>ML777547.1:393666-460450 GCA_009831015.1 Picea engelmannii
AACTCATTATGTTGTCAACAAAAAGAAAATACTTTTCCCTTCCTCTTTTTGGGGTATATTTGATTTTTTTTGTCTTTTTCAATAATTGTGGAAAGTTTGAAAAAGAATAAAAGAATGCTACGTTATAAAGGACGAATGAGTGTCACAGACATATTAATTCCAAGCGTAAGGAACACATTGATGCTCAAAGCAAGGGGACATTTGTAGGAAAAGGACACTCGAGAAAAATTCTCCATGGGTCAAGGTGTCGAGACACAGAGGCAAAGTGCTACAAGGCTTGCGTATAAGGCATGCTTCAGATGGTTCAGTTGAGAGCAACATGGAACCGTCATTAGACCAAAGATGTGGGAATGAAAATGTGATTAATAAGACACAATGATAATGTCCTTCAATGTAATTTTAACGAGCCCAGAGAAGGTAAGCTCGGTGGTTTTTCATTTTTAGAGAGTCTAGAAAAACGTAAAAGGAGACTCCATTGGGGTACCTTTTTTTAAGGTAGTCTAGTCAATTCAAAAAAGGGGTAAAATAGCACCGAACAGACATCTATTAAAAATCATTTTAATGAGTGTGACAAAGACAATATCACTCATCAATCTTTTCATATTTAAGGAGTCTGAAAATAGCTTAACTATGGACTCTGTAAGGAATGTTATTCTGGACCAATTTAACAAGTGTGAAGAAACAAGGTCACTTGGCTATAATTTCAATTTTAGGGAGTCTGAAAAGAGATTAACTATGGACTCCATGGGGGTTCCTTTTTCGTAAATTTAGTCCCGTGGGCCCGAAAAAGGGTTAAATTTATCCTTGAGGATACTCTTCTATAGAATCGAGGCTCCTAGTGTATACCTTTGTTCGTTCTTTTGACCATCCAGACCGAAAAAGGGGTAAACTACCGTCAGACAGACGTGCCTTCAAATTTTATTTTAGCGAGCGTGAAGGGAAACAAGATCGTTCTGCAATATTTTCATGTTTAGAGGGTCTGAAAAGGTCTTAAAAGAAGACCCTTTGTGTTTTGGGAGTCTCGAGGGTGATTTCAAGAATGATAATGAATCATGCAAATGAGGCTCAAACTCTCAATCAGGAAAAACTACTAAGGACTCCTGAGCCTATAGTCATTAGTGACGACATGGAAACCAAAACACAACCAGGATCTACCTAGGGCATCCATGTGAAGGTAGGATCTACCACTAAACTACGTCACTTCTAAAGCAGGAGTGAGGGTTCCCTGTCACAATTCAGTGGGATCGATCCTATGGAAAAGCAAAAAAGACAACGAGGTTCCACAAGTGGAGGTGGAATCCTATCTTATATGCACAAAGTTGGAAAAACAAATTTTTACCAAAATACCTTTAAAACTAACCCAAATCTCAAAAAAAGTTCCTAAATACCGAAAGTAACACTTATCGTAACATCCCCTGACAAACTCAAGAACCATAGTAAACGATTTTCAAGCTAGAAAAAATGACAAAAAGGGTCCAAAAAATGACAAAAAGGGGCCAAAAAGTCTATAAATAGAAATCTAGCAGCGCATTATCACCATTGTAAATTTAAAACTGACCAAAAGTCAAAAAATACCCCTTTGCTGAAATAGTTGATTCTGGGAGCTTCAGTGGACGAAACGAACTTTCGTTTGGACCAAGTAAGTACAAACTAACCTCTCTTGCATTTCCTTCTTCCTTTTTGGCATTTTGTTTTTTGGGGGGGAGTTAACCTTTAAAGAGGTCGGCCTTGCATGTATGCGGGATGTCCAAGAACATCCCACATGTACACTGATCCAGGTGGATATCTGTGGCCACCCACCTTTTCCAGCTGGCTTAAAACAACTTTCTCGCAATTTTGATAATTTACTATTTTTAGCAGTTTTTTGTGTCCTGAACTTCTAGAGTCGTTTTGAGGCCCTAAACGATGTTCTTTGGGGTATGTTGCAGTCACAAAGGTTAATCATGAATTTTTTTTCAAATGTTGTGGTCCTTGGATAGATCTTTCCAATGGGCTATCATATGCCTAAAACGGAGATCGCATGCAAAAGTTATGACCCCGGGAAGTTGATGTACTAACTTACCCAAACAGGGCCCACATGACTTTTGGCACTTCATCTCCTAGGGTTAGGTTTTTGGATGTTTAGGGTTTTTGAAACTCCTGTTTATTGTAAAAAGTCCTTGAGAGCCTCATTGTAATCATCTTTTTGCGAATGAGCACAGTCATCACATCTCTTCTCAAAGATAAGCCGCCACCATTCCAACAAGCTTGTTTTTCGCTGCATTTTACAGTTTCAGCTTATTTCCTTATTCAATAGAAAACCAATTTTACTGTATCTCTGTTATTTTGTGTTAAGCATCTGGTAATAATCTGTAGTCATTTCATTCTGCTCATAAAATCTGGATCAGTGGTATCAGAGCGGCCTGCTCCTTGTCGTCTTAATGCATGTCCCCAACGAGGTCGGAGTACAAAGAGTTAGGTCTCGAGCTTGTTTCTCTTGAGGACAAAAGCTCTTGCACACCCAAGAGACCTCTCATGGAAGGAGAAAAGAAAGATGACAAGACAGGAGATCCTTTCAAACTGTTGATTGAGGAATCCCTCACGCAACAGAGGAACGAGATGATGGATAATTTTGTGCAAATCCTTTGGCGACTACCAATTAGCAACACATCTTCTTCGAGAGGAGGCACCGCCCCCTTCAAGGTACAAATAAACTTCGATATTCCTATATTTGAAGGTCAGATAGACGCAGATGTTGTAGACAAGTGGTTGAATCTACTAGAAGGTTATTTTTCTATCCATAACTTTTTGAATAGAGAAAAGATTACTTTTGCGCTCCTCAAAGCCGTTCCCCATGTCAAAGATTCGTGGGAAACTTTTTGTGGGCAAAAGGAAATAGAGGAAACCTCATTATTTACAATCACAGCCACCTGGGAATCTTTCAAGGATTCTATTAAGGAACAATACTACCCTGTCAGAAAATATGACGACTTGTATACCAAATCGACCACACTGTGGCAAGAAAGAGACCAAGCAATGCCAAATTTCACAAATATCTTCCATACCTTGCGAACCAAGATGGGTATCAAAGATTCAAAGTGACATATGGTGCTCAAGTATCACAGTGCTCTGCATAGATACATCCAGACTGAAATGGAATTTCTGGACATCTCATCCTTGGGTGAGGCCTACCGATATGCCGTCAAAATTGAGCAGA
This sequence comes from Picea engelmannii, assembly GCA_009831015.1. Taxonomy (NCBI): domain Eukaryota; kingdom Viridiplantae; phylum Streptophyta; class Pinopsida; order Pinales; family Pinaceae; genus Picea; species Picea engelmannii. The sequence goes on from ML777547.1 coordinate 396,863, forward strand.
AGCTCAAACAAAAGACACGACAATTTGGGACGGGGAACCCCTCACAACAAAAGCCAGGAAAGGGCAGTCCCAACCCGCAGAAAAAAGGAAAGGGCAAAGATGGAGAGTATCAGGAAAACCAGTCCAAGATACAAGCAAAGAAGGACACCGAAAAGACAAAGAAAATACCGGAAAGTGGTGCGACTTCCACAAGAGCCCTTGGCATAACACTGCTGACTGCCGCTCAAAGTAGACACTAGTGGCTGAAGTGAAAGCCTCTAAATCAGATGCGGGTTCTAACTCTGAGTCAGAACTAGAAAGGGGAAGATGGATCATTGATGCAGAACCCAGTGCCACCGTTGCTACCACCAAGCTCCATCATGGTGAACCAGACTAGCCAAAAGAAGGAGAGTGCCTCTTCCATTCATAGATGTGGGTAAAAGGCACCCCATTGCACTTCATCGTTGATAGTGGTAGCCAGAAGAACCTCATCTCAGTAGAGGTCATCAAGTGACTGGCCCTGTTGACAATGCCACACCCACAAACCTACACCATTGGATGGCTCCGCCAAGGAAGATTCATCTGAAGTCTAGCTACCACCAGGTCTCAATAGAATAGACTGATGTATGGAAGACCGCCTTCAAGTCAAAGGAAGGCCTTTTTGAATGGTTGATCATGCCCTTTGGTCTGACAAATGCTCTAGCCACTTTCATGAGGATGATGGACGATATCCTACGGCCATTCACTAATACTTTTGTAGTGGTGTATTAGGATGACATTCTCATTTACAGCAAGACTTGGGCTAAGCACTTGCAGCATATTCAGTAGGTTCTGCACACCCTATGGTAGCACAAGCTATACACCAACTTGGAAAAATGCCCCTTCGACATGGACAGGGTCCATTACCTAGGCTACATCATTGATCAACATGGCGTACATATGGATCCATCCAAGATCCAAGTCATTCATGATTGGCCAACCCCAACCACACTCACTAAGCTTCGGAGCTTCTTGGGCCTTGCCAATTTCTACCAAAGGTTTGTGTTGGGATTCTCCCATATTGCATGGGCCCTCAGCCAAATAACTACGGGTGGTGGTAAGGCGAAATTTGTGTGGGGTCACCCCCAACAACAAGCGTTCGTTGATTTGAAGCAGTGCTTGTGCTCAGCCCCAACAATTTCAATACCAGACCTGCAACAGCCCTTTAAGATTGAGACTGATGCTTCAGACTATGTTGTGGGTGTCGTTCTCACACAGCATGGCCACCCCATGGCCTATCATAGTGCGACACTATCATATGTTGTCCGTAAGTACCCTACATATGACAAAGAAATGTACTCCATTGTGCAAGCCTGCCGCCAGTGGAGACATTACACTCTTGGGAGGGAGACAATTATCCACATTGATCATAAGCCACTGCAGTTCAGACAGACACAAGGAAAATTGCAGAATGACCGCCCTCAAAAGTGGTCCACATACTTGCAGCAATTCCACCTCAACATCGAATATAAAACAGGAATCACCAACCACATCACTGATTGCCTCAGTAGACCACCAGTTGCGACACTCACCATAGTACTAGACTCCTATGGCCATGAGACCTCTGGATGGCCCCAACTCTATGAGACAGACACGGTCTTCGCCACCACCTAAAAAATGTTGGGTGCAAAGGCAGTTGTCGATAATTTCCATCTTCAGGATGGGTTGTTGTGCCGACTGGGCCATATATGTATTCCATCAAGTGAGCGAGTGAAGCTGATCTGGGAAGCCCACTACAGTCGTGTTGCAGGACACTTAGGCATTGAAAAGACAGTGGAAATGCTACAAAAACATTTCTACTGGCCGAAACTTCGACAGGAGGTCAGCAAGTATATCAGGTCTTTCACTGCCTGCGTTATTGCCAAACCAACCACTAAGAAACAGGGCCTGTACACCCCTCTTCGTACTCCTGATAGGCCATGGGAATCCATATCAATGGACTACATGTCCGGCCTCCCATCCACCAAGTGAGGAAGTGACTGTGTTTTTGTGATTGTTGATCGCTTTTCCAAGATGGCGATTCTGGTTGCTTGCAAGAAGAGCATCACAGTAGAAGCCACTGCCAAGCTCTTCTTTGAACGGGTCTAGGTACATTTTGGAATCCCACAAACCATTGTCTCAAATCAGGACAGTCGATTTCTCAGCACATTCTGGTCGAGCCTCTGGTCACTGCTGGACACCAAGCTCACCAAATCCACGACATTCCACCCCCAGACAGATGGCCAAACCGAGGTCATAAATCGAATGATCGTGCATATCCTACGCATGTATAATTCCAAGAACCCTAGCACATGGGATGAGAGTCTTCCCTATGTCTAGAATAGCTACAACCGAGCCCTGCATAGATCAACTGGCAACAACCCTTTTCAGGTGGGGTTGGGATTCCAACCATTGGGTCCCATAGATGTTGCACTTCCCCTTGCAGTCACCTTGACCAACTCCTCTCCTGATCCAACTAAGGCTGACAAAGCCACCTAGTTCATTGAGAGGATCTAGCACATCCGCCAACAGGTTCAGGATATCCTACATAAGTCCAATGACAAGTACAAGCAACGCCATGATCAACAGCGGGTTCCACATAAGTTTCAGGTGGGTGACAAAGTTTGGTTGCACTTGCAAAAATAACGCCTTACAGGACCCCATCGGAAGCTTCGCCCACTCCGTTATGGGTCGTACACCATCACCAAGGTTGTGGGGGATAATTCTTTTGCACTCAACATTCCTCCTTTCCTTGGCCTGCACCCAGTTTTCAATGTGGACCTCCTTCGTCCTTATTTCCCACCATTATTGGACACCTCAGACGTAACAAAACAACTGACACCAACAAAGATCAACCTTGACTGCATACAATAGGCATCCAGTGATCGGATTAAGGACATGTAGATCAAGGGCACTCGACAACAAAGGATCCAACTTTATCAAGTCGTCAAAGCAGGGCAGCTATTGCACCAAGGCAAGTGGCTCACCCGAGGCCAAATTCAGCAGAAATTTCCTCATCTGATGGGGGAAGTCAACGCAATGGAGACCATTGCTTCCTAAGGATGTAGGATTTATCCAAGTGGATATCGGTGGCCACCCACATTTTCCAGCTGGCTTAAAACATCTTTCTTGCAATTTTGATAATTTACTATTTTTAGCAGTTTTTCAGGTCCTGAACTTCCGGAGCCGTTTTGAGGCCGTAAATGATGTTTTTTGGGGTATGTTGCAGTCGCAAAAGCTCATCATGTGATTTTTTGAATACATTGTATTCCTCAGATAGATATTTCCAATGGGCTATTATATGCCTAAAATGGAGATCGTATGAAAAAGTTACGACCCTGGGAAGTTGATGTACTAACTTACCCAAACAGGGCCCACATGACTTTTGGCGCTTCATCTCCTAGGGTTAGGTTTTTGGATGTTTAGGGTTTTTGAAAATCCTGTTTATTGTAAAAAGGCCTTGAGAGCCTCATTGTAATCATCTTCTTGCGAATGATCGCAGCCATCACATCTCTTCTCAGAGATAATCCGCCACCACTCCATCAAGCTTGTTTTCCGCTACATTTTAGAGTTTCATCTTATTTCCTTATTGAATAGAAAACCAGTTTTACTGTATCTCTGTTATTCTATGTTAAGAATCTGGTAATAATATGTACTCATTTCATTCTACTCATAAAATCTGGATCAGTGGTATCAGAGCGGCCTGCTCCTTGTCGTCTTAATGCATGTCCCCAACGAGGTCGGAGTACAAAGAGTTAGGTCTCGAGCTTATTTCTCTTGAGGACAAAAGCTCTCGCACACCCAAGCGAACTCTCATGGAAGGAGAAAAGAAAGATGACAGGACAAGATATCCTTTCAAACTGTTGATTGAGGAAGCCCTCACACAACAAACAAACGAGATGATGGATAATTTCACACAAATACTTTGGTGACTACCAACAGGCAACACATCTTCTTCGAGCGGAGGCACCGCCCCCTTCAAGGTACAAATAAACTTTTATATTCCTATATTTGAAGGTCAAATAGATGCAGATGTTGTAGACAAGTGGTTGAATCTACTAGAAGGGTATTTTTCTGTCCATAACTTTTCTAATAGAGAAAAGATTACTTTTGCGCTCCTCAAAGCCATTCCCCATGTCAAAGATTGGTGGGAAACTTTCTGTGAGAAAAAGGAAACAGAGGAACCCTCATTATTTACAGTCACAACCACCTGGGAATCCTTCAGGGATGCTATTAAGGAACAATACTACCTTGTCGGAAGTTATGACGACTTCTATATCAAATGGACCACACTGTGGCAAGAAAGAGACCACTCAGTGCCAGATTTCACAAATATCTTCCATACCTTGCACACCAAGCTGGGTATCAAAGATTCAGAGAGTCATCTGGTGCTCAAGTATCGCAGTTCTCTACATAGATACATCCATACCAAAATGAAATTTCTGGACATCTCATCCTTGGGCACGGCCTACCGATATGCCGTCAAAATCGAGTAGAAGCTCAAACAAAAGACGCGAAAATTTGGGTCGGGGAACCCCTCACAACAAAATCCAGGAAAGGGCGGCCCCAACCCATAGAAAAAAGGATAGAGAAAACATGCATAGTATTAGGACAACCAATCCAAGCTGCAAGCAAAGAAGGACACCAGAAAGACAAAGAAAGATACCGAGAAGTGGTGTGACTTCCACAAGAGCCCTTGGCATAACACTGCTGGTTGTCGCTCAAAGTAGATGTTGGTGGCCGAAGTGAAAGCCTCAAAATCAGATGAAGGTTCTGACTATGAGTTAGAACTAGAAAGGGGAAGACGAATCATTGATGCGGAACCCAGCGCCACCGTTGCTACCACCAAGCTCCAGCATGGTGAACCAGATGAGCCAGAAGAATGAGAGCGCCTCTTCCATTCACAAATGTGAGTAAAAGGCACCACGTTGCACTTCATCGTTGATAGTGGTAGCCAGAAGAACCTCATCTCAGTAGAGGTCATCAAGAGATTGGCCCTGTCAACAATGCCGCACCCACAACCCTACACCATTGGATGGATTTGCCAAGGAAGTGATCTCTGCGTCAGCCAACAGTGTCAACTGTCATACGACATCAAGCCCTTGAAAGACGAGGTATTGTGTGATGTTTCTCCTCTCGAAATTTGTGATGTTATTTTGGGCCAACCTTATTTATGGAAACACCATGTTGTATATGAGTCTAGGCCTCGTAGTGTTATTATTACTTTGAATAGGAAATTGTACAGGATACCCAAGGCGGTCCCACCTAGTGTTATTTCCTTGATCATTGCTAAGCAATGTAGGAAGGTCATCTCTCAGATGGGGAAGTTTGTCTTCTTCATGATTTGTTCTCAGAATGAGAGAAAAATCACAACCACATCCAGGGTATCTGCAGCCGACCTCTCCACACAGCAGAATCAAGTAGATAAGGTCATGGAAGAATACTCAGATATATTCTCCTCACCTTTTGGGGTACCTCTGCACTGCCAGGTCAAGCACCCCATCGATCTGACCCCTGGCACACCGCTGCACAATGAGATAGTCTATTGTCACTCTCTATTAGAGAATGAGGAGATCAAGGGACAGATCTAAGAATTGCTCCACAAGGGGAACATCTGTCCTAGCTCATCACCTTGCAGGAGCCCAATCGTGCTGGTACAGAAGAAAGATGGAACTTGGCAACTTTCCATTGATTATCGGGCTCTAAATAAAATCACAGCCAGAAACTAGTACCTGATTCCCCGAATCCACGACCTCCTTGATCAACTCATGGGGGTCAAATACTTCAGTAAGATTCATCTGAATTCTGGCTACCACCAGGTCTCGATAGAACAGACTGATGTATGGAAGACCGCCTTCAAGTCAAAGGAAGGCCTTTTTGAATGGTTGTTCATGCCCTTTGGTATGAAAAATGCTCTAGCCTCTTTCATGAGGATGACGGATGATATTTTGTGACCATTCACCAATACTTTTGTAGTGGTGTATCTGGATGACATTCTCATTTACAACAAGACTTGGGCCGAACACTTGCAGCATATTCAACAAGTTCTGCACATTCTACTGTAGCACAAGTTACACCCCAACTTGGAAAAATTCTCCTTCAGCATGGACAGGGTCCATTACCTAGGCTACATCATTGATCAACATGGCGTACATGTGGATCCAACCAAGATCCAAGTCATCCGTGATTGGCCAACCCCAACCACACTCACTAAGCTTCGAAGCTTCTTGGGCCTTGCCAATTTCTACTGTAGGTTTGTGTTAGGATTCTCCCATATTGCATGGGCCCTCAGCCAAATAACCAAGGGTGGTGGTAAGGAGAAATTTGTGTGGGGCTAGCCCCAACAACAAGCATTTGATGATTTGAAGAAGCGCTTGTGCTCAGCCCCAGTACTTTCACTACCAGACCTGCAACAACCCTTTGAGATTGAGACTGATGCTTCAGACTATGATGTGGGTGTCGTTCTCACACAGCATGGCCACCCCATGGACTATCATAGTGTGGCACTATCATATGTTGTCCATAAGTACCCTACTTACGACAAAGAAATGTACTCCATTGTGCAAGCCTGCCGCCATTGGAGACATTACATTCTTGGGAGGGACATAGTCATCCACACTGATCATAAGCCACTGCAGTTCATACAGACATAAGGAAAATTGCAGAATGACCGCCATCAAAAGTGGTCCACATACTTGCAGCAATTCCACCTCCACATCAAGTATAAAAACGGAAGCACCAACCATGTCACTGATTGCCTCGACAGACCACCAATCATGGCACTCACCACAGTGCTAGACTCCTATGACCATGAGACCTCTGGATGGCCCCAACTCTATGAGACAGACTCAGACTTCGCCACCACCTACCAAATGTTGGGTGCAAAGGAAGTTGTCGATAATTTCCATCTTCAGGATGGGTTGTTGTGCCAACTGGGCCATATATGTGTTCCATCAAGTGAGCAAGAAAAGTTGATATGGGAATCCCACTACAATCGTGTGGCAGGACACTTCGGAATTGAAAAGATAGTGGCAATGCTACAAAAACATTTCTACTTGCTGAAACTTCGACAGGAGGTCAGCAAGTATATCAAGTCTTGCACTGCCTGCTCTATTGCCAAACCAACCACTAAGAAATAGGGCCTGTACACCCCTCTTCCTACTCCTGGCAGGCCATGGGAATCCATCTCAATGGACTACATGTCGGGCCTCCCATCCACCAAGTGGGGAAGTGACTGTGTTTTTTTGGTTGTTGATCGCTTTTCCAAGATGGCAATTATGGTTGCTTGCAAGAAGAGCATCACAGCAGAAGCCACTGCCAAGATCTTCTTTGAATGGATCTGGGTACATTTTGGAATCCCACAAATCATTTTCTCAGATCGGGACAGTTGATTTCTCAGCACATTCTGGTCGAGCCTCTAGTCACTGCTAGACACCAAGCTCACCAAATCCACGACGTTCCACCCCCAGAAAGATGGCCAAATCGAGGTCGTAAATCGAATGATCATGCATATCCTGCACATGTATAATTCCAAGAACCCTCACACATGGGATGAGAGTCTTCCCTATGTCTAGCATAGCTACAACCAAGCCCTGCATAGCTCAACTGGCCACAGCCCCTTTCAGGTGGGGTTGGGATTCCAACCATTGGGTCCCATAGATGTTGCACTTCCCCTTGCAGTAACCTAAACTGACTCCTCTCCTGATCCAAATGAGGCGGACAAAGCCACCTGATTAATTGAGAGGATCCAGCACATCTGCCAACAGGTTTAGGATATCCTACAGAAGTCCAATGAGAAGTACAAGCAGTGCCATGATCAACATCGGGTTCCACATAAGTTTTAGGTGGGCAACAAAGTTTGGTTGCACTTGCAGAAAGAATGCCTTACAGGACCCCATCGGAAGCATTACCCACTCCGTTATGGGTCATACACCATCACCAAGGCTATGGGGGATAATGATTTTGTGCTCAACATTCCTCCTTTCCTTGGCCTGCACCCAGTTTTCAACGTGGACCTCCTTTGGCCTTATTTCCCACCATTATTGGACACCTCAGACGTAGCAGAACAACTGACACCAAAAGAGATCAACTCCAACTACATACAACATGCATCCAGTGATCAGATTGTGGACACACAGATCAAGGGAACTTGACAACAAAGGATCCAGTTGTGTCGAGTCGTCAAAGCAAGGCAGCTCCTGCACCAAGGCAAGTGGCTCACCTGAGGCCAAATTCAGCAGAACTTTCCTCATCTGATGGGGGAACTCAACGCAATGGAGACCATTTCTTCCTAAGGATGGAGGATTGATCTAGGTGGATATCGGTGGCCACCCACCTTTTCCAGCTGGCTTAAAATAGCTTTCTCGCAATTTTGATAATTTACTATTTTTAGTAGTTTTTCGGGTCCTGAACTTTTGGAGTTGTTTTGAGGCCCTAAACGATGTTTTTTGGGGTATGTTGCAGTCGTAAAAGTTCATCATGATATTTTTGCAAATGTTTTATTCCTCAGATAGATCTTTCCAACGGGCTATCATATGCCTAAAATGGAGATTGTATGCAAAAGTTACGACCCCAGGAAGTTGATGTACTAACTTACCCAAACATGGCCCACATGACTTTTGGCGCTTCATCTCCTAGGGTTAGGTTTTTGGATGTTTATGGTTTTTGAAACTCCTGTTTATTGTAAAAAGGCCTTGAGATCCTCATTGTAATCATCTTCTTGTGAATGAGAACAGTCATCACATCTCTTCTCAGAGATAAGCCACCACCATTCCAGCAAGCTTGTTTTCCGCTGCATTTTATAGTTTCATCTTATTTCCTTATTGAATAGAAAACCAATTTTACTATATCTCTGTTATTATGTGCTAAGCCTCTGGTGATAATCTATAGTCATTTCATTCTGCTCAAATCCGGATCATACACGTGGGAAGAAGATAAAATACCCACATGCACACGAGACTGTCCCCAATACAGCCCACATACACCCTCAACTAAGTGGAAATAAAATGAAAATGCAAGTGTTAACTCTCCATCCATTTGCTATTTTGCAGGATGTATGTGCATTGGAGAGAGAGAGAGCATGAGGACATTGATTTTTTGGTCTCAGAGGACCCTGCTACTATCGTCGTTTTTTCACAATGTGGGTTGTTAAAGTTCTTCCGGTGTTCATTTATGAGGGCACAGCCTAGGTTGCTAAATGCATTGATATATATCTGGCATCCTGACGCAGATAAATTCATGCTCGAGGGGTAGTCATTGACTCCAACGACTGGAGATATTTACTTCCTGACTGGTTTCTTGAGGAGAGGGGACCTAGTCAACTTGTCTACTTTTCCCCTCGGGCCTCACAACATTGAGTAGCTTATTGGACTCCATTGCGAGGATGGTATTGAGTAGGTTCTCAGGTGCCTATTCATAAGATCGGAAGCCTATCACTAAAAGTGATAGTTCAACTCATTGGGTGGATCACTGGATCCACAGCTTTGCATCAAGCTTTCCGGGTGCACATGCATTGTGCAGTACAGTGCTTAAATGTACGGATTTTTGACTAGAGTACCACCATGCTGGATTGCATGAAGAGCCAACTAACAAAGTGTCGAATACGGGAGCACCGAAACTTCGAGTTTGGGACCATTTTGTGCTCTTTTTTCTTTGAGAGGGTACCCAGTCTCATTCCTCGAGAGACTATATGAGGGCACGAGGCCTCTCTCCCAGCGCTATGCATATGGGTGACATTGTTTCCGTGACCGGGGGGGAGGACCATCGAGACCTTTGATGACAAGTTTTTTGACTGGTGGTCATGACATATTTAGGCAATAGAGGACTACCCCTATGTTGGGATAAATTTTTCTAGAGATTCTGACATGCCTGTACCTCTTGGAGTAGAGCGAGGAGAGATGGGTAAGTTTTATTTTCAACGTTATTTAATTTTTATGTCTTTTATATATGTCATTTTTTGGTATACTGGAGTATATGACACTTATTTATCTATTATGTACAGATGTGGGACTAGTGCGTCCAACATACTTTGTGAGGACTAGGTGGCATCCTCGACTAGAGGCAAGACCAACTAGAGTTGCCGAACCAAAAGCAGCAGAAGGGGGGCCTCCATCTGGAGAGGCTGAGAGAGTATTGAGGCGGGTAGAGTGAAACCTGACCGCACTCACTCGTACTGTCCCTATGGTGAGGATCGAGGATCTCCCACTGTCAATGCAACCTCATGTAGTTGGGGTGCCACGGACCCGGGTCCAGATCTTTCAACGTTTGGAAAACGTTGTTGTTCACTACGGCAAGGCCAACAGGCCCCACCCTTAGCTAGGATAGAATACTTACGTGCCAAGAGAACTTTTTGTATATTTTTGAGGGTATAATCCCCGTGACTCTTACTGTACATATTTTTGAGGCACTTGCGCCCACCCTTGTACTCTGATATTTTTATATATATATATATGGATATTTTACACATTTTTGCGTCTTATTGATTACATCTATTTTACAAATGTATTTACATGTGCGTGTGTGTGATTTTTCTTACATGTGTGCAATATTCCAATCTAATACATGATTAGCTAGAGTATCTGTGATTTGATTCAATCTCCTAGGAACATGGATATACGTAATGTAATCAAAGATTCATTCTAAGAGACGTACCCTAAACACGGTAAACCCATTTTAACTAAGACACAACCAGCTGAGCATCTAAGTAGACCCAGAAGTGAGAGATACCATGCAAAAAAGCATCATGAAGAAACTCTAAGACTGTGTTGTATTCAGTGAGATTGTTTGTGGCATCACCTAAAGAGATACCTCCTGAATATAGAAACTGGCCCTGAGGTGTGAAAATCACCCAAGCTGCAGAAGCAAGCCTCTGAGTGTGTTATCTATCGCCATCCACAAACCCAACAAACACCTCTAATTCTCTTGACATCTGCCAAAGTGAAAAATATGACATCAAAAACAACACGTTCATAAAACGAAAAAGACAAAAACTAAAAATAAAATGTATAAGACTATACATATATTACAAGAAGTCACCCAAGGCGGCCCACCTACAAGTAATACTTCTTGAGGTAGAGGCCATTTCTAGGCTCCGCCAAAGCATTTCCCTCGAAGTCTACCAGAAGATAAGCACCCTTCTTTAGAACCTCCTTCACGATGAAAGGTCTGAACTACATGGGTTTCAGCTCGCCTACCCCCAGGGGATCCTTATCTTGGTCATAGACTAGGACAAGGTTGCCTTCAGAGAAAACCCGACGCTGCTCATCAAGTTGCTCAAGATATAATAAACAGTCTTCAAGCGGTGAAGTGTCCGGAAATAATTGTACTACCAACTTTAGAGAGGGTATCTGGCACTTTATAGGCAATACTGCTTCCAACCCGTAAACGAGTTGAAAAGGTGAGAAACTGGTTGCAGTTTTAACAGACATTCAGTAGGCCCATAGTGCCAAGTACAACATCAAATGCCAATTTGACATGTCCGAATTGATTGTTCGTTGTAAAATAGTCTTAAGGGATTTATTCACAGCTTCCACCTAACCATTCACTTGTGGGTAGTAGGGTGAAAAATTTTATTTCCTCAACCCAAGCTTTGATGTTAACGCGGACATCATTTTGTTCTCAAAGTGACTACCATGACCAGTGATTATCTCTCTTGGGGCATCGAACCTTGCTATTATCCGGTTAAACAAAAAGAGAGTTGTTGTTTCGCCATGATCTTTAAACGTTGGCATAGCTTCGACCCACTTCGTGAAGTAGTCTACTGCTACGATGATATAATGGTGCCCCCTTACGGAAGTAGGGATGCATGTATCGTAATCAATCCCCCACTTGGTGAAGGGATCGACTATGATGATGGGAAACATGGGAGTGGGGTGTGCCCTCATCTTCCAAGAGAATATCTGACACGGGTGGCACTTCTTGACCGATTCAACACAATATTTGATTAATGTCGGCCAAAAGTAACTGGCTCATAGAATATTTTGGATTGTTTCCAACCCAAACAAATGACCGCCACATGCTCCAATGTGGCAATTGTTAAGCACTATTTCCACTTCTTCATGGGTGAGACACCGGCGAAGGATGCAATCTATACTTCGACAATATAGAGTGTACTCAAGTATGAGATAGTTTTTGGCCGGATGGCGTATACGGTGATGCTCATCATGAGAAGCAAAGGTGGGGCACCTCAAAGTCTGGAGATAGACTAGTATATATCCATATTAGGGGTTCGAAGACACAATCAAAACATGTCTCCTTTGATAGGCGACTCCTCGATGTATAACATCACCTGATTAGATCGAAAGTTCTGAGATGAGTTCTGAAAAGACCAACGACCTTTTGGACTTCACCGAAACAAAAGCCAAGTCGAATTCTTGGACTTTAACTATCCATCTACTGATATTTCCACCGATCACATGTCGTGTCAACACGTATATAAATGGGTTCACAATGGCAATGACAGTGGTCTTGCGGAACAAGATGTAATCAAGAAACCGTTGGACAACATGAACTGCTACCAACGCAAGTTTTTCAATGTGGGAATAATTGAGTTCCGGTCCAACCAGGCCTCGACTCAAGTAATAAATCACATATTCTGAGAGCAAATCATCTTCCTAAACTAAGACCATAATGATGGTCAACTCTGTAGTGGCCAAAAGTACAATAAGAAATATTTATTATAATTGGTTGGCCAGGTTAGAGGGGTTGAAGTGAGGGTGCGTTTCAATGCTTCGAAAGAGCATTGAGAGGCTTCGTCCCAATGAAAAGGAACACCCTTCTTTAGTAAATGCATAAACCCCTTTGTGATCTCAGCACAGTTTGCAATGAAACGTTGTAAGAAGTTTTTTTTTCCCTATAAACTCTGAAGCTAAGGGATTGTGCACGAGGGAGGCAAATGAACTATCACCTCAACCTTTAGAGGATCAACCATGATCCCTATTTTCGAAACTATGAAACCAAGAAGACGACCCCATGTTACACAAACATTGCATTTGTTTGGATTCAAGCGGATCTAGTAGTAACGACATCACTCAAAGATAAGTCATAGGTGTGCGGGATGATCATCTCTCTTGCGAGATCATGACACTAAATCATCAAGATAATCCTTGACTATGTGTTTGAGATCGTGGAAATCAAAATACATGGCCCACTAAAATGTAGCTCCAACATTTTTCATACCAAAAGGCATCTTCTGATAAGAGAATGTACCCCACGGACAAATGAAAGTGGTTTTGTGTTGGTCTTCGGGCTTGATCTATATTTGATTGTATCTCAAAAAACCATCCATGAAAGAAAAGGCTTCACAACCTATGCATTCATCGACTATCTGGTCAATAAATGGTGTGGGGAAATTATCCTTTGGACATGCCTTGTTCAAATCATGGAAGTCCATACATACGCGAATCGTACCCTGTTTTTTGTTGACTGGAATGGGATTTGACACCCATTGAGTAATTCACTCATAAGTCTACGCACTTCTACTGCTAAGTTGTTTACATTCCAAAGCTAATGCTCTGATCCTCTCAACTGCACTTCGAGCAGTGGCTTCTCTTTGGTCTCACACGTCCTATAGAGTGCTTGGCACTGTTTGTAGCTCTAGGTCTACTATTCTCTATTGAAGCTGTTGGATGGCTTCAGCAAGCTGCGCTACTTGATGCTCCACTAGATCTTCCTTATTTTTCTCTAAGTCTATCACAAAGTGAAGTTCTCTGTTGATTGCTTCTTTTACTCCAACCTGCTTCTCGAGTAGTCTTTCTTTCTCTTGTTGGATCTGTGCTTTCTCTTCTTCAAACTTTGTTTGGAGGTCGTCCTTATCCTATTGCACAAATCAGTGTTTCTCTATAACTTTCTCTGGTGCTTGCTTCAGGGCCACTATGGAATGTTCTTTTTCTTCCTATGTGAAATTAAGGTGAGCTTTGGTCACATCGGCTATTCGAAGGAGTTGGGTAGGCTCATCTCCCAACTTAGTTTCTTCTAATGGAGGGGGTGTAGTGGACACTGTGCGGTTGGAGTGAAGGGCATGTTGTACCCCTCTCAGCTCTGTTTCAAGCCTTTCATGCATGGATTCTTGTTTTTCTTTATTTCTCTACAAAATATCATCTGAGGTGTCTAATACAGCTATGATGATGAAGTCAAAGTCATCAAGCGTGAGCACAATCTGCAACTTGGTCTTACTCGCTTTGGACTTCTTCCATGATGCAGGTTTCGTGGGGGGAACCTTTCTTTTGTTAGACGGATTTGCGTCACCAGGGGGATTATGTGGTGGTGTTACTTTGCCTTTCTTCTTCTGATCTTCTTTTCCATTGTTCTCTTCTTTATGTACTTCTTCATCACCTCCTCCTCCAAGTGATTCTAAAACAGTTTCTTCTGATGCACTGCTTAGTTGTTGGACCTCTTATGTCTTGTTCCTTCTGCTAGTTCTAGGTGTATCATGCCCTTTACAAGTGACCTCCAGGCTTCCGATTAGTTCGGGATCAGACAGTTCTGTGAGGTCAACAGGGATAAGGAGCTCTGCAAGCCAGTCCTTTGTTATTTCTTCTAGGTCCTCCTTTATGAACTTATAGTATAACTGAAGCTCTTATTTACTCTCATTTGCGTGCACAGTGATATAAATTAAGTGTCGATATGTGCAGAGTTTCATAAGGGGCCTGAACCGGTGCAGGGTGTTTGTCTTCATACGAGGGACAACTTCAATAGCCCTCTTTAACTCCAGGTAATAGGTGTGGAACACCGAGTTCAACTGCCATTGTTTCCCCATATCGCTCGAATACCAAAGTGTGGTGACCTTCGGAGCGAGTGACTCGAATGGCTCAATGTCATGGAAGGTCCCACCTTCTAGCATCTCCCAAGCAGTAAACGTGATGAGGATCAACAACCAGCTAAAATGGAACTCATAGCCTTGATCCTAAGCTTCACGACAATCCAATTATAACTGGTTGACTAAGTACTTTTCCCAATTCATCTGTAGTCCTTCCACTCATTTTCCAGCGAGGTCAACAACGAACCTTGTGACCTATGTGGGCCTATTCTTTCTCACTATCTTTCCTGCGATCAACTGGAAGGCTAAGCATACTGCACCATTTTGGATGGAGGCTACCTTGTAGCCTCACTTCCCCTTCTCCACATTGTCCTAGGTATCTTTAATCTTCTGCGCTAGGGCATGGTCTACAACCTTTCCTAGGTAAAAGTATTGCGGGTCTGGTCCCTGCATGCTCAATCTGGTGATCCTATGGATCAAAATTGGATCAATGGTGATGTGTCTGTCTAACAACAGATAGCTTCCATTGAAGCATGACAATAGAATCTTAACTCATGTGTTAACCTCTTGTTTCCTTCCAAAATGTGGTATCTTCATTATGTTCAGGATTGTGGACTACGCGAGGTCCATAGTCCATGTTTGGGGGATTATCCTCGACTTCTTCCCCTTCGTCTTAGTCAAATACTTGTGAGGAGAGAGCATGTTGTAGTTATTGCGATCCCCTAGGTTGAAGTCTCTGAATTTTAATTTCATGATATTATCCAGCTGTGGTCAAACTTCATGTATCCCCTTCAGAAGGTACTAAGTATTCAGAGTGTAATCGAAGTCCCTTGGGACACTGTCATGACTCATCGCACTGACCAGAGGTGGGATGTAGTTGGGAAGGATAGATAGGATTAACTTCTCATTCTCCAATTCATCTCGATGCCTAGTGCATTTCTCAATCATAGCTCGGGATGGTCCAGATCCATGAGCGGTCGACAGAGAGGCTTTCACTCCTCTCATCGATGAAGCTTGAATCCCTATGGACATTACATTTTCATCCATAAGGTCGATTAGGACTTATTCTATAGACTTTTCTACGGTGTTAAGTTCACCCAACATGCACGTTCGAGATCGGATAACTCATATTGATGAAATATACTCAATGTAATGGAACAGGTGGTGAAATATCAGTAAACATAGCCCGATAACAATGAGTTGTTGGCTTGGATACAATTCGAAAAAGTGTTCACGGTGCAACAGTAGATAGAATAAGTAGACAATGATGTAATGGATCCATCCAATGGGAAATAAGCCTTCATCAATGCAGTTCTGTCCATTATGGCGTGGTCCCAACGGTCCAATGGTGAGTTTTCTGGTCATAACTAATGTTCTAACCATTCAAGAGCGTCGTTCTAATAGTCATAATGCCTCCAATGGTTATATTTCTCCACCATGGAGAAGTGCCACTTTGCACTGTTATGATATCCTGATGAAGTTCCAGTTTTGCAAACCTTCCTTCCACGAAGTCCCCTCTGGAACCTCCTACAATTTTTCTAGCTTTGCTCTCTTCCTACTAATTTTTCTATCCTTCTTCCCTGTGATCTGCATCTCAATATTCCTCTTTCCATTCTAATTCTTATCCCCTTTTGGCATAGTAACTTTGCATTGTTGATGGTCTTTACTAGGTTTCAAGGGAAATACTTCTTCTCTGTCTGCAGTAGGTGCTCTACTCTCTTGTATAGACAGGTGTTTCAATTCTTCTTTTGTTCTTTCAACTTCGACATCCAATTTTCTGGTTCTAAACATCTTCGAACATTTCTCCTATTCTTCGATCAAGTGTGCTATCCTCCTAGTCATGAAATATTTTAATTCTTTCATTTTTTGTTCTAGAGCTTCCTCTTCTTTTCTTTGGGTTTGATCTTTCTCAATCCAAGGTTTTCCTAGTAACATAGCAAATGGGGCGTTGTTCTCAATAAATTTAACATCCTCAAATTATTCCTCTATCAAAGTTCCATGAGCACTCATAGAGGTTTGTGTAAGTCTTCCACATAGGGTTATTAGCTTTCCTCTAAATAATCATATTCCTCCCAATGAAGGAATCATAGCAGGCTTTCCTAAAATTTCGCAGGTTCTTTTTGTCATGATATTCACCTGTGTTTCCTCATCCAGAACACAATCTATGTCAAAGTCTCCTATTCTTGTTTATATGCACTATTTTTCTTTGAAGATCTCTGATAAGTTGATATCTCTTTGATCATTCAGGGTTTCTTTCATTTGTAGTAATACATTCTCTAATTCTTTCTGGGGTTATACCATAATCGTAGTCTCTTGGCCTTTCTCATGGTCTTCTTGTTCCATATTCATTCTTTCAAGCTTAGCAATCATTCTAGGGCAATCCAAAACTTCATGGTTCGTAGATTTACAAAAAAGAGAATTAGGTCTTCTACCAGGGAATTCCTTAGCAATATGTCCCGATCTTCTGCTAATGTAACAAAGAGTTAATCCTCTCTTTCTCTTAAATGATCCCCAACCTTTCTTGTATGATGCACTAAGATCATAGTAGCTAACCTGCAAAAAATTCTTCCTAGGATCCTGTATCCATATTTTAGTCCAAACATTCTATCTATACATAGGAATAACATATCTTTCATTATTTCTATCATATCTACTCATATCAAACCTTGTTTTGTCTAGTTGTGCCCTAATTTCCAGACTAGGAAAAAAATTGTCAAACATACCTAGATCCATAGTTTCGAAACAAAAATTTCCACTTATCTTACCTTTAACAAAGCACAAAGCTTCCAGATCTTACCTCTTTAATCAAAAAATTTCACGTTACCTTTATCAGAGCACAAAGCTTTCATATCTTACCTCTTTTATTCAGATCTTACCCCTCTCTTAGTACAGATCTTTGTAAGTCAAGTAGAGTACTACGCACTAAAGAAACATATCTACGCACAAAGCTTTCTTTATTTTCCTCAGTTCCCAACAATCATAGTTTCAGGTCAGATCTTCGCAAAGAGCTTCCTTTTCTTCAGGTCCCAACAATCACCGTTTCAATCCTGGAAATGGAACCATTTGTTGGCATAGGGGCATATCCAGGGTTCAATGCTTCAACAATGCACCAACAAAACCCTCACTATCGGCCCTTTCAGAAACACCTATGAAGCAGATGAAGTCTCACCCGAGATAGAGGCAGGGGTGGTTGTAGGACTCAAGTATTTGCAACCTTAGCTGGGACACAGATATGTGATTATAACACCTTAATAGAGCACTTAGCAGTTATAGTTCATTAGTAATTATCCCTTTTCTACAGCGCAGATAAGCCCTAATTACAGAGCAGTGCAATATTCGACAAAATCCAATACATTCAAGCACTAATCACATTAGAATAGATCAGATCTAGCACTCATTCATATTACTCAGTACTAAGATATCATATCATATACATCTAAGCATACATTATTGCACTAAGTATAAATCATATGAACAATAAAACAACCATAATGCACAAAGAAACAACAACACGGGATATACGTGGTTCACCCCCAGCCTAGGGTTACGTCCACCAACTCTTCTTCTCTTTATTGTCTTCTATCAATCATCTACATGCACAGAGCCACAAGATCCTACTCCGCATAGGACAAGAGATCTGCGTGCACTCTGCCAGATCCTCCTTCCCCTAGTTAGGTTACAACACAAATCCCTACCCAAGCTCTTTACATCCACTTGCACTTAGCTCTACAAGTGTCCAACACAACATGCACAAAGCATATACAATTATCACTTGCACTTAGCACAATATCACATAGATGCATCTGCATATGTACATCTCTTTACATCACCTAGACATCTATTTATACATTACAGAAAGGGCCTAGACATGGGTAAACCCATGGGCCAACATCCCCATACCCGTTACATAAGCCCAAAACCAAAAAATCTCTAAACAAGGGGCTGAGATACCATGATCTCTGCTTTGACTTGTGCTCCACCTTCAACAGCCTGTCGAAGTCCCAAAATAGGTCAAACCTGACCAAGGATATCCAAAACTTGGTCAAGGGACAACAAAAGTGCATGCTCATTAGATTTAGAAGAAACATTGGAAAATTGGTAGAACAGAATGTATGAAGTCTCTACGCGGAGGTGTGCCATATTGACTAAGGAAGTTTGTTGGATTGACATAGAAGTAAGTAATATTCCTACATTTGATGGATTCAATAATTTAGAGACATTTCTATTTCAATTTGAAGGAATTGTACCAGTACAACAGAGGTTGTTGACACTAGATGAAGCCTTGAAATCAATGCCAACTAGATGGTGGGGAACACACAAGAAGAACATCGCGGAGTGGATACAATGTCACACCTTGTTGACTGTGTGCTTTTCAGACCAAGTTGAAGGTTGTGAAGTTTGATACACGGGTCAAAGTTGTCCTAAGGACCATGCGCAAAGTTGTGAGGAAGCCTGGAGTAGCATTCCTAAATAACAGTGGGTACATAAGTTTATTAGCAACTTAGATACTACGCCTATCAACTGGTATCTTAAAGCAAAACTGTGCTTAGTCACTATAGATTGGTATGGTATGACCCATAAATTTATAGATAACCCAGAAATTTAAAGCTATGTTCCTATTTGAAATTTAGTACCCCACAATAGATCATGATTTACAAATTGTAAGACAGAAGGTCTTTGAGGAGGCACCTAACCACCCCCTTGAACAAGAACAAGATGAAAGGATTGCACCTCTTCAGTGGTTACAGGGTTGTTATAATATTAATGTTGATGAGGATGATGACCCTAGGAATGGGAAGATTTTAGAAACTGAAGGACAAAGAGATATAGAAGGGCCATGGATTGAATTACCTTTTGTTGGGTGTCCTATTAAAATTAAGAAGGTTAATATTGGAACAAAGAAAGCACCTAAGTTGGAAAATGTTGGAGACTATTGGGATGATGCTACTATTAGTAAGATTACATAACTATTGCATGAGTATCAGGACTTGTTTCCAACCAAGTTCACAGACATGAAGGGCATTAAAAGGCCCATGGGAGAAATGAAGATTCCTTTGAAAGAAGATGCAAGGCCTGTCAAGAAGAGGCCTTACAGAGTGAATCCCAAGTACAAGCAGAAAGTTAAGACTGAATTAGATAGAATGATGGAAGTGGAAATTATAGAACTAGTTGAAGAATATGAATGGATCAACCCTATGGTGGTCAAAGACAAGAATACAGGAGAAATTATAATATGTGTAGATCTAAGGAAATTGAATGATGCATGTTTACATGATCCATTTCCTACACCTTTTACTGATGAAGTTGTAGAGAATGTAGGAGGACAGGAAGTTTATTCATTCACAGATGGATTTTCAGGCTATCACTAGATCATAATTTCTAAGGAGGAAAGACATAAGACTACATTTTCAACATAATGGGGTTCTTTTTAGTACATTGTGATGCCTTTTGGTTTGAAGAATCCACCAACCATATTTTCTAGGGTAGTGGTCGAAGCATTTAAGGAATTTTTACATAAGTTTTTGGAGGCATACTTTGATGACTAGACCATTTTTAGCCTGTTGAAAGATCATATTGAATGTTTGAGATTAATGTTGGATAAGTGCAGGCAATGTCAGATTGCCCTGAACTTGAAGAAGTGTATTTTCTTTTCACCTTTTGGAGTATTGTTAGGACACATTGTGTGTAAGTAGGGGTTGTTGGTAGATCCTTCCAAGATTGCTATCATTGTTGATCTACCTCCTCCTACATCGGTTAGATAGTTGTGCACTACATTGGGACACATTGGATATTACAGAAAGTTTATTAAGGGTTACACACAGATAACAACACCTATGGAGAAGCTATTAAAGAAGGATAGTAAGTTTAAATGGATAGAGGAATGCTAGCAGAGCTTCGACACATTAAAGTAGAAAATGATCACTGTGCCTATTTTGGTTTTTCTAGATTGGAGTAACGAATTCGATGTTCATGTTGATGCTTCATCTATTGCATTAGGATCATTTTTATCACAACCAAGTGTAGGAGATATTGACCACCCTATATCCTTTGCTAGCAGGAAGCTTTCTACATCTAAATGAATTATACCACCACTAAAAGAGAAGGCTTAGCTATGGTATATGTGCTACAGAAGTTTAAAAACTACTTGTTGGGAGGACATTTTAAGATGTTTATTGATCATTATGCATTGAAGTACTTAGTCAACAAGCCAATGTTGGGGGGGAGAATATGAAAATGGATATTATTATTCTAGGAGTATGAATTTGATATTGTGGTCAAGACAGGAAGAATGAATAAGGGACCTAACCACTTATCTCGGTTAGAGCATGGAGTCGAACCTATCAGTTTGGATGATACACTACCAGATGCACAGTTGTTGTCCATCAGGAAATTCAATGATCACTTCGTCGAGATAGTCTAGTTCCTATCCACGGGATTGACACCTCGCGAGTATACATTTATTCATAAGAAATAGTTGGTAGTCTACGTTGCAGATTTTCAACTTATAGTTGGACAGTTATATAAGATGGGACTAGATGAGATCTTAAGAAGATGTGTTATGGAGTCAGAAAGACCATGGATCCTTGCATAAGCACATGAAGGCATCGCAGGAGGACATTATGTAGGGAAATAAACAATGCAGAAGGTTCTCAAAGTTGGCCTCTGGTGGCCCACTTTACATAAAGATGCTAAGGAATACTACAGAGCCTCTGATGTATGTCAAAGAATAGGGAATCCTTCTAGAAGGGATGAGATGCCTTTAGCACCTCAGTTAATGTTACATGCATTTGAGAAATGGGATATTGACTTTGTGGGACCTATCAACCCACCAGGAAAGCGCACAAGAGCTCGATATATCATCACTGCTACAGAGTATTTGACTAGATGGGCAAAAGAAAGAGTAGTTAAAGAATGTAGTGTAGCTACAAATACGTGGTTCATCTTTGAAGATATCATAACCAGATTTGGATGCCCAAATATCCTTATGAGTGATCAAGGCACACACTTCATTAAAAAAACTATTAAATCCTTGCCTTAAGAGTTTGAATTTCACCATCAGAAGATCACACCATATCACCCACAGGAAAATGGTACAGTCGAAGACTTCAGTAAGATCTTGGAGACAACGATGACTAATATTTGCAGTGTGTTACGAGGAAAATCTCTCTATGGCTAGGGTAAACCAAAAAAGACGGAAATGACTGCAGAAATCAACTCTCTTCTCAAGTATGATATGTAAACAAATATGCTAGCAAGACAATATAAAAGGACTACCTCGTCCAGACGTTCAATGAATTCCACCGTTGAGCACTTGACCCAAAGAAATATACCTGCAACTAGTCCTCAACAACCAAGAAAAGAAAGCATATGGTGATAATAAATGATGTTATCACATTCAATATCATAATCCATTAATAAACATGAAAAATACATCCATGGAATAATAATTCAAATATTTGCAAGATATCAGTTGGATGCGAAAAGAGTATTTCTATTAATATATGATAAGCAGAAGTGAAAATGTTATAGAGTTTTGTGTCGGCATGGTTTGGAACCGAGAAACTAAGTTCCTTCCAGCTGGGCCTCCACCACTTCAATCCTCCACCAAAGGCAAGCTCATAATAAAGAAGCAATGAGGTTCTCAATCAATAAGGGGATATCTCAGGGGTTGAACATTGTGTTCAGACTTAAAGGACAAAGGGATGCAGACTCAATATGAAGTAAATAATTTCTCCAAAGTAACTTTTCTCTCAAAGTTGAATTATTTATCCTATTTTCCATAGGTCGTAATTGGCCCATTTATAGCCTTCAAATGGAACTGAAGGGACGAGTTGGAACGTTTCCAGTATATCGAAGGCCAAGGATCATAGATCTCCTATCGTGACATGGAAACCTGACATTAATTTTCATTTTTTGGCACAAATCCCAATGTACGCTAGTTCTAGTGGAGAAGCCTGCGTATACGCATGATGCATAGTAGGAAAGATGTGTACATGTGGAAAAATATGTATTTTTATATCTAGATTTTACAAACAGCGATGATAAGTCTACATAGGGAAATGGAAAAAATCCTTTTGTGCAATATTGCATAGGGTGAGGAAAATCTTGCTATAACATATTCCCCCTAATGTGTGAGGTCATAGGAGTATCTATTATGGATGAAATACATTATAAACAACCCAGAAGTGAAGTGATGGGGAACCAGTGGGAAGAACTAGTTCCTCATTACATTTTGCACTGACTTTGCATACATGGATTCCAATAGAATTACACTGCAGATCCATGTGAAAATATACCAAACAACTTTTTGTGGCCATGAATAGGCAAATAAAAATGTGGTTACATGCCAAAAGTTGTCATAGTCATGAAAAAGACCCAGTAGAACCAGTCTCAAAACCAATCTGAAGATATCTGTATACAATGGAGTGCAAACTAATCTCCCATGATTACTGAAGTCATATAGGTACTGGTCCAATGAAAAGGAAGCAACATCTTAGGAAACATGCGGCCACATACTGATGTCTTCAAGTCTTCTACACAATATGCCAAGGGTGCAAGTCTACATTATGTGAATAAAGGAGTTGAGTTCGAACAAAATGAGACATCATTTGATTACCGGTCATTGAGGTATACTGTTAACAAATGCGAGACAACCTACTGATAATGAAAGTAGGTATGAAGGCACCGAGTACATTCTTACAAGTGTGAATAAAGGAGTCAGTGTCGAACACCTGAAGAATCCATCGACCGGGAGACATTGATGTATTCCCAACTGTCGATGGCCAGAGAACCTGCCACTAATGACTGCAAGTCTCAAGGTACTCATAAGACTCTAGGTCACGTTTCTAGAATATATGAGTTGAAGTCTATGGAAGGAGACCCACTAAAAGGAGAGCATTAAGACATCTATCATCAGTCAACGCAACATACAAAGCAGTAGCTTCATGATTTGGAGGAAATCATATGAAGAACATGTTCATGAACCAATGACCCTGTGCGTCATCATCATAATTTTGGGATTCGCATGGCCTTAGGAAGTTGATCTTGTTAACATGTTCACGAAATAGAGACTCTTCTTGGTTGAGGATGCAAAACTGTTGAGGCAAACAATTTATAACGCAAAGAGAGAACCGACTATAGGCTCAATACTGCAAGCAAGGGCATGAGATGCAATCACAACTTAACGCTAAAAAATGTCATTTTTTATGTCATTTAGTCTACTTGGTGTGAAAAAGGGATAAACTTGTGCCAAATAGATGTCCTTTCAAATCCAATTTACGAGTGTGAAAGAGAAAAGTTCACTCGGCAATCTTTTCGATTTTTGAAGATGAGTTGGAAAAGAGCTTAAATTAAACTTGATTGGGAGTCCTTTAGGTATAAGGAAACATGTTTATGAGTGAGAAATGAGGCTTAGAATAAAGTCATGTACTAGATATAAGGGACTCCTGGTCCTAGGAAAAAATCTCTACATGGGCACCAAATGCAGTAGGGGATCTAACTAGGGCACCCATGTTTGGTAAGTCTCTACCACTTGATAACGACACTACTTATAGCATATGGAAGCTTCTGTGTCACAACAAATGGGTTCATACCTAAGGCATACAAAGTGGCAGTTATAGGATAATGCGAAAATGCATGATGGAATGGATACCTATCCTATATGTTGGGTAGTGAAAATACCTACCCGTTGTGACGAATAGTCAACATAACGTTGAAATCCGCAAGAATCCCTGGTGAAAACTACAAAAACCATCTCAATCCACCTT
This sequence comes from Picea engelmannii, assembly GCA_009831015.1. Lineage (NCBI taxonomy): Eukaryota > Viridiplantae > Streptophyta > Pinopsida > Pinales > Pinaceae > Picea > Picea engelmannii. The sequence continues at coordinate 421,382 of ML777547.1, forward strand.
TGTATTAGTCCATTAGGCGAAAAAATGACTCAAAACTATAGAAAGTGGGTAATTTTTTTTTTTAAATAGTAACAAAACCAAAAATTACTATACCATTTTGAATTTTTAACCAAATAGTGAAAATTGGACCATTTTACCTCTGAGATTCAACTGGTGATTGTGGGAGCATCATGCAATGAAATCAAAAAATGACTGAACCAGGTAATTCCTCTTCCCCTCCTCTTCATTTTCAATGATTAAATTTTTAAATTAGGTTTCAAATTTTAAGTAAATTAGGGTGCAAGTTGTGTAATTCGATGTACGTGGGCTATCACTTATCGGGTCGCCTATATGATGGGTTATACACGACTGTGAAAACCATAGGGCATGTATACCCAGAACTATATGAAAATGTAACTGAAGCAACTCGCGTACAAGTACATAATCAATAATTTTTATGGTTGCTAACTCAAAATTTGACTTTTCTCTAGTAGGATGGTGCTTGAATGGAGGGAAAGAGAGCACGAGGAGGTCGATGTTGCTATGGACAGAGATCCGGGGGCCCAAATGGCCTTGAAGAGATGTGGCTTATATAAATTTTGGGCACTCAAAGGAATGAGGGTCCAGGTGAGGTTTCTTGAGATGCTTGTGGGTTACTGAGACCTTGACAGTGAAAGCTTCAACCTCGATGGGAAACCATTGAGGATTGAAGTAGAGGATATCTACTTTTTGACTGGATTATCACGTCGGGGAGAGTTTGTAAACCTAAAATCACAGGGAGCAGGGAGTGGAATGAAAATAGAGGAGTACATAGACACCCATTGTGTAGCAGGGACTCCAAAGGTCGGGAGTCAACTCCCCATCCGAGCAATAAACAATCTCAACCTGAAGATTGTTTTCCTCATGTTGACTAGGATCATAGGCTCGACTTCATTGCACTAGGCATAGAGGCCTCTCATGTTTTATGCAGTAGAGTGCTTGATACCCACAGTATATGACTGTTGTACCTCACTATTGGAAAATATGAAGAGCCAATTAACAGAGTGCAAATAGGGGACTAAGAGGAATTTTGGGTTTGCCTCTATCTTATGCAGTTTCCTCTTTGATTGGGTTCTAGGTTTGGGACCTAGAGTCGAGATTATTCTGAGAGGACCTCATGATCCAGCCATGGCATGGTGGACTGAGGTAATGAGACGGCAAGGGGGAGGTAGGGTGCCCACACCCTACAACGAGGATTTCTTCTACTGGTGGCAGCGACAGGTCATTTCTCTAGATGACTATCCCTATGCAGGGATTGACTTCAGAGGGGATTTGGACATGCCACTCCCACCAGGGACTACCTACGATGACATAGGTAAGTCAAATGCTTTTAAATATTTCATTTTTTTGTGTTTTTGTATAGTGAAAAAAATATATTTTTAGATGATGCTTAAGTACTAACTAGACACTTTTGTAACGTAGACGTGGTTCTGCGACGACCGGAAGGGATTCCTCGACATTTTTGAAGGAATTGGGGAGGCAAGGGGGTAGGAGGAGAAGCCAAGAGAGTCCTACAAAAACGTGCAAGGCAACCTATCTCGTTTGACTCATAGGATTCCCATGGTTCAGGTAGAGGATCTGCTAGAAGCCATGCAACGACAAGTGGTTGGTGTGCCCAGAGCTTGGGTACGACTCTTTTGGTGTATTGCAAACATTGTAGTTTGTTACCATGACACACATATGGCGACACAGGCATGTATGTCGTGGATATTATTGTATCGGTTGTATATGTGTATTGAGGGTATTAGCCCCAATTTTGTACTATAAACACCATATTTTTTGAAATATATATAAAACAGGTATCTTCAACTTTACTTATATTTACAATGTGTACATTGATGAGATGGTTTTCTTTTCTTTAGTTATGTGACAAATTCCAATCTAAAATGAAATTAGCATAACCATCAGATACATGATTAGAACTCCTAGGAATGTGATAATAAGTAATAAAATCAAACTGTCTTTCTAAAAGACGTACCCGTAGGAATCGTTGGAGTAAAGTAGGATCATGCACATGGTAACTGTCGTTCAACTGACATACTACTAACTGGGAATCCAGGAAAACTTCTAAAGAGCGAATACCATGTGAAATAGCATTGCACAAAAGTTCTATAACGATGCTATATTCGGCCACATTATTCGTGGATGGCCCTAGGCATACACTACCTGAAGACAACAGTAGACCCAAGCGGTGGAATCCATGTTTCGTGTATGATGACTGGCTCCATCTATGAATCCTAGGTAGACCGAAGACTCCATTGAAATCTGTCAACCAAGTGAAAACTCGATAAGCAAGATGAAGATGAAAAGAAAGGGAAAAAATATATACACTAAAGTACATTAGTATACAAAGAGTTCCACCCGAGCTTGGGACTCAAACGTAATATATTTTCAAGTAGAGCCCATTCCTAGGCTCGGCCAACATATTCCCTTCATAATCCTCTAACTCATAGGCTCCTTTTTCTAAGACATGTCGCACGATATAAGGATCGTGCCACATGGGCTTAAACTTTCCTGCCCCTAGTGGTTCTTTGGCTTGATCATACAAGAGGACCAAGTCACCCTCAATGTACAACCGAGGATAGATAGACTTATCATACTGGACCTTGACACATCTTTTGTTTGCCTCGATAGCCATAGAGGCATCTCAACACTGCTTGGCAAGACTCTCTAGGTGTCTAAGGCGTCACTCGAGATTGAAAGTGTCAAGTAGGAGCACAACTGCCAACTTAAGAGAAGGGATTTCTCATTCAATAGGTAAAATTTAATCCACACCGTGTACTAACTTAAAAGGGGAAAATCTGATCGCAGTCTTGACCGAGGTTCGGTATGCCTAGAGTGTGGGATTTAGCATGATGTGCCACTCAGACTTACTCTGGCTGATAGTTTTTTGCAAAATGGTCTTGAGAGACTTGTTGATGGCCTCTACTTGTACATTTTCCTGGGGGTAATAAGGAGAATAATGACCTTTTATAAGCCCCAACTTATATGTTATTTCTTCCATCATTTCATTCTGAAATTGATTGCCATGATCAATGACAATCTCACTCGGGATACCAAACCAGGCGATAATTTGATTGAACACGAAGAAGGTGTTAGTATTCCCATCGGATTTAACTGTAGGCATGGGATCATCCCACTTAGTAAATTATTCTACGACCATGATAATGTGTTGATTCCCCCCATCCGAAGTTGGGTTGCAATCGACCAAGTCCACCCCCCACTTGGTGAAGGGACCGACGATAATGACTAGATGAAGAGGAGTTGGATGCAAGTGCATTTTCTGAGTGAACACATGGTAGGGGTGACACTTATTAACTGCTTCAATACAATATTTAAATATAGTAGGACAAAAATAGGTGACCACCACAAAAATAGTAGGCCAAAAACAGGCAAAATTTTTTGGGTTGTCGCAAGCCCGGATAGGTGACCACCACAAGCCCCACTGTGGAAATTGTTCAGGACTGAATCGACTTCTCTGTGATTTAAAAAATGATGTAAGATATTTTCTATTCCTCGGTGATACAAAGTGTCATCGATGATAGTACAATTCTTAGCTTGGTACCTTACACATCATCGGTCATCTCGTGAGAGATGCTGAGGGAACTTCAAAGTTTGAAGATAGATAACAATGTCTCCATACCAGGGGTCGGATGACGAGAAAACAAAAATGTGTTCATCTGCAAATGAATCAACATGGATAACATCCTCATCTAATCATGGAAAGTCATATATTAAGTAATTTGTGAAGACCAATGATTTCTGGGATTTTGCAAAACAGAAATCGAGATCAAACTCTTGTAAAATGGAAATCCATTTATTATATTCTCCCCCTATGATATGCCTGGTAAGGAAATATTAAAATGGATTGACATTGGCAAACACAATAGTCTTGCAAAGTAATATATAATGATGAAAACATTGGACTGCATGAACGACAACCAAAGCTATCCTTTCAACGTGAGAATAATTAAGTTCAAGACCGACTAAGTTTTGACTAAGATAGTAGATGACGTGCTCCTAGATCTCATCATCCTCCTGAACCAAAACCATACCAATCGTCTCCTCAGATGTGACGATATAAAGAAAGTAATCCCTACTGTAGTCAGGAAAATTTAGTAGAGGCGCCAATACCAAGGCTTTCTTCAAAGCATCGAAGGACTCCTAGGATCACTCATCCCAGATAAAAGGAGTGTCCTTCTTCAAAAGACGCATGAAACCCTTAGTGATACTAGCATAATTTACTATAAACCGATGTAGAAGGTTATATTTCCCTTGTAAACCTTGAAGTTGTCTAATAGTGCGCGGGGGAGGAAATCAATGTATTGCCTCAACCTTTAATGGATCTACCACGATCCCGATCTCAGAAACTAGAAATCCCAAAAGACGACCAGACCTAATGCAAAAGATGCACTTGTGAGGGTTCAACGGGATTCTATAGTAACAAAATCTTTCAAAAACAAGATGAAGGTGTGTAGCATGATCCTCTCTCTTATGAGAGTGAGTAGAAATATCCTTAAGGTAAGCTTCAACTATATGCTTAAGATTGTCATGAAAAGCGAAGGTCACGGCACGTTGGAAGGTTTCTCCGGCATTTTTAAGGCCGAAAGGCATTTTCTAGTATGTGAAAGTACCCCAAGGACAAATAAATTTCATCTTGTGTTGATCCTCAAGTTTAATTTGAATCTGGTTATACCCTGAAAATCCATCCATAAAATAAAATACTTTGCTTCCCACACACTCATCGAGAATTTGATCGATGAAAGGTGTCGAGAAGTTGTCTTTAGGATAGGCCTTGTTCAGGTCATGAAATTACATACATACAAGGATAGTTCCTTGCTTTTGATTCATAGGAATAGGATTGGATACCCATTCAGTCAAGGGAACCAAGTAGATGAAGCCAACATTAAGTAGCCTCTCCACCTCTGCCTTAATAGTCGGGGCCTTCCGAGTATTGACAACTCTAAGAAGTTGTCGAACAAGTTTAGAATCCGGATAAGTTATAATCTCATGCTTGACAATACAAGGGTCGATTCCTGGAATCTCTTCATATGACCAAGCAAATACATCTTGAAATTCCTTGAAGAGTTTGGTGTAGATCAGTATTTCTTCTGGTGAACAATCTGCACCGATATTTATGTTTTCAATCTTGCCAAGGGTACGAGAGATATTGATCATGATGGTAGGATAAATACTCTCCATATTTCCTTCGGCATAAATGTCGTGCGTATCAAGTGGAACTACGGCGTGACCGACTGTCTCACTCAAAGTAGATCAAAATTCATCTTGTTTGATTGTTTCAAGATCTGGGAGAAAATAAGAGCAGTGATGAATATCATCCCAAGCTCTATCGGAACCATTCATGGCTTCGATGATAGCTTCGTCTGAAGACAAATTAACATCAAGGCAGTCATTTGAACAAGACAATGAAGTGGCCCACACGGGTCTAAGAACGGGATCCTCCTCATCCGTCGACGAGGTAACARGATCAGGATCGACAGAAGAGTCAAGAACAACTTGATACATAATATCCACTACCGATAGTGGCATGGCCATTCTAGCATGCGACTAACCTTCACAAGATGAAGTCRGGAAAGGTAAGGTCCACATATCACTAAAATAGGAAGTGCGGAAAGGAATGGACCTCCCTGTCAAAATGGGGCTACTGGACAGGTCATAAACATGGTGAGTCAGTGTCATAAAGTTGAAAGTACCCATAAGGGAAKAATACATTCTGACACCGATATTCTTAGTTTTTGATTGAKAATTTTTTATCATAGGGATCGACGGTCCAATAGATTCATTAGGATTAGAGTGCACAAAGGATAACTAGTTGATCATCATGATCTTCCCTTCATGAGGAAAACAAAGAGTATGGAAGATGAACGATACGACGAAGACCATAGCATAGGTCCAATTGCATCCTAGTAATAAGTTATAATCAAGAGGTGCATCAACTACCTCTACCTCGACCTCTACCGTCTTCCCACCTAACTGGACCGGAAAGGCAGGAAGAATATCGTGAGGGAAAAAGGAATGACCATCAAAAGCATTCAACATGTTTGATGACTTAGAAAGAATCAGAGAACTGAGAGCTTTCCAACAGATCAGGGACATCACACATGTAGCAACACCTTCATCAGTAACTGCACGTTTGATGGTATACTTTGAGTACTCCACATGGATTTGGAAAGCCACATGGTAAGGCAAGTGAGGCTTCACATCTATGACGTCAAACTTGATAACGTTTGAGCCACTAGTTTCTAGAGCTACTAACACAGATAGTAAGGCATTCCTCTGTGAAGGACACATCTAGAGTACCTCCAAAGTCAACATCGCACAAGGGGTTTGACCCAGGTCCTCAACAATAGAGTAGTTCTAGGTGGCTCTAGCATTTGGATTTTGGGTAGAGCACTTGAGTACTCCTTTTGGACTACGAGGCGGTGGCTCTAGTTTTTCAATCTGTAAATTTGCCTCTGGAGGAGGATGAGGAGATTCTAGACCAGGAATGGCTTGTGAAGAGATATAATCTCAAGATCGAGTGGCTACATTAAATTTTTCATTGACCATATTAATACACAAACGGTCGTCGTCTTGCAACAATGGGTTTTGACTCCTACCAACCGCATTTTTGACGTTTGAGGAACTCGAGGCCATGTGTTGGTTATGTGGAAAAGGATTCATCAACACGACGGGTGGTAGAGATAATAGCCTCGCAACTTCTGCAATTTTGGGGCATAAATGGGTAAGGTGGTCATCTATACAAAGATTACAGGGAAATTTCACCTTACGTCTTTCTATCTTTCCCTCTCCAGCATTATTATTCATCTTTTCATCGTTACCATTGTCCTTGGGTTTATTACCATTTCTCCCACCCTTACAATTATTATTTCCTTTCTTCTTATTCTCACCTAGTTGTTGGTTACCATTTGGGTTGGACGACGGTTGCACAGAATGTACATCTGCCGACTGAGTGGGCTTGGAAGACACAGACAAAGTTGGCCCTCCTGCAGACTAGTTTAGAGACAACTCTTTCAAATGGATTTTCACCAGGTCTACAGATTTTACATTGGAGGAGCCTACAATGCCATTGGCATGAGGTTCAGGATTTTTTCTTGGGTCGTAAGTTGACCACGGTGCATCTGGAAGAATGTGGTATAACATCCCAAACTGAGCATATATGAGATCTAAATGTTGGGCTTTAAAGATCTCTTCTTCCTCAGTGGTAACCCCGGATGTAGCAACATCCTTTGAGAAAGCAGGGTGAAAATATTTAAGGAACCATTATAAAAAAAAGGTCGGGGGTATGGAGGTCTTAATAAACCTCTTCCATCTATTCCACTCATGGATATGATCTGAGATATGAGTGGCAGTGTCCTGGTGTAAAGTCGACAGAAGTTCTAGTCCAACATCGTAACGAATTGATAATTGGAAGTGGTTAAGGAAGGCCAACACTAGCTGATTAAAGGTCCCATATGCCCCCTAGGTAGCTCGATATACCATTTTGCAGTGACCCCAATGAGGGTGCATTGAAATAATCTTAATCGAATAGAATCATCATTAAGGGAATTCGAGGAGCACCATAGGTGAAAGGTAGTAATGTGATCGCGAGGATCCTCACCATTCTTACCTTCGAACTTTAGGATGTCCAAAGGAAGATTGGTGGGGATGGGGGTCCATGTAGGATCATGACTCATAGGGTCGTTCATCAACTTAGACAAGTCTGGCAGATTAAGCGTGGCCAAAAAAGGGAGACAGGGTTGCGGCATTTGTCCCCAAGCTCCCAAGAAATATTGTGTTTGAGGAACTACAACCCATCCAGGGTTCTGGTAAGAACCATGGCCCTATCATGGATTGTAAGGCCCTCCTCCAGGATGATTCATAAAAGTTTGGTTGGGAAACATTCCATTAGAAATTTTCTGATGGGGGTTATAAAATTTCCCCCAGCCGGATTGGATCTAGGTTATGGATTGCCCAAAGCTTGAAACTAACCTCCTCTAGGTGTGAATCCAAAGGATAGAGGTGGATTTGACATGCCAAACGTATTGGTCGGAATCGACACCAAGGAGGTAGGGGTATAGGACGAAACTTGAACAGAAACTTGTCTGCTAGGTTGATTGTTCCACCTAGAAGCAAAAGGATTAGACCTGGGGTTAAAAGCATGAATACCTCCCATATTAGGAGTCTTTTGAGGGATTTGAGAACCACCAAACTAAAATGGAGTGTAAGGAGGTGTAGTTCCCCCAAGCCCAATGCTAGAATTAGGGCCAGCAGCTAGGATGGCATTCGAAAATTGCGAAGTAAATTTTGACATACCATAGGAAAAAGGACTAGAGACCATAGGGATGGACTAGACATTATAGCCCAGTGAGTGACCAAGAGACCCAAAAGGGTTTGAGGCAGTAGATTGAGAATTACTATAGGTCGAGCCATAGTAATGATAGGTGTCTCTCGCACTACAACCATTGTGGTCATAGGAGTCGAAGGGGTGACATTAACTATAGTAGGTGTGGGAGTCAAAGGGCTCCCAGTGTTATGAAGACTAGGTTCAATAATCATCCTTGTATAATCACAAGTCTGAATAGTGAATGTATGTATACCACACCTAATAACTCTACGCCTTTTAGAAGGCAAAGACTCGAAATCTAGTGGTAACTGTAACAAGCGACGGGACCGTCGGGGATGTTGGTTCGACTCCATGATGACTTAAGACTCTAAAGACAAAAAATAAATCCTAAGACCAACTAGTAATCAAAGAGCACACCAAAAGTCAAATGGCCAATATGCACACAAATGGGGTAAAGTGGTTGAAAGTGGCCTCCCTCCCTAAAGAAGGTATGTCTCGCCCAAGAGGGGCCTGACACTCCCTGCTAAAAATTGGAGGTAATAGAATTAGTTATAAGGGCCTTCATGGGATTAACAACCAGTCAGTCAGATCCCCCCCGGAGAGGTAATCCTCCATAAAGGTTGTGTTTTGTCCGACCTTTTTCTAACCCAGGGTACCTGAAGAATAACCCGTGCAAGTAACCTATGTGGCACCTAAGTCAAGCAATTAATAAACAAATGTATAACCGATGCACAGGTGAGTAGTCATAAGTCAGGTCCACCGTATGGGAAGGGTAGAAAAGCCCCAAACCTTGAAATTACTACCTCTCACGGAGGTAAAGGCACTAGAAAGATCCCCAGATATGAATAGATCCCTAGAAATATCTCTGATGCTAAGAAGATATTGGGGGGATATCCATTCAACCAACCTCGCGCGACCTCGTGATTAACTCCAGTGTGAGTAGAGCCTCCTGATATTACCAATTATACAATGGATTTCTCCACTCCCTTTCTCAGCCACATATGTTGATTTAATTGCCTTGGAGAAGTTTACTCACAAAATCCTATTCCAAGGCACTAAATCATAAGCTAGTTTGTGCACCCTAAATCCTAATCAATTTTAAATTATAACGTTAATTTTAGTGGTCGTGATTACTCAAAAAGGTATGGTAGTGAAACTCATGATGTTATGACTTAGAAAGAAAAGTAAAAATGAATATAATGCAAATTCCTAACTTCAATTTTCAATGAATGATATTCTTCTAAAAACAAATGCAATTTTCAATTTCAATTCTGCAATTCTGAAGTAAAAATGCAATCTTTCATTACATGCACTAAGCTAATGACAAGGAATCAAAAGACCAAAATTCCAAGAAATGCAAAATGCCTAATATTTTTGTATTTTCAATATAATAAAAAATGAAAATGCATGGACTGAAAAGCAACTTGATATATAAACTCTATTTTGTATAGAAACAGATAACTCAAGAAGGATACCAAGTAGCAAAACACCCAGTCCAATGTACAAGGACAATCAAAATGAAAATATGATGAGAAATACTCTACCCAAAAATTCAACCAAAGACAGGTTTCTTGTCATCCCACAGACACTTAACAGGCACTACAGAGACCCAAGAAGACTCAGAAAACATCAAATCCCACCCAGCAACCACCATACCTAGAAAACAAGCAAGTAAATTTGATGTACGCGACTGTTTAGGAAAACAAAGCGTATGTACGCAGCTTGCAGAGGGACAACCCACATATATACATGACTGTCAAGCCAAAAACTGTGTATATGTTTCAAAAACAAGGCCAGGCAAGGGAGAAAACTAAAAAACTCAGACCCAGAGTGAATAGAGGCTGTGAAGCAATGATATGAAAAGAAACACAATAGGAACGAGAGCAATCTAAGGAGAAAAGTACTCCAAACCCTAAGAAAGAAGATTCAATCCCAAGTATGGTCGCCAATTCTATTACAAGTAAAATCTCTCTATGGCTAGGGTAAACCACAACAAACGGAAATGATTGTAGAAATCAACTCTCTTCTCAAGTATGCTAGGTAAACAAATATTCTAGAAAGACAAGATAAAATTCCTACCTCGTACAGATGTTCGATGAATTCCACCATTGAGCACTTGACCCAAAGTAATATACCTGCAACTAGTCCTCAACAACCAACAAAAGCAAGCATATGGTGATAATAAATGATGTTAGCACATTCAATAGCATAATACATTAATAAACATGATAAATACGCCCATGGAATAATAATTCAAATATTTGCAAGATATCATTTGGATGGGAGAAGAGTATTTCTATTAATATATGATCAACAGGAGTGAAAATGTTACAGACTTTCATGTCAGCACGGTTCGGAACTGAGAAACTAAGTTCCTTCCAGCTGGGCCTCCACCAAAGGAAATCTCATAATAGAGAAGGAATGAGGTTCTCAATCAATAAGGGAAGATCTTGGGGGCTGAACACTATGTTCAGACTTAAAGGACAAATGGATGCAAACTCAATATGAAGTAAATAATTTCTCCAAAGTAACTTTGCTATCAAAGTTGAATTATTTCTCCTCTTTTCCATATCTCGTAATTGGCCCATTTATAGCCTTCAAATGGAAATAAAGGGTCGATTCAGAACATTTCCAGTATATGGAAGGCCAAGGATCATAGATCTCCTATTGTGACATGGAAACCCGACATTAATTTTCATTTTTTGGCACAAATCCCGATGTACATAGGTTGTAGTGGAGCATCTTACATATACACATGTTGTATAGTAGGCAAGATGCGTACATGTGGAAAAATATGTATTTTTAGCTCTGCATTTTATAAACAGGGATGATAAGTCTGCATAGGGAAATGGAAAAAGGCCTTATGTGTAAGATTGCATAGGGTGAGGCAAATCTTGCTATAACAAATGTCTTGAAGACCTAACCACAGTGTCAAAAGATTTATCTATGATTTAGGTAAGTTTATTTAACACACCTTATAAAGAAATGGCTTGGTTACTTTCTAGGGTACGGGGATAGGGATCAACTATTACTATCCCTCATTTGACTATTTACATCTTACATTTATTTTTTGACTGGGGAAATCAACAACTACTTGGGCACATACTTGCGTGACACGTGGTCGTGTTATCCCACTGCTACCACTATAAACCCAGGCAAGCCAACGCAGGCTCTCATGCGGCACGCAAGGTAAATTGAAGGTTTCAAACTGGTGACTTTACATAACAAATTGCCTTAACAGTACACTACATTACCGACTATTCTACACCCTAGTGGATCTTTACATCTTACATTATTCTAGTCAAGGTAAAAGAATTTTCGATTGGTCTAAAATTGTATCTTTTGAGATATCATTTCTGTTGTCAAATTTCAAAAAACATAGGAAATTTTATATGTCTATCTACCTGATCTCCTCCATTGTAAACTTTCATGTATTTCAAGGACTCAAATTTTCAAGCCAAGTTGATCCTAAAATAGACTCGGTTCATACTTGGTATCCTTCTCTCTAGAAGCAGAAAGTGATGTACCACTTTTATGAATTTTATGACTCTTTTCTTTCTTCTTTCAAAAAACTCATGTTCAAGAGTTATACCTCAAGACTTTCATTGGAGGCAATGACATTTTTAGATAAAATATGAAACCTTGAGTCAAACAAACAATACGGTATAATCAGAGTTTATTGCTCCTGAGAGGCACCAACTTATCTCTTGTTTTATGTGTCCTATAAGATATTCATGATAGAAGTCTGCAAACAATACATATGTTGGGACAATTTCTTTCTTCAAAGAAAGAAAAAAAAAATATTGTATTTCAATGGAAATTTGGTCATATTACATTAAGAAGTTCCCCAAAAATAGATGAAATTGCAACTCAATTTGACCAATATAATTTTAAAATGGAATATTTAGTAAAAGGGTTTGACCCTCAATCATTATTCATGAATCGCATGGTCTTTGTAGGTTTTAATGTATCATATGTAAACACATATATATGGATAAGAAGGATGGGAGGATAATAATTATGAGGAAGTATTGATTGGATACCTTGAGACAATTTTCAGTATGAATGAAGTACATAGAAATCATGGAAGGGTCATAAATGAAAGGAGTTCAAAATCTCAAATGTCTTTTAAAAAAATAGGCACACCTACGAAGAACCCCCAAAATATTACTCAGCAAAAGAAAAATCCTTAATTGAAAATTCAGGTGACGGTGATGATCCTCATCACCCTAAAAAGGACATTGAAAAACCCCACAAGTTACCAATAAATAGCAAAAGGAAAAGACAGAATAATCAACAAGAAGTGTAAGAGGTCATATCTGGTAAAGATGTTATTCTTGAAAACATGGAGTTTGATGCAAAAATTGAAGACAAAGAGTTTCCAAATGATGAGCAAAGAGACCAACCTAATGGAGAATTGGAAACTTGAGAACCTATATTTTATGAGGAAGAATATTTAACCCTCCACAGTGCATTATTTGATAAAGATTTGAAGAAGCTAGTCTTTGAACGTGTGAATTCAAAGGGAAAGAGAATCAAAGATACATAATTGGAATTGAATAATGTCCTACCATAAAAAAATTCCCAAATTCACAAAGTTGTTGGTGATGCTTTAGAAGTTTTAGTTGATAATATGGAAGCTCAAAATGCAAAGTTAAAGGAAAGAGTTAAAAAATTAGAATGTGCCTTAATGTCTCCACTTTTATTTGTAACTCCGCTTGTTGTTATTCAACCTGGGATAAATCCTGAAAAGACACCTAAATCGAGCTCAAAGTTGAAAGGAAAGTCAAGTTTGTTGGTTGCAATTAGAAAATTTGTTGGTGAAAATATGAAAAAGAAAATGTCTCTTATTCTTGAAGCATGGGATACAGGGAGAAATATTGTTTCTTTCGGTTCAAATCTAAATAAAGAAGAAGGTTTTTTACAAAGATGTTGTCATCACATTTACCTTGAAAGTTTCTAGTATGACTGAGCTAAAAAGAAAAGAAGAAGATCTACCTTCTCCAGCTTGAATCAAACAACTAAAATACTATTGGATAAAAAAGATAAAAGTGTTGAAAGAAATATTAGATGAATGTGATGTTGTTGTTGTTAAAAACGAAATGGTGTATCACAAGTTGACCGAGATAGACCTACAAGGAACCATAGGATAAGTACAATACCCAAAGTTAATCTTGAACTCTATATTTATGACAAGGGAGAAATTTGAACATGTGGAAATACTAAAGGGCTTATCCACTAAAAAATTTAATAGTATAATTAGATATAATGAGAATGAAGTTGAAAGTTGGTTAGTGAGTTATGCAAAAAAAAATGAGGACAATGAAGATACACTCCACCAAATTTCATATGAATTGAGATAATTGGAAGGGATGTTATTTGATATAAAAATTAGAGAAGAGATAAATGTAGCCCCAATGAAATAGTATATGAAGATTGGTTAAAATGAGCCTTAATTAAGATGACCGAAGAAGAAACGTTGGAGGCAGTTGGCACCAGTCATGTAACCCAGTAAGAGATGATACAAAATTTTAAGAACCAAATATCAAAATAGCATAAAAACCTCAAAATAAGTACTGAACACCTTGACAAAGAGAGAATTTCATATAATAAGCCTCTTCGAGGGGGAAACCTCCTTATACACCACATAAATTTACAAATACAAGATCATACAAAATGAAAACATCTCCTTGGTATATATATAGGAGACTAGGAGGTGCAATTACAACTAATGGACCCAAGCTGACATAAATAAAATAACAATACTAACGTAATATGCCCTAATTAGGGGGTAATGTGCCACTATTTATGGCTTAACATGTCCCTACACTTTAGACAAGTGTTGCCTACAATGCTTGAGTAATTTTGGATGATTCTACATAAAACACTCATCTTCCCAAGTGGAATCTTCAACAGGTAGTTTCCTCCACTTAATGAGATACTCTGAAATGGATCTATTCCCCAGCAAGTGAATTCTTGTGTCAATGATAGACTTAGGATACAATATGATTTTTCCTTCCTTATAAAGTTCTGAAAATACATTTTGAACTGGGATCTTGTCACTTATAACCTTCTTTAAGCATGAAACATGGAAAATTGGGTGTTCTCACGAAGATGCAGGAAACTCCAACTTGTATGCCATAGTAACAATATTTTGCAACACCTTATAAGGGCCATAGTATTTTGGTGATAATTTATTATCCTTATTATCTTGCTTGAGGGACATTTGTCTGTATGGTTGTAGTCTTAAAAATACTTGATCCCCTACTTCAAAACTTCTTTCACTGCGATGTTGATATGCTTGTTGTTTCATGTGATTTTGTGTGATGGTTAGGTTGTCCTTTAAGAGTTGGTAACTTGTTGTTGATGCTCGATGTGATATTCCACTTCTTGAACCTTATATTTTTATTTTAGAGAAGAAGTGATGGATGTTGGGTGATATTCATAGAGCGCCATAAATGGTGTCATTTTTTATGCATTATGAAAGGAAGTGTTATACCACCATCAAAATAATCTTCTCTGTCACTTACAATAATCTTTGGGCTTCCATGTAGCTTTTGAACTGTCTCCATGAATGCAGTGGAAACTGTACTAGATTTGAAAGGATGAGAGAGTGCACAAAAGTGTGCGTACTTGGTCAGTCTATAAACAATAACCATGATGAAACTCTTTCCTTCAGACTTAGGCAACCTTGTGATGAAAACCATGGAAACCTCCTCCCAGCGTTGGCTTGGGATGGCTAATGGTTGTAAAAGACCTGGTTCTTAATTGTTTCCACCTTACTTTGTTGGAAAACCAAACATTCTACCACAAACCTTTGAACATCAATTTTTAGGCCATCCCAAAAAAAATCCTTCTTGACCCTATGGTAGGTTTTCAAAAATATTGAGTGCCCTCCTACCAGAGAGGTGTGCAATTCCAAGAGTACATTTTATTTGAGTTGGGAGTTATTACATAAATACAAGTGATCTTTGTACCATAGTGAATCATTTTTCCATGTAAATGTATCTAATGCACTAGAATCCTGTTGCAACCTTTGAATGAGAGTCCACACTTTTTCGTCATTCTTCCATTCATTCCTTGCTTCTATCATCCAATCAGGTTGGATGATCGAGATAGCATAGAAAAATGCCTCAAAATATTCATTCTTTATTGAGAGTGCATCTGCCACAACATTTTGATTCCCTTTTTTGTAGATGAATTCAAAATCATAACCCAACATCTTGCTCACCCATTTTTGTTGTTCTTTTTAAGATAGTATTTGTTCCAAGAAGTATTTAAGACTATCATGATCTTTTTTAACCTTGAAATTTCTACCTATTAGGTAAGGGTGTCATTGCTTCAATGCATGTAGTATTGAAATCATTTCCTTCTCATAAATGGGTTTGCTTAAGTCCTTTCCCTTGAGTGGCCGACTTTCAAAATCAAGGGGACTTCCTTCTTGCATAAGAACAACACCAATGACATTTACTGAGGCATCGCATTCCACAATAAATGTTTTTGTGAAGTCTGATGTTGTCAAGACATGAGCTTTGTGCATTGCCTCTTTAAGTTGTTCAAAAGCTTGAGTTTCCTCTGGAGTCCATGAAAATTCATCCTTCTTAGTTAATGTTCTTAAAGGTGTTGTTATTCTTCCATAGTTTTGAACAAACTTGCGGTAGTAACCTGTCAAACCCAAAAATCCCCTAAGATTATTCAATGTTTTGGGAATCGGCTAGTCCATCATGGCCTTATTCTTGTTAGGGTCTACCTTGACACCTTCATGAGATACAATATGACCCAATTACTCTACCTCCTTCACCCCAAGGAAAAATTTGGATGGTTTGGTATATATTCGTTACTCCTTTAGTAGTTGTAGCACCCTCTGAACATGTCGAACATGATCCTCCCAAGACTTTCTATAGATTAGTATATCATCAAAAAATACTAACATAAATTTTCGAAGGGAGGGCTTGAAAATGAAATTCATCAACCCTTGGAATGTGGAAGGTGCATTCGTAAGACCAAAAGACATGACCAAAAATTCATAATGGCCTTCATGAGTTTGGAATGTTGTTTTTGGGATATTTGCTTCCTTCATTCTAATTTGATGATACCCCTAAACAGATATACAACTTTGTGAAGTATATTGATTCATGTAGTTCATATAAAAATTCATCAATTATGGGAATGGGAAACTTATCTTTAATAGTGATCATGTTGAGCTCTCTATAATCTGGAAACACACACCATGAGCCCTCTTTATTGAGTACCATTACCACCGGTGTAGAGTAAGAACTTTGGCTAGGTATAATAATTCCAACGTCTAACATTTATTCAACCATACGCTCAATTTCACTCTTCTGGGCACAAGGGGATCTGTAAAGCCTGATGTTAGGAGGAACACTTCCAGGAATTAGTGTTATAACCCTAATTTGCACCAGATATCCTTACCTGGCATCAGGCCATCTCATTTTACATATTTTTTCAAGCCACTACTGAACAACTCTTCTTAAAAACACCCTTTTCTAAGGCACACGCACCCTGCTCCACTACTACACGCATGTATATGCTGGTTGGCCCACTACAACCCGCGTATACTTACAAAAGAATGAAAAATGGAAAGTTGCAGACATAAATCATAGTTTTGGGTAAGATACCTAAACCGTTTGATCGCCCATAGCCGGTCACTCGTCCAAATACCTATCCTTTTCTAGCCTATAAAAGAAGGGGTAGGGGTCCCATTTGGAAGAGGAAAATAATTGTAAAGAAACTCTACCCGATTTCATATTCCCTTTGTCCCAACATTTTGCAACTAGTGTGTGAAGAGAAGCATATACAAAAGTAGTTGGAGCACAGTTGAAGAGGATCCCAGGACCAAATTCGAGGAGTAGTGGCCGATATCACTATTGTAAGGTTACTCTTGTGAGATTAATAAAAAGAAGTACTTTTCCCATCCCGCCATATGAGATTGTCAATATTTAAATTTGATTATATTTTCATAGAATCTCTAACCCATTAGTTCATAGATCATATGCATGCGGAATTCGTTTTCTGTCTTTGTCTAAATGCAGGTTAACATTGGGAGGAGATTTGCAGTCAAGGAGCGACCAAACGTTAAAGGATCGACATCAAACATGGAAACTAAGGTACAGTAACTTGATATTTTTAACCTTGTATTTTCATATGAATAATGGGGATTATGATTGGGATGTTGGTAAAAAGTAGGAGACTTTAGGTCATTTCTACATGCATTATAGAACCCTTAATGCTAGTCCATAGGGGGATTTCCCACCCACAACAGAATTGG
The DNA here is from genome assembly GCA_009831015.1 of Picea engelmannii. Lineage (NCBI taxonomy): Eukaryota > Viridiplantae > Streptophyta > Pinopsida > Pinales > Pinaceae > Picea > Picea engelmannii. The sequence goes on from ML777547.1 coordinate 439,036, forward strand.
CGACCATACTATGGAGATCTCTAGGGTTCTTGGGGATACTTGTTGGGTAGTTTAAATTGGTTTTATTACCTTTTTTCTTAGTTTTTACAAAAGTATGAGCTAGTAGGGATTCTGGTCTTCCATATCAATACTCCCTGCTTTCTTCGCTTGGTTGTTTTTTATTTCCCGAGAAGCTACAGAGCCATATGTGGCCTGTATAAGGCATGCACACGCCCTAACTTCACCCATCCCGCATACATCGTTGGTTGCTGAAGGATCAGTAATGTGTCTGAGTCCAGGAAATTTATTTTTGAAAAGGGGCAGTCATCCTCTTCCCTTTCAAAAGTGATCCTTCTCCAGGGTTTTCTGGATCTAGTTATGGGTCTGTGTTGTTGCAGTCTATAGCCTAGGTATATCCTCAAATTAGCTTTTCTTTCTCAAGTTTCCTTGCATCTTTTTCTGTCAAGAGTAAGTTTGTGTACATTTAAGGGGTTTTGGTCTTGAATACCAGTACTCCTTGCCTGAGCTTAGCTACTTGTAATTTTCCTTTTGAGGAGAAACAGAGGCACACATGTCCTGTAGTGGGCCTGAACATGTGCATAATCGTCCTATCTTTGGTCAGCCTGTGTGCATATGTTGGTTGTTGAAGTGACAGTCACGTGTCTGTCTAGAAAATTTTGAGGAGGCAGTCATCCTCCTCCTTGTCAAGATTCACTTCCCAGGTTTTTCTTGTTTCATTATGGTCCCTGTCATAGAAGTTTTAGCCTAGGTTAGATTCTAGCATAGTTTTCTTCTTCATTAATTTTTTTCCTATGTTTTTCTGTAATAGGGTTTTTAGACAAGTGTGAGAGCCTGCTTCAATCATCTTGAGTGTTATTGTTAGTAACTCTTTGCGATCTACGCTTAGGCTAGAAGTCTTTTCTTAGCCTTTACTTGTCGTCATTTTTCCTTTTTAGCATAAAATAAAAAACATAATAGTTTATTTCTTGGTTTGGTTAAGTAGTTGGTTTTTTGCATTAATCATCAGGAAAAAGATTGTTTTCATAAGTTCTTGGTTGTTGACTTAGGACAATAAGTAGCTCGTAGTTGAGTGAAATCTTGTTTTGAGTTTTCAAATGATTATATATTTCCCTAGTGTGTCTTTGATCTTCTCACAAAATGGAGGATCAGGAGTTCCATCGGTCGTGAAGGCTTTTGGGCCTACCTTCGGTTGACCATGACCCCCCCCCCTCGCCACCATAAGGAAAAAATTATACCAGCAAGGGTATTTTGAGACAACCGAGTTACAGGAAACTATGCCCGACCCATATTCGAGAGGAGGACTTTCAATTCTAGAGGAACCAATCATTTCTGACCTTGGAGTAGAAGCTCTTGGTCTATATAACCCTCCCATCACTAATCTATCGGCACCCATCGTCATATAGGTTCTACCTTACGAGCGTCAGGTAGTGTCACAAGAAACAATGGAATTGAATGTTACTACTTCTTCAGGGAATACTCATATTTCCTTCATGACTGTCACTCCTGGGGGTGTTGCACCTCCTACCCAACCGTCGTCAGTTCGGGCCACTATGGTCTCGATTTCTTCTACCTCGGGAAGTGGTTTGATTCCTTCTATGGTGGCGATCACTACTCCATTTACTCAGAACGTGATAGGCCCTCCGTTCTCATACTGGATGCCTAGCTTCGGTACGAGTATTGTACTTTCCTCCTCCACTCTACAAACTTTAGGTATAGGGGAACAGAGTTCCAATGCTCCTCTGCAAGGATCTATGGGGGTCACTTCAACTCCCTTTATCACTTTGCCTTACGGTGACGGTCATATACCCCCTTCATCCCCCTCGCTCGGTGGTGTTCCTCAACACTCCGTCGGGCCTAACATAAACTTGTTTGGAGTAGGTAGTCAAGCACTCCCTCCTTATAACATGTTGGTTGGTTCGACACCTTTCTCTTTGTTTGGCACATTTGGTAACAACGTTTTCTCATCAGCTGTCGTTTCGGCCGGGGGCAACCCCGGTTATGGACAACCACATCTTGTACATGGTACTATTTCTGCATAGGGGGCACACTTGGGAATTCCTTCCCCACAAGGACCATGGAATCCATGGCAGGGACTAGTCCCCTTGCTAGGGATGTCGATCGGGGGAAACCCTTTCCATACCTAGTGGAACCTCAGGTAAGTCCCAATGCCTATGCCCGTCAGATCGGTAGGGAGCAACCCTTCCCAAAATCCTTGGAATGTGACGCAAGATCAGCCCTTTACGTCCTATTACGGGAACCAAATGATGATATCTCAACAAGCGCACAATCTATACGGTGTTCACGACCATGGTTATTACCAGAGCCCTATCCAACAACCTAACTTTTCCTAGCAACCTGGTGCTAGTCAAACCCCAGACTCCTTTTTCCCTGGCTACAATCCACAACCCAAACTACCATTTCTGGAAACCTACACTTGCCGAATTTGAAAAGGCTTATAAATGACCCCATTTGTCACGATCTGAGTTGGCCTCCTATGTCGACCAAGTTGCCTTCGAACATTCCAAAGTTCGAGGCCAAGCCTAACGAAGATCCTAGCGATCATGTGAATACCTTCCACTTATGGTGCTCGTCCAACTCGTTAAGAGACGACTCCATTCAGTTGCGATTGTTTCAACACACTCTCATAGGGAGTGTTGTGAAATGGTACATCGAGCTCGACCACTCACAATACTCTTCCTTCGGCGAATTGGCAATGGCTTTCTTGAACCATTTCCAATTACCTGTGAGATACGACACTGACACTGAATTGTTGGCCAATTTAGAGCAGACAAAATCAGACCATATCTCAGATCATATCCAAGAATGGAGATGTTGGAAGAGTTTAATAAAAGTGCCAGTCCCACTAGCATTGCTGCTAGAGTGGTTCCTTAAGTCTTTGGTACCCCAGTTATCTAAATACGTCACAACATCCATAGTGTTTTCCGAGGAAGATGCGATAATGAGAGCTCAACAAATAGAGATAATTTACTCTCAGTCTGGTTTACTCTACGAGATTTTGCCAGATGCACCGATTTCAATCCTTGAAAAAACCTGATAAAGGTCTGGACCACATGCTGATGGCATTATTGGTTCAGCACAAATAAAGCCCATTGATCCATTGTCAAATCAATTGCAACAATTGTTGATACAGTAGACAGCAGCCAGCCCGACCACCGATTCAGCTGCTCCCCCTACCCAAAAGTTGGATGTACACAGTGTGCAAACGAAAAACCCAAAGGCCACCCAACAGCCTGACGGAAAGAAGAAACAACAAAAGAAGGGTAAGGGGGATAAGAAACCCACAGATAATGCTGACAGGGGTGACATTGAAAAGAAGAAGTCAAAGTATCCTTATAATCTTTGCAAGGAAGACCACCTGACCCATCAGTGCCCCCGAATTACGGAGGCCCATAAGTTATTGGCATATCAATAGCCTATCATGTTAACGAACCCGTTTCCACACGGGAAAAATCTAACTCAATCCTCCTCGAGCGCAGAAGGGGGCAGTCAAGGACACCCTCCATCTTCGAGTAATCCTTCATCTACAAACATGTATATGATGAAAGGTGATGTCGATATATCAACTAGATCACATGATTACGGAAAGCCAAGCACCTCTGAGAAGGGTAAAGAAGCTAAAAACCCAACTCTTCCTCTCCAGATTGACAAGATGTTGGGAAAAACAATGACCCACATCCCAAAAGGTGCATTCAAGAAGGCTTCTCACAACCCAAATGTAAGGGCCACCCAGAACTACTCTATGGTAGAGGATTTATCACAAAACCCTTGTGCAATGTCTACTTTGGAAGTCCTCTAGAGTTTCCCTTCCCAGAGAAAGGCTTTGTTAGCCGCCCTAGTATCTATCGAGACTTGTAATATGGGAACGATCATGCTTGATATGACCAAATTAAAACCTCATCTTCCTTACCACATAGCTTTTCAGATAGTAGTGACTTACACCACAAAAAATTTTACCCAGAATATTTTCCATACAGTGGTGGATGAGGGTGCCTCGACATGCGTGATGTCTTTGGTGTGTTGGAAAGCCATCAACCAACCCATTTTGTCTCCATCACCTACTCTTCTTACATATTTTGATGGTCATTCTTTTTGACCACATGGGATCATTCCCTCTTTCCCCATGCAGTTAGGGGGAAAAACCATGTGCGTCGAAGTTGAAGTGGTCGATGCATCTCTTGACTAAAATATTTTGTTAGGAAGGATATGGACCTATGCTATGAAAGAAGTGGTCGCGACAGTTTTCTGGGTCTTGTTGTTTCCACACGAGGGACGGATTGTGACCATTGATCAGTTATCCTTCTCTTGTCCTGACCCTTCATCGGGAATCTCCACGGTCCCAATGATTGATAACCCTCAGCCCGACATCGTCAACGTAGGGGTTGGTTTGTGCCCACCTTTAATGGGTACTTTCAATTACTGCCTCTGACCAGCAATGTCCATTACATGACGGTTGTCCCCAACCAGCCTCAGGCCAAAAAATTTCAAATCTCGTCGTTTTGCACGACGTACTTTAATGATCCATAGGCTCGTCCATCCCCATCAGCGACGATGGAAGGGACAGAGCACCATGGCATGGCCATGCCTTTGTCCGCGGTAGAATTTGCATACTCAATCATTCAAAGAGCTTCTTCTGACCCCGATCTGACTCCAGCGCAAGAGTTAGATCCAATTCTCAAGCCTATTTGAGCGCAAGTTTCCCTTGCTGATACAGATTCTTTATACTTAGACTTGCCCTCAGACAAGGCAATTATTGAGTCAATGACTAGTTCATACAAACCCTGGGATGATCTTCATCATAGATCTTAATTCCTCTCAGAGTTAAGACAAATTGAAGCAGGTGAATTCACTCTAACTATGACTGGAGATAAAGATTTTCCTATTAATCCTTTGGCAACACATGTTGTTTACGCTGAAGGAAATATGGCAACAATAACTGAAATGATACCTATTGACATCTCCAGAACCCTTGGCATCGTGGAGAATATCTTCATCGGAGTGGACTGCTCCCCTGAGGAGATTCAAATCTACACAGATTTATTTAAATAATCCTGCGATGTGTTTTCCTGGTCTTACGAGGAAATTCCAAGCATAGACCCAAAAATTGTTGAACATGAAATCATGACTTATCCTAATGTCAAGTCGGTCTGGAAAAATATTCGTCTGGTCAATCCTCGGTAAGCAGCAGCTATCCAAGCTGAAGTAGAGAAATTACTTAAAGTTGGTTTCATCTACCCCGTCCAATTGAATCAATGGGTGTCAAATCTTGTGCCAGTCAATAAAAAACAAGGTATGATTCGCGTATGCACGGACTTCCGTGATCTGAACAAGTCCTGCCCAAAAGATAATTTCCCCATGCCATTTATTGACTAGATAGTCGATGATTACACTGGATGTAAGGCATTTTCGTTCATGGATGGTTTTTTGAGATATAATCAGATATAAATCAAACCCGAAGACCAACACAAAATCGCTTTCATCTATCCATGGGGTACATTCTCTTATCGTAAGATGTCGTTCGATCTAAAAAATGTTGGAGCTACATTTCATCAAGCCATGTATTTTTCTTTCCACGACCTCAAACACATAGTCGGGGCTTATCTCAATGATTTAGCATCACGATCTCGCAAGAGATCTAATCATCTGGAATAGCTTTGTCTTATCCTTGAACGGTGTCACTACTACCGAATCCGCTTGAATCCAAACAAATGTAGTTTTTTGTCACATCGGGTCATCTTCTAGGATTCATAGTTTCGATAACAGGGATCATGGTCGATCCTCTAAAGGTTGAGGCAATAGTTCAATTGCCTCTCCCATGCACCATCCCTCAGCTTTAGAGTCTGCAAGGGAAAGTGAACTTTTTACGGTGTTTCCTTGAAAACTATGCCGAGATCACAAAGGGTTTTATGTGTTTATTGAAGAAGGATGTTCCTTTTCATTGGCACAAAGCTGCTCAACACTCTTTCACAGCATTGAAATGCGCCCTCATATCTACCCCTCTTCTTTGGCCACCCAATTATAATAAAGATTTCCTATTATACTTGGCCACTGCAGAGTCGACCATCAGTATGGTCTTAGTTCAGGAGGATGATTTACTCTCAGAATACGTGATTTATTACCTAAGCCAAGGCCTAGTTGGACCGGAACTCAATTATTCCCATATTGAAAACTTGCGTTGGCAGCAGTCCATGATGTCCAACGGTTCCTTCATTACATTTTGTTTCGCAAGACCACCGTCATTTCCGTTGTGAACCCATTTCAATACATATTGACACGACAAGTCATCGGCAAAAAGACCAGTAGATGGATAGGTATCCTCCAGGAATTCAACTTGGAGTTCGTTTCAGCGAAATCCAAAAAGTCGATGGTCTTCGTGGAACTCATATCAAAACTTCCGGTCGAATCAGGTGATGTTATACCTAACAAGTCGCCTATCAAAGGACACATGTTTTTTATCATGTCTTCTGACCCTTGGTATGGAGATGTGCTTGTCTATCTCCAGACTTTGAAGTTTCCCACCTTTGCTTCTCCTGATGAGCATCGTCGTATACGCCATCAAGCTAAGAACTATCTCATACTCGAGGAAACTTTGTATCATCAAGGTGTAGACTTCATCATTCATCGATGTATCACTCATGAAGAAGCGAAAATCATGCTTAACGATTGCCACACCGGAGAATGTGGAAATCATTTGTCTGGGTTGGAAATAGCCCCAAAAATTCTACGAGTCGGTTACTTCTGGACGACATTAATCAAAGATTGTGTTGAATCGGACAAGAAGTTCCACCTGTGTTAGATCTTCTCTCGGAAGATGAGGGCACACCCCACTCCCATGATTCCTATTATAACTGTTGGTCCCTTCACTGAATGGGTGATTTATTACACTACATGCAAACCCCCTTTAGCAAGGGGGCACCGCTATATCATCATAGCCATACACTACTTCACCAAGTGGGTTGAAGCTATGCCAACGTTTAAAGACGACGGGGAGACAACAACTCTCTTTTTGTTCAACCAGATAATAGCAAGGTTCGGCATCTCGAGAGATATTATCACTGACCATGGAAGTCACTTTCAGAACAAAATGATGACCAAGTTAACGTCAAATCTTGGGTTGTGGCAAGAAAATTCATCACCCTACTACCCCCAAGTGAATGATCAAGTGGAAGTTGTAAATAAATATCTTAAGATCATTCTACAGCGAATGATCAATTCGGTCAAGTCAAATTGGCATTTGATGTTATACTCAGCATTATGGGCTTACCAAACATCCGTTAAGACTGCAACTGGTTTCTCACCTTTTCAACTCATTTATAGGCTGGAAGCAGTCTTTACCATAGAATGCCAGATCCCATATTTAAAGTTGGTAGTACAGTTATTGCCAGACACTTCATCGCTTAAAGAGAGTTTATTATATCTCGAGCAGCTCAATGAGCAACATCATGATGCAGCCTTAGCTAACGAAGCTCATAAACAAAAAGTCAAATGTCAATATGATCAGTCCATTCGTCCTCATATTTTCTCTAAAGGAGACCTTGTCCTGGTCTATGACCAAGATAAGGACCCCCTTGGGGTAGGCAAGTTCAAACCCATGTGGTTCAAATCTTTCATCTTTAAAGAGGTTCTAAGAAAGGGCACTTATCGTCTGGTGGAATTTGAGGGAAATGTTTTTGCGGAGCCTAGAAATGGGCTCTACCTCAAGAAGTATTACTCATAGGTGGGTCACCTTGGGTGAATTTTGTAACATATGTATAGTCTTTGTACTATTAATTTTTAGTTTTTCTTTTGGTTTTATGGACGTGTCATTTTTTATGTTATCTTTTTCACTGTGGAAGATGTCAAGTGAATTAGAGGTGTTCGTTGGGTTCGTGGATAATGCTAGCCAGCACACTCGGAGGCTTGTCTCCGCAGCTTGGGTGATTTTCACACCTCAGTGCCAGTTGCTATCTTCAGGAGGTATTTGTTTAGGCGACACTACAAACAATGTCGCCAAATACAACGCAGTTATTGAGTTGCTTCGTGACGCTTTGTCACTCGGTATCCCTCACCTTCAGGTCTATTTAGACGCTCAACTGGTTGTGTCTCAGTTAAATGGATTCTATCACGTTCATGATCCTACTCTACACCAATGGTTCCTTAGGGTACGTCTCTTAGAATGAAACTTTGATTGCATTACGTATATCCATGTTCCTAGGAGATTGAATCAGGTTACAGATACTCTAGATAATCATATATTAGATTGACATCTTACACACAAGTAATAAAAAGCACACACACGCACATGTAAATACATTTTTAGTTAATTATAATCCATAAAACGAAAAAAGATAAAAAAAAATACATATATAATATCAAAATATTGGAGTACATGGGTGGGCGCAAGAGCCTCAAAAATATGTGTCCAGTAAAGAGTCATGGGGTTGATGCCCTCAAAAACATACAAAAGGTACCCTCAACACATAGGTAGTTTGACCTAGCTAAGGATGAGGCCTATTGGCCCTGTTATACTGAACAACGACATTTTCCAAACGCCGGAATAGCTAGACCCAAGTCCGTGGCACCCCAACTACATGAGGCTACATAGATGGCGACAGATCCTCGATCTCTACCATGGGAACTGTACGAGTGAGCAAGGTAAGGTTCCACTCTACCCATATCAAAACTCTCTCAGCCTCACCAACTGGAGGTCCCCCTGTTGTTGTCGGTCCACTGGTTGCAGCTGGTGCGGCCTCTGGTCGAGGACGTTGCCTAGTCCTCACAAAGTCCATTGGATGCACTGGTCCCACATCTTCACATAACAGACATGTATCTGTCAGATACTCTGGTATACAAAAAAATGATATATATATATAACATAAAAAAATAAAATAACTTTGAAAAACAAGCTTACCTAGCTCTCCTCGTATCACTCTGGGAGGTACGCCCATGTCAGGGTCCCTGCAAAAGTCGATTCCAGCATAGGGATAGTTCTCTATCTCTAGAATCTTCCGAGACCACCAATCAAAAAACTTGTTGTCAACGGCCTCGATAGTCCTCCCTCCCCCCTATCATGGAAATAGCACTGCCCATCTGTTTACTGCCAGAGAAGAGGCTATGTGCCCTCGTATAATCTCCCTCAGACTCAGACTAGGTACCCTCTCGAAGAAGAAAGCACAAAGGATAGTACCAAACCCAAATTTTTTGTGCCTCTGCATCCGACACTCTATCAACTGCCTTTTCATGCAGTCTAGTAAAGTATTACTCCAGTCAAAAACTTGTGCATTCAATCACTGAACTGCACAATTCATGTGTGCCCAGGAAGCTTGGTGTAAAGATGCAGATCCAGTGATCCGCCCAATAAGTAGAACTATCGCTTTCAGCATTAGGTTGTTGATCTTATGAATCGGCACCTGGGTGCCCACTTTGTTAGTACCTACCTCGCAATGGAGTCCAATCAACTCCGCTATGTTGTGAGGCCCGGAGGGAAACGTGTGAAGGTTGACTAGTTCCCCTCTCCTTGAGAGGCTAGTCAGAAAGTAGATGTCTTCAGTCATTGGATTCAGTGACTGTCCCTCCAGCATGAATGCCTCTACATCTGGGTTCCAATAGTCTATTAAGGCATTTAGCAGTCTAGGTTGTGCTTGCATAAATGCACTTTGGAAGAAATTAAATAAGCCACATTGAGCTAATGTATCTACAGCATCAAGGTCATTTGAGACCATAGAATCAAAGTCTGCATGCTCTCTCTCTCTCTCTCTCTCTAGTAAACATACATCCTGCAATTCACAAGTTCATAAGGGATTAGCTCTTATTTTCTCACTTTTTTCCACAAAAAGGAGGGTACACATGAGTTGTAGTGTAAACAATTGTGTGTGCACGTGTGCAGATTTTCTCCTGCACGCGTGCACACTTGGGCTGTCATAGGACAACCTGCATATACGTAGGGCTTACCTTTTTAAAGGTTGAAGCTCCTCCTAAAAACAAAATTAAATGCATAAAAGAAGAATGGAATAGCAAGAGGGGTTAGTATGTAATTACTTGGTCCAAGAGGAAGTTTGTTTCGTCCACTGAAGCTCCCAGAATCAATTATTTTCACAAAGGGGTATTTTTTACTTTTAGTCAATTTCTCAATTAGCAATAGTGATAATGAGCTGGCAACTTCTATTTATAGACTTTTTGGCCACTTTTTGTCATTTTTTGGACCTTTTGTCGTTCTTCCAACTTGAAAAATGATTCAATAGTTGCTTAGGAGATGTTACATAAGAGATACTTTGGGTATTGGGGAATTGTTTTGGAGATTTGGGTCATTTTCAATGTCTTTTGGTAAAAATTGTTTTTCCAACTTTGTGCATGTAAGATAGGATTCCACCTCCACTTGTTGCACATCGTTGCCTTTTTCTCTTTGTCATAGGATCAATCCCACTGAATTGTGACACGGAACCATCATTGTTGCTTTAGAAGTGTCGTATTTTTAGTGGTAGAGCCTAACCTTTCATGGATGCCCTAGATAGATCATGGTTGCATTTTGGCGTCCATGCTGTCATTAATGACTATAGGCTAGGGAGTCCTTTTTTAGTTTTATCCTAATTACGAGTTTGAGCCTCATTTGTATGGTGCATTATCACTCTTGACCAAAGCCTCGAGACTCCCAAAACACAACGGGTCTTCTTTTAAGCCCTTTTTCAAACCCTCTAAAAATGAAAAGATTTCTGAGTGACCTTGTTGACCTTCACGCTCGCTAAACTGAAATTTGAAGGCACATCTATCCAACGGTAGTTTACCCCTTTTTCGGTCTGGATGGTCAATTGTACGAACAAAGGTATACTCTAGAAGCTTCAGCTCCCTAGAAGAGTATTCTCAGGTATGATTTTAACCCTTTTTCGGGCCTGAGGAACTAAATTTATGAAAAAGGAACCCCCACGGAGTCCATAGTTAAGCTCTTTTCAAACTCCCTAAAATTGAAAATATTGTTGAGTGACCTTATTCCTTCACACTTGTTAAAATGGTCCAAAATAACATTCTTGACGGAGTCCATAGTTAATCTTTTTTCAGACTTCCTAAATATGAAAAAAATGTTGAGTGATCTTGTCTTTATCACACTCGTTAAAATGGGTTTGAATAGACGTATTTTCGATGCTAGTTTACCCCTTTTTCAAACCGACTAGACTACCTTCGAAAAAGGTACCCCAACAGAGTCTCCTTTTATGCTTTTTTAGACTCTCGAAATATGAAAAACCGTCGAGCTTACCTTCTCTGGGCTCATTAAACTTACATTGAAGGACGTTACCATTGTGTGTCTTATTAATCGCGTTTGCATACCTGCATATTTGGCCTAATGTTGGCTCCATGTTGCTCTTGAATGAACCATCTGAAGCATGCCTTATACGCAAGCCCTGTAGCACTTTTTTCTTTACATCTTGACACCTTGGCCCACAGAGGATTTTTCCTGAGTTTCCTTTTCCTGCACATGTCCCTTTGCTCTGAGCATCCATGTGTTCCTTGCACTTGAAACTATTATGTCTGCGACACTCGATCCTCCCTTGTAATGTAGCATTCTTTTATTCTTTTTCAAGCTTTCCCCAATTATTGAAAAAGACAAAAAAATCAAATATACCCCAAAAAGAGGAAGGGAAAAGTATTTTCTTTTTTGTTGGCAGCACAATGAGTCTCCCTTGGACAAAGCACATCCTTTCATTTGTTCGTCAAGACCTGGGATTTAATATGACCTTAGGAAGTTGTTCTCGCTACATAGAGCTGTGTCCTCCTCCATTTCGTTATTCTTCCAAACATATAGAGAGTTTGTGTTGCCTCCTGCATCGTGAACTTATGCCAACATCATGTTGCATGAGTCTCATCACTTGTAGTGCTATTGTCCAAGGGAATTTTTTACCAAGATTGAGTCGATCCCTCTGTATATTGTCTCTTTACCTCATGCTCGGCCATCCCGAAAGCCCAATAAATTCTTTGTTTGAAGTCCATGAAGCCCTCAGCATGATCATCAAAATCCTCTAGTCCATTCCTGACAAGTCGTCGAAGGCCTCTGGATAGTGAAGTCGTACACTCATATTACACTCCTACCCGAGTTGTCAAGATTTTGAAGTTGTTTCTCAAGCTATGAAGGCCTCATCTCTAGCCATCAAGCCTTATTCGCTTCTTGAATATGGATACTATACATGTATATCTTTTTGATTTCAAGATGTAGATTCTTTGTGTATTGCTCGCGGCTACACTTTATATAGTTATATGACATGGATCTACAGTGTATTTGATTGGTAGCCATGATTTTATTTCATTCCGAGCATGGGTATGCCCTCCTTGGTGAGACAATTATTATTTTGCAGATGGAACCTCCCGAACTCTGGTCTCTGGGCTCACTTGTTTCGTATGTTGGTGAAGATTGATAATTTATTTTGGCCATCAAATGCTCTTCTGACCTCACACATTAGGGGGCATATGTTATAACCCCAATTTGCACTAGATATGTTTACCTAGCATCAGGCCATCTCATTTTACATATTTTTCCAAGCCACTACTGAACAACTCTTCTTAAAAACACCATTTTCTAAGGCACACACGCTCTGCTCCACTACTGCATGCGTGTATACGTTGGTTAGCCCACTACAACCTGTGTATACCTACAAAAGCACAAAAAATGGAAAGTTGCAGACAGAACCCACAGTTTTGGGTAAGTTACCTAAACCATTTGACCGCCCATAGCTGGTCACTCGTCCAAATACCTAGCATTTTCTAGCCTATAAAAGAAGGGTTAGGGGTCCCATTTGTAAGAGGAAAATAATTGTCAAGAAACTCTACCTGATTTCGCATTCCCTTTGTCCCAACCTTTTGCAACTAGTGTGTGAAGAGAAGCATATACAAAAGTAGTTGGAGCACAACTAAAGAGGATCCCAGGACCAGATTCGAGGAGTAGTGGTTGATCTCACTATTGTAAGGTTACTCTTGTGAGATTAATAAAAAGAAGTACTTTTCCTGTCCCTCCATATGAGATTGTCAATATTTAAATTTGATTATATTTTGATAGAATCTCTAACCCATTAGTTCATAGATCATATGCATGCGGAGTTCTTTGTTTTTCTTTATGTGAATGCAGGTCAGCATTGGGAGGAGATTTGCAGTCAAGGAGCGACCAAACGTTAAAGGATCGACATCAAACACAGAAACTAAGGTACAGTAACTTTATCTTTTTAACCTTATATTTGCATATGAATAATGGGGATTATGATTGGGATGTTGGTAAAAAGTAGGAGACTTTAGGTCATTTCTGCATGCATTATAGAACCCTTAATGTTATTCCGTAGGGGGATTTCCCACCCACAACAATTAGGTGAATAGCATGATCATGATTGCGATTGGGTGGAATACCTCTGGGAATATCTTCAAATACTTTGGAATGCTTATCAATGATCCCTTGGATATCTAGGGGAATAGATGGCTTAGATATTTGAACATCTAGTGAGCATAGTTGTACAATTACACCTTGATTCCCCTTTTTCAATAATTTTTTCATGACATTAGAGCTTATCACCTTACTGGGTTTCCCTTTGATACCCCTTAACTCAATATCATTTCCTTCCAATGAAAATTTCATGAAAAGTTCTTGAAAATCAAAATACATTGTTCCCAATGATTGTAACCATTGGTACAACATCAACACCACCCATGGGTATAGAAATCATTGGACTATTCATTACATATTCCCTCATAGTAATATTGATATTATGGCATTTTCGTGAGCAATTGATAGTTCCTCCTATTGGATTACTAAGAGGGGGGGTGAATCAGTAATAGAGAAATCTAATCCTTTTTAACCATATGATCCAAGTGTTATATCAATGTAACATTATCATCCAATAACTGCAGAGTAAATAAGCAATGAAAAAATGAACAATCATACACATACCAATAAACCAGTGTTTTACATGGAAACCCAAAGCAGGAGAAAACCACATAATGTTTTTTCTTATATGTCTTGAAGAATTACATTCATTGGAAGCACCAAATTCCTTTGTTTTCCAGCTGCAACTGGAAGGAGGATCCAACCCCCTAGTTTCTCAGGTTACAACCTGAGAGAAGCTCCAAGTCTCCAATTCTCTATCTACAACTAGAAGGAGGCTACAACCCCCTATGTTCTTCGACTATAACTAGAAGGTGGCTACAACCACCTATCCTTGCCCTGTCCAACCTCCCTGATGTATACGTAGAATGATGAAACCACTATCACACTATCATTGTGAGATATACCACTATAAAATTGTATCAACCTGTACCACTGACCTGCATCCAACTTGTACAACTGCCATGTAATCAATTTGTACCTGAACTGAACATTTATCAACAAAAATACAATAGGTACGTGACATGTAGTGTTGCAGCACGCGTATGTACGCACCCTATCTGTTATGCAGCCCACATATGTACACAACCAAATTGTTATGCAACCTGCATGTGCCTTCTGAAAACTAGGGTTTTCTTTCTTCTAAGAACTTATGACCCTGTGTAACTTATTTCACATAGATTTGTAACCTGTCACTATATCTAGGCTATAAATGTACCCTATGCATGCATCCTCATACATAACCTTTACCCAAAGCATATATATCTCTCTATAGGCATATGCCATATAGGTGTGTGAAATCATGAACAAGTATAATAACCCTCACATGATCTAGCCATCAAACCCTTTCTGATATACAACCTCTCAATACATAAACCACTTCACAAATACAAGATCTCAACAATGTACCACAAACCCTTAGCCATATGACAAGAAATACAAGATGTGCCTCAACAAGAAGTATCAATGATAAATATACCAGCACTGTATTTCTGTAGATCTAACTTATACAAAAGATCCCATGCAACCACTAGTCTTTCTAGGGATAATCCTCAAATCTCCATAACCATTTCTCATGCATAGATCAAAATCCAACTATTCATAGAAATAAGACACACCTTTTGAACCAATTAATACATATGATGTATCTGAGCACTGTAGACCTTCTTGGGAGCTTGATCTCAGAATATAGAACCTATGCATCTTCATATTCTCAAGTTTCCATGGCTTTATGAACATGTACGCACCTTAATACACTGCCATCATGTGTACACCTCAATATGTACACACCCTAATACATTTTCATCCCGTGTAAGATTCATAAAATAGGGTTTTTAGTATTCATTGTAATTCTGAGAATTTCGCCGTCAACCCTTCGTACTACCTCAAACTTTCGCAAATTCAGATGTATCAATGAATAATTGCAATAAGCCTCACACAACAAGAGATATTCAATGTTTTCCAGTGTTATTTAATGAGAGAGCCTTGCCTCTTATTTATACTTTTATGTAGCATCCTACTTTCCTTATTTTAGGGATTTATCCATTAACTTTATTATTTAAATAATTATTTTGCAAACACTTTGACTTTTTGGGGCTTCTAGATGACTCATGAGGGTCCTCCAACTTCTCATGGCCATAACTATCTAACCGTGAGGAGTTATGTGACGTTCTACATACCACCAGAAATGGCATGACAAGCACTATCCATCTAGGATAGTTTCACTAACAAATTCACTAACCTTTATCTCATTATTCCACAATTAAACATGGGTTCTATAACCATACTTCTAGGATAATTCAATCCACAAAGAGTCTTCCCATGAGGGCTTTCACCATAAGGGTACCACTTTGGCGTTCATCCATTTGTACTTATTATCAACCATGACAATACAATAATGAGTCATATTTACATCAAACAAACTTGGGTCCATTACCCAAACCTTTGTGCTACCAAAATTTGCTACCGAACTTTCTTCAAGGGTTGACATCAATGACAACCAAACTTAATAAATAATATTCCCCTTTGGCATTGATGGAAACACTTTGATGCAATACTGAAATCATGTCATGAAATAATGAAGTCATATCACTCATGCTCCCCCTGGAACCATGCCTATGTCCTCTGCATCTCTGTGACCATTGCTCCCCTTGGAATCATGCCTTTGTCCTCTGCATCTGATAAATCTCTCCCCCTTTGTCATCAATGGAAAAGGTATCGTTCCATCCAAGGCTACTCCCCCTAACTGAATTGTCCTCTTTATGGTGCTTCCTCGTGTACATCTAAGACATATAAGATAAGCATTCAAAATCATTCATTTTGGAGTATAAATAACTATGAGTCTTTGGCGAAGATACTCAAAGGATTCCCGTGGAAGTGGTTTTGTAAAGATGTCTACCACTTGTTCTTTTGTGCCCACATACTCAACTCTAATGTTCTTTTTTGCAACCTATTCTCATAGAAAGTGATACTTGATTGGAATGTGCTTCGTCTTGGAGTGCCTCATTGGGATTTTTGAGATACTGATGGTTCCTGTATTATCACAATAGATTGGAATGGGCTCGTCATACTCAACCTGTATATCTGTCAAAGTTTGTTTCATCCAAATAACTTATGTACAACATGTTGTTGCTGCAATATATTATGCCTCGGATGTAGATAAAGATACCGATGGTTGTTTCTTGCTTATCCATGATACTAAACACTCACCCAAGTAGAGCGTTTCTCCACTGATGCTTCGTCGATAATCAATAAAACCTTCCCAATATGCATCTGTGTAGGAAATAAGTGATATATCCTTTCTTTTTGGATACCATATTCCAAACACTTTTGTTCCTTTGAGATATCTGAAAATCCTCTTCATTGCTAATACATGTGATTCCTTTGATGCCGCTTGAAATCGTGCCACCTTTCCAACTGCCTGCATTACATCTGGTCTGGATGTTGTCACATATAGTAGGCTACCAATCATTGACCTATATTTCCTCTAATATGTAGACTTTGAATCACCATCTTTTCTCAACTTGCAACTGGTTTGCATGGGAGTGATAATTGGTTTACAATCTTCCATTACGAACCTCTTTAGCATTTCTCTTATATACTTGGTTTGAGAAATAAAAATTCCTTGGTTGCTTTGACATATATGAAGTCCTAGAAAGAAGGATAGTTCTCCAAGTAATGACATTTCAAATTCATTCTGCATATACTTTGCAAATTTCTAGCTTAACCTGTCATCATCACTACCAAAAATAATATCATCAACATAAACTTAAATTAATAAAATATTATATTGACTTACCTTGATGTAAAGGTTGTTGTCTGCACTTCCTTTTCTGAACCCTGCCTGCTGTAGATATTTATCCAGTCTAGAGTACCATGCTCTAGGAGCCAGTTTTAGACCATACAAGGCCTTCTTTAATTTACACACATAATATGTGTTCTCTGATAACTCAAATCCTTCTGGTTGTTCAATTTAGACTTCTTCTTCAAGTTCCTCATTCAGAAAAGTTGATTTTACATCCATCTGATACACTTTAATATTTTTGGAGCATGCATAAGCTAAAATCAATTGGATTGCTTCTCTTCTGGAAACTGGGGAAAATGTCTCTTCAAAGTTGATTCCTTCAACCTATGCATATCCTTTACATACCAATATAGATATGTTCCTTGCAACCTGTCCATATTCATTCAATTTATTCCTGTATACTCACTTTGTGCCGATCACATTCCTATCCTTTGGTCTTGTAACCAATTCCCAAGTGTCATTTTTCTCTATTTGATCCAATTCTTCATCCATGGCCTTATTCTAAAATTCATCCTTGTTGGCCTCTTCAAAACAGGTTGGTTCAATCATAGATGAGAGTGCTAGGTGTGTTTGTTCTGGTGAACGTATTCTTCTTCTAGTCTCAACTCCTACATCTTTGTTTTCGATAATCTGATTTGAAGGATGATTCTTATGTACTCGTCTGCTAGGTGTATTTGGAGTCACTTGTTGAACTTGCTCTTCTGCTTCTGTCGGATCCTCTTCATATTCCCCTTCTTTTTCATCTTTTGTTCCTTATTCATAAAGATATTCCATTGATTCATTTTCTTCTTCCTTTAATTCTTGTCTACTTGTTTCATCAATAGTTACATTGATGCTTTCCACAACTTTGTTCAATATCAGGTTGTAACACTTGTAAGATTTTCTTGTACTTGAGTAACCAAAAAGTACTCCTTTGTCCACATGAGAGTCAAACTTTCCCATTCTACCATCTTCTCTTTTGATGTAGCATTTGCTTCCAAAAACTCTGAAGTGTTTCACATTTGTTGGTCTTCCTTTCCATAGCTCGTAAGGATTTTTTTCAGTGTTGTTTCTGAGAATTACTTTGTTTTGAATGTGAACTATTGTATGCATTGCCTGTGTCCAAAATATATCTGTCAATTTGGGATCCATTAGCATTGTTCGAGCCATTTCTTGTACTGTCATGTTCTTTCTTTGAACAACTCCATTTTGTTGAGGTGTTCTAACAACGAAGAATTTCCTTTTTATTCCATGATTGTTGTAGTAGTCCATAATTTCCTTTTAAGTGAACTCTCCTCCATTATCATATCTCAAGATTTTGATTTTTGAATCCATTTCATTTTCAACCATTTCCTTGTAGATCTTGAAGTTTTCAAAATATTTTGACTTATTATTGAGAAAGAAAACTACAGTCATTCTTGTATAATCATCAACTAATAACATAAAGTATTTCTCACCTTTTAAACCCTTTTTTGTAGTTGGTCCAAATAGATCAGTATGCACAATTTCCAGTGGTCTTGTCATTGAATATTCCTTTTATTTGAACATTGTCTTTGTTTGCTTTCCTTCTTGACAATGCTTGCATAAAGTGTTGGTTGGTTTCATGATGTGGGGAATTTATTTGACCACTTCTCTTTTGTTGACTTTGACAAGGTTATCAAAATGTATGTGACCCATTCTTTTGTGCCATAGCCAACTTTCATATTCCTTTCCTAGACAACACTTTTCATTTCCAATTTCACTTAACACATATATGTTGCTTGAAGTTCTTACAGCTATAGAAATCAATTTTCTTGTACCTTCTTTTCTTATCTTGCACTTTTGTGAATCGAAAGTAACTTTATGACCTTGGTCACACATTTGAGTCACACTGAGAAGATTATGTTTCATATATTCTACTAGTAGAACATTTTATGCCTTTTGTATTCTTGTTCCCAATTCTAACTATGTCTTTTCCAATGATTTTAGTTGAATCTTCATTTCTGAAGGATATTGATCCATCTCTTTCCTTTCTTAATGTAAGAAACTTGTCTCTATCACCTGTCATGTGTTTTGAACAGCCACTGTCAACATACCAACCATGTTTCTTCTACTTAGCTTGTAGATCGAGTGTGCATTCTTCATTGTTGTATTGATTTTGATTTCTTATCCATGTCCTTCTCTGAGGTTTCTATCTGTGATTGTTGTTGTTCTGTTGTGGTTCTCTAGGAGGGATTGTCATTCTACAATCTTTGGCCATGTGTCTAAATTTGTTACACTTGTAGCATTCCACTTCAGTGCTTAATGATTCAAACTTGTTGTAACGTCTTCTCTGTGTTTCACTAGGCCTTCCTGGATAACCCTTTTGTGTATGACTTTCAAAGTTGTTTATGTTCATGGTGTTAGCTATGCAATTCACATCTTTATGTCCAAAATTATTACATGCATAACATAAACCAAAAAAGATAGTTTGATACCTGGGATTTGAAGATCTTCTGAAAGGAGGTTCTCTTATGAATCCTTCTTCTTCCTAAGACCTATACGTTTCTATCGATCGTTGATTCTGAAATATGAATCTTCTCGGTGGAGGATTGTCCCTGTAATTTTCTCTGTAGATCTTCTTATCCCCTTTGATTTTTATGCATAGATTTTTGGATATGTTTATTTTTCTGCTGTTTTGGAGCTCGATCCCTTTTATGTCTGATTGTATCCAAGTATGGACTTGTCATGTTTAGGCATTTGACTATTGATAATGTCATTCAAAACTTTTGAGTTGTTCTGCATATTTTTCTTTTGAAGATCATTTCTTAATGTGACAATCTCTGCTTCCAAATTTTCAATGATCTTGTCTCTTCCTTCTAGTTGTTCTTTGAGTGCTTCTTCAATTATTTTATCTTCTTCAATTTGAACCTTCAAATTTTTGATCATTTGTTCTAATTCTTGAGTGTCTTCTTTCTTTTTTAATTCCACTTGTATCTTCTTGTTTTTCCTCTTTTATTTTTCAATAACTTCTATGGAACTCAACAATTCTTCTCGGTATTCAACTTCTACCTCTTCAATTTCTTCTTCGACTTCCTCATATTCTTCTTCAGATTCTTCATATTCTTCTTCAGAGTCTTATTTATCAGAGTCTTCTACTTCCATGAATAGAACTATTTCTTTCTCACTGTCACTGACTTCATCTTCATCTGATGATGAGATGTCTTCTTTGGTACATAATCTTTTCTTAAAAAAATTATGTGTGCTTCTTTTGCCTTTATATGTTTGGTTGTTTGTTTAGTAACCTTCATCATTTATCGTTTTCTTATGAGGATATTTGTTAGCAAAATGACCAATACCATCACAATTAAAACAAATTAAAGAAAGATTACCTATATACCTGTCGTCAATTCCTTTGTTCAGTCTTTTAACAAAGTTGACCACTTCTTCATCATCTTCTGAGACATCACTATTGTTGCTATGTTCTTTTTCTTGTTGCTTTCCCTCTTTCTTTGATATTTTGTATGATTTGAAGGATGCTTCTTTTACATCTTGATTTTCCTGTTCAGTTCTCATTTCATATGCCGTGAAGATTCCATGTAGTTCGTCCATGCTTATTGAGTTTATATCTGCTCTTTCTTCTAGTGCTGATATCTTAGGGTCAAATCTCAAAGGAAGAGATCTTAGTAAATTTTGATCAATTATAGATTATTGAATTTCTTATCCCAATCCCATGCTTGCATTTACTATTTCATCGACTCGTAAGAAGTAAGCTGCAATATTCTCATCTTCCTTCATCTTTAGTTGTTCGAACTAACCTCTGTAAGTTTGAAGCTTTGTTGCTTTGACTTTTGAATCTCCTTCATAAATATTTCGAAGTTTGTCTCAAATCTCTTTAGCATATTTACAATGTGCAACTTTGGTGAATATTGTTTCACCAATACCATTTAGAATTGCATTTGTGGCTTTGGAATTATTCTGACCGAGTTTCACTGCTTTGTCATTTGTTGGCGGAACTGTTGGTACTGTGTATCCATCTACAATTGATTGTCAAATTTCAAATCCCTGTGCTTGTATATATGTCTTCATCCTTATGCTCCAAAATGCATACTTCTGTCCATCAAACTGTGGTATTCCATTTTTATACAAGTTGTTTCTCTCCATGATCTACCTTTCAGTGGTTAAATTGATTTCTGAAGGAATCTGCTCTAAAACCAATTGTTGGATTTCTGAGAGGGGGGTTGAATCAATAATAGAGCAATCTAATCATTTTTAATCATATAATCCAAGTGTTATATCAATGTAGCATTATCATCCAATAACTA
>ML777547.1:472751-495499 GCA_009831015.1 Picea engelmannii
ATATCTGTGGGGTCTGCTGCAACAAGTAGGTATGCTGACCATTCCTTGGTGATCTCCTCCAAGTCGTCCTCTGTCAGCTTGTAGTAGGATTGGAGCTGTTGTTTATGTTCATCACCATGCGTTGTAATGTAGATGAAGTGGTGATCCACGCTAAACTTCATCAAAGGTCTAAACCTATGAAGTGTGTTTGGGGTGATTCGCGGTGTAGACTGAATTACAGTTTTCAGTTGGTTAAAGTAGGTGTGGAAGACAACGTTAGACTACCACTGCTTGTTCATGTCGCTAGAGTACCACAACGTATAGAAATTCACGGCTAGTGGTTCAAAAGGTTCAATCTCCAGGAAAGTGGCTCCCTTTGGTAGCTCCCAAGCGATGAAAGCTATGAGTATGAGTAGCCAACTAAAGTGGAACTCATACCCTTGGTCTTGCGCTTCTCTGCAATCCATCTCTAACTAGTTGATGAGATACTGCTCCCAATTCATCTATAGTCCCTCAACACACTTCCCTGTGAGGTCAACTACGAACCAGTCACCTGTGCTGGTCTGTTCTTATGAACTTATTTTCCCGTGATCAACTAACATGCAAGGTGCATTGCACTGCTCTGGATGGAGGCTACCTTGTAGCCTCACGTGACCTTCTCTACATCAACATAAGTTTCCTTTATTCATTGTGCTAGTGCTCGGTCAGAGGTCTTGCCTGGGTAAAATTCTTGTGGGTCAGGGCCTTGCATGCTGAGTCATGTTATCGGATTGATCAGAGTCAGATTCACAGTAATGCGGTGGTCCAACCATAAATATCCACCATGATAGCAAGATAGCAACAACCTGATGCATGCGTTGACTTCCTAGTGTCTGTCGAAGTGAGGGATCTTCATTACATTGAGTAGTGTGGACTGCCCGAGGTTCTGGGTCCAGGACTGTGAGACAATCTTAGGATTAAATCCTTTGGTCTTAGTTAAGTATTTATGCAGAAACAACATGCTATAGGTTTTGCGATCTCTAAGGTTAAAATCATTGAATTTTAGTGTTGCGAGCTTATCCTGGTCAGCACGTACTGCGTGCACTCCTTTCGAAAGATACACGGTGATCAAGTTGTAGTCAAATTCTCTGGGTACACTGTCATGGTTAATCTTCCACTCAAAGGTGGGATGTAAACCGGCAAAATGCGCGGGATCAGCTTGGCATTTGAAATATCATCTATGTGCTTTGATCTTGTCTCAGTCATGGTTCTGGAAGGTCTTGTGCAACGAGCAGTGGAGGGAGAAGCTTGGACTCCTCCTGATGATGATGCTTGCACACCTACAGACATCCTTCTCTCTAACATGATTCTTTCATCCATTAGGTCAGTCAAAACTTCTTCAACTACTTTCTCAACAGTGTTGAGCTTGTCCGACATACAAGCTTGGGTCCACTAGCACAAGTGTGAAAATGACGTATGAGATTATGATGAACAGTAAAGCAACAAGGAAATGATCATAGGGTGAAGTAATCTCAATTTTTGAGCTCAAATTATCACTTAGAAAAAAGTATTCTAGGTGTGTGGCGTAACGGAATAAGTAGGGAAACTTAGCAACAGTTTGCTTCCAATGGATATGGGGCCTACATTAACTCTATTCTATCTGTTATGGTGCTATTCAACGATCTAGTGGGAACCAATAATTTCTTTTTGACCCATTCATGGCGGAAGTCGAATGGGTATATCGGTCCAATGGCTATATTACTGTGCCATGGCAAAGTGCCAAATGTCGTTGTTTTGATATCTCGACGAAGTTCGATTCTTGTGATTTTTCCTTCTGCGGGGTTCCTTTTGGAGTCATCTGTAGCTTTCCAATTTTGGCCCTCTTCTTACTTAGCTTCCTAGCCTTTTTCCCAGTGAGCTTAGTCTCAGTCACCCTCTTTCCATTCTGAATCTTATCTTCTCTTGACATAGTCACTTCGCATTGCCTAGGATCTTTCCTCAAATCCAAGGGTGATACTCCTTCATCATATGGGTTAGATATTTCAATCTTATGTGGTTCCTCTAACGCTCTTATAGTTTTGACATCCAGGTGCCTATGTGTTTAACAGCGGGGATTTTTTCTCTTGTTCCTCCATCAAGTAGGCAATCCTTCTAGTCATAAATTCCATGAGATCTTGCTTCTTCTATGCTAGGGCTTCCTTTTCTCCTTTCCTCCGGATCTAGTCTTTTTCAATCCAGATATTTCCTAGAAAAGCTGGAAATGAGGAATGGTCCTCAATAAATCTAATGACTTCAAACTCTTCCTCTATCGAAGTTCCATGGGTATTCATAGCTATATGGGTAATTCTGACACATAGGGTTACCATTTTTCCTTTAAATAATCTGATAGTTCCTAGTGAAGGAACTAAAGCAGGCCTTCCTAGGGCTTCCCATGTTCTTTCTGTCATAATATTCATCGGTGTTCCCTCATCCAGGGCACAGTCAATGTCGAAGTCTCCTATTATTACTTCGATTTTCTCCTGTTCTTTGAAGATTTCTGACAAACTGACATCCTTATGATCATCTAGGGTTTCTTTTATTTTCAGTAGCATGATCTCTGATTCTTTCTGGGGTTCTTCCATAATTTTAATCTCTTGATCTCCTTGAGAGTTTGCTTGTTCCGTATTTAGTTTTTCAAGTCTAGCAATCATTCTAGGGAAATCCAATACTTCATGGTCCATAGCTTTACAACAAAGGCAACTAGGGTTTCTCCCAGGGAATTCCTTAGCAATATGTCCTAGTCTTATGCAACTGTAACAAAGAGTTAATCCTCTCTTTCTCTTCACGGATCCCCAACTCTTCTTGTACTGCACGCTAGGATCATAATGGCTGGCCTGTAAAAATTTCTTTCTAGGATCCTGCATCCACTTGTTAGTCCAGACATTCTTTCTATGCATAGGTATAACATATCTATCTTTATACTTATCATATCTATTCAGATCAAACTTTATTTCATCTATTAATTCCCTAGTTTTTAAGCTAGGACAGAATCTATCAAACATACCTAGATCCATGTTCTAGAAACAAACAAACAAAAAAAAAAAATCATTTATCTACAGAGCACAAGCTTCTAGATCTAAGAACTTTTGACTATTATTACCTTTATTAGATCATAGAGCTTACAGATCTTACCTCTTTTCTGCAAATCTGACTTCTTTCTTTCAGAAATTTCCACTTTTACTTTTCTTAGAGCACAGAGCATTCAGATCTCGTGTATTTTCTTCGGATCTGATCTTCCTTCCTTCAGATCTGACCTTATGCCTGGCACAAAGTTGCATAGGTCGAGTAAAAAGTTGCGTACTAGGGCACCAGATCTATGCACAAAGCTTTCTTTTGCACAACGTTTCTTTTTCCTTAGTTCCCAGCAATCACAGTTTCAGGTCCTGGCAACGGAACCATTTGTTGACACAGCGGTAGACTCGTGGTTCAATGCTCAAGAGCGCACCAACAAATCCCTAAATGTCGGCCCTTTCGACAACACCTGTGAAGCAGATGAAGTCTCACCTGAGGTAGAGGCAGGGGTAGTTTCAGGACTCAAGTGTCTGAAACCTTAGCTGGAACACCGATCTGTGATTATATCTACTACAAGGCACTTAGCATAGATCATTCATCTATATTTAACCCTTATGGTACTTCACAGATGGCATAGGGCATTGTAGTGAATATTTAGACTAAATATGATTCAGTACTTAGCCACAAAACATAGATTAGATTCAAAATATCAAGCACTAAGCATCTTATATATCATATCTAACATTCATTCTTATATCATAAGCACAGAGCATAACTAGATCTACTTAATCACTGCAAGCACTTAGCCAAAAGGAAGAAACACTTAGATAAAATCACAGAGCACATTACACAGAGTTACAGTGGTTCACCCCCACCCTGGGGCTACGTCCACAAAGTCTTCTTCTTTATATTATCTTGTTCAAGCAGTTACAACACGGAGCTTCAATGACCCTTACTTCGCATAGGACAGAAGATCTACGCAGCTTGCTAGATCCTTCTTCCTTGCACTCAGCACAAAACCACAACAACTTGCACTTAGCCTTCCAATATTCTTACAATCATGCACAGAGCACTTGCGATACACATCCGATCACACAGATCCAACTACTAGAACTAAGACTTTAGCTATACATTTTCACTAAGTTGTCCCCCCCTAACTTACATTGCCTAAGTATTTATTTATAGATTACAAAATGGGACTAAACGTGGGTAAATCCATGGACCGACATCCCTTTCCCTTTACATCAACCCAAAAACCCTAAAAGGTGCCCAAAAATAGGTCTTGCTTGCTTCGCGTTGTGTTCCATATTTGGCAAGCTGTCACAGTCCCAAAATGGTCAATTATGACCAAGTATCCTTCAAAACTTGGTCAAGAGCCAACAAAATGCTTTGATGTATTTGCATGGACTTACGATGATTTGAAAGCATATGATAAATCTATATTATAGTGTATTATATCATTTAAAGAAGGGACAAAGCCATTCAAACAAAATTTAAGAGTAATAAATCCAAAATTGAAACCCCTGGTGAAAATTGAATTAGAGAAATTGAAGAAATCTAGAATAATATTTCCAATCAGACATTCAGAATGGTTGTTGAACCCTATCATTGTAAGAAAGAAACATGTAGAAATTGAGTTGTATGTTGACTTTTGATATTTGAACAAGGAAAGAATTCAAGATAATTATCGCCCTCCTAACATGGCAATGTTGCTTCAACAAGTCATTGGTTCATCTTTGATGTCCATGTTTGACATCTTTTCAGGATACAATTAGGTGTTGGTTGCATAAGATGAAAAATAAAAAAATTCTTTCATAACACCTTAGGAGACATATGCTTATGCATGCATGCCCTTTGGCTTGAAAAATGCAGGAGAAACTTTTCAGAGAGCCATGGACCATGCCTTCAAGTATTTGATCTGGAGATTTATGGATGATTACCAAGATGATCTTACCATTCATTCTAAGATTAGAGAAAAGCATATTCATCATCTAAGAGAACTTTTTCAAAGATGAAAATTATATGGAATATCTCTTAATCCAAAGAAATTATTATTTGTAGTTTCATAAGGAAATTTTTGGGACATATAGTCAGAAAATAAGGCATATATATTGATTGTAATAGATTCAAGGCTATCAATGAACTAAATCCTCCAACTTCGAAAAATGGAGTGCAATCGTTTTTTGGAAAAATAAATTTTGTCAGAGTATTTATCCCGAACTATGAAATAATTGTTAAACCAATAAATACATTTTTGAAAAAGGATCAAAGGTTTGAATGGGACAAATATATTCAAAAATCATTCACCAATATCAAACATGCAATCACCACTGCACCAATATTAATCAGACCATATTTTAATAAATATTTCATCATATGTTCTTTTTCCTTGGAGGAGACTATTGCTTCTATTCTTACACAGAGAAATATTAAAGGAGAAGAATTACCAATAAGTTTCATCAGAAAAATTCTTCATGATTATGGATTGAAATATTCAAATATTGAGAAGCAATATATTTCTTTAGTTAAGGCAGTGGCTCACTTTAGAACTTGTATTCTTCCATCCCATGTCATAGCATATTTTCCTAATTCTCCAATGAAAATGTTTCTTATTCAACAGTTGAGAGAAGGGAAATGGGCGAATTGGTTGGAAAAAATACAAGAATGTGACATTGAAATTAAGCCACTAAAAGTAGTCAGAGGACAGGGGTTGTGCAAGCTCATGACAGGTTCTAATTCACTGAATGGATTTATATTGATTTCAACAGGATCATCTACAGCAACTCCTGAATGGTATAAATATATTGTTTTCTATTTGAAATATGGTCAATTCCCAAATGAAATGTCTCTCAAATAAAGAAGAGCACTAAATATCAAAGCAAACCAATATGTGTTGGTTGCTGAAATTTTGTTCCGTAGAAATTTTGATGAAATGTTGTTGAGGTGTGTTGATGCAAGAAAAGGTCAAAGATTGATGGATGAATTTCACAAGGGGATTTGTGGTGGGAATTTTGCACCAAAATTTATTGCACACATAGAATAATGAGAGTCAGATATTATTGGCTAACCATTTTCAAGGATTCATACTAAAAAAAGCATTTCTTGTCAAACAAATTTAGGAAAAATGAAGAAGGCAGTAATGCCTCTGCAACCCGTATCAATAGAAGAACCATTTACACAATGGGGATTGGATTTAATTGGGTCGACCAATCCAAAATCAAGTAAGGGCTATTTATACATTCTCACAACCACTGATTATTTTACAAAATCGAAAGAAGAAGTAGAATTTAAAAAGGAGGATTCAAATGAACTCATAAGATTCCTCAAAGAAAACATTATAGAAATATTCGGAATTCCAGAAAATTTTATCATAGATAATGGATCAATATTCATTGGATCGAATTTTACCAATTTTTATGGAGAATTTGGTATCATAATGAGACAATAATCAAACTATTATCCCCAAGTAAATGGTTTGGATGAATCTACTAATAAGACTTTGATCCAAATCCTTAAGAAAATGATTGATCTTACTCAAGGAAATTGGTATATGAAATTGATAGACGAATTATGGGAGAGTAGATTAACACCAAAGGATAGCACTAGAAACTCCCCATATACACTAGTGTATGGTAAAGAAGCAGGAATTCCTATCAATCTGGAATTGAATGTGTTAACATATGTTGAGAATATTGAAGATGTAGAGGAAGTCTCCCATTTACACAGAATATACAATAAGGTGATGAAAGCAATTTTTTGACAAAAGTACAACAACAAAAGACTTTCAAAAGGGGCAACTAGTACTACTATGGAACAAAGCAAGGGAAAAGCCTTCAATGCATAGAAAGTTTGAGGCATTATGGATTATCCCATGAATTATTGAAAATATCTTGGGTTATAAATCTTAATTACTTAAATACATGAAGGGGACAATGTAGGCGTTTCTAGTTAATGGCCAACATTTCAAGAGTTTATTTTCCTGATTAATTCTGCTCTCACTTGTACATAGTTTTATTTCCTTTTCTTCTATACTTGTTTTCTTATTTTATTTTCTCTCCTTTGCACTGACTCCATGCCCAATAGGCACAATTATGGATTATTAGTAGCCCAAAGGGCGTTACTATACCACAGTTGGAGCCAGTTGTTCACCTTAAAATTCTTTAAGTCATAATTCTCTCTCTCTCTCTCTCTCTCTCTCTCTCTCTCTCTCTCTCTCTCTCTCTCTCTCTCTCTCTCTTATATTATACTTCCATAATTAGAAACAAATTGATCTGCGATTGATCTAGATTTTATGAGAAAAACGAAATGAATACAAATTAATAAAATATTTTTAACATGGAATAGCAGAGATACTGTAAAATTGGTTTCTATCCAATAAGGAAATAAGATGAAACTGTAAAATACAGTGGAAAACAAGCTTGTTGGAATGGTGGCAGCTTATCTCTGAGAAGAGATGTGACGATTGCACTCATTCACAAGAATATGATTACAATGAGGATTTGAAGACCTTTTTTTACAATAATCATGAATTCCAAAACCCTAGGCATCCAAAAAATATCCCTAGGAGATGAAGTGCCAAAATTCATGTGGGCCCCATTGGGGTAAGCTAGTACATCAACTTCCCAGGGTCATAACTTTTGCATACAATCTCCATTTTAGGCACACAATATCCTGTTGGAAATTTCTATCCGAGGAATACACATTTTGTCTCCATACTCTAACTTTGTCTATAGTCTAACTATGGCGAGACCTGAAAATGTTGTTTAGGGCCTCAAATGGCCCCGAAAGTCGGGGACCCAAAAAGTAGGAAAAAATTGCCAAACTAGAAAACTGCCAAAATGAGCGAGTTGGAATAGGTGGGAGGTCACCAACATCCATATGGATCAATCCTACCCCATTAGGAAGAAATGGTCTCTATTGCATTTATTCCCCCCAACAGATGAGGAAATTTCTATTGAATTTGGCCCTGGGTGAGCCACTTGCCTCGGTGCAGGAGCTGCTCTACTTTGACAACTTGATAAAGTTGGATCCTTTGATGTCAAGGTCCCTTGAAATGTTTTTCCACAATATGATCATTGGATGCATGTTTCATGAAGTTAGGATTGAGATTTGTTGGTTTCAACTACTCTACTATCTTTGAGGTGTCCAATAATGGTGGGAAATATGGTCAAAATCATTGTTGAGCTCAAAATCATTGTCACCCAAAGCCTGGGTTATGGTGTATGGCCCATAATGGAGTGGGTGAAACTTTTGATGGGGCCATGTAAGGTGTTATTTCTACAAGTGCAACCAAACTATGTCTCCCAATTGAAACTTATGTGGCACCTGGTGTTGATCATGGCGTTGCTTGTACTTGGAATTGGACTTCTGTAAAATATCTTGCACCTATTGGAGAATGTGTTGGATCTTCCCAATGAACCGGGTGGATTTTTCATCTACAGGTGGATCAGGGGACAATTCGGCTGAGTTGGCCACGAAAGGTAGTGCAACATCCATGGGGCCCAATGGTTGGCATCCCAACCCCACCTGAAAGAGGTTGTGTCCAATTGAGCTATGTAGGGCTCAGTTGTAGATATGTTGGACATAATAAATACTCTCATCCCATGTGTGGGGGTTCTTGTAATTGTACATGTGCGGGATATGCACGATCATCCGATTGACAACCTCAGTTTGACCATCTGTCTGGGGGTGGAAGGCATTGGATTTGGTGATCTTGGTGTCCAGAAGTGACCAGAGGCTCGACCAGAATGTGTTGAGGAATTGATTGTCCTGATGTAATGTCCCCCGACCTTCCTTGTTGGGGAAAATGCCACTAACTCAAAACCAAACTGTTCTGAAAATCAGTTATAACACACCCAGCCACTCAGGCCGGTCATGCTACTTAAAACTATCATGCTCTGATATACATATACATATATATAATGCAATTTTAAATAGACATAAACATTATGTTCATACACATATTCATGTGAAAGATACAATAACACATACATGCAATATATACAGGCAATTATGATAACATTATAACACATGTACAATATACACAGAATACAATTAACATAGATTTGGTACTTGTCATTTTGTGAGAAGTACACCGACTACGTGCAGACCTTCCATGAACCTCCCAGCATTAGACCACACTGCTCCAATCTATCAGCAGTGGGTCACCCCCGAGTTGGGACTAAACTCCACCCAGGGCAAAGGAATCCTAAGCTAGTTTGAGGCTATGGGAATTTGCACTATGAAACATGAAGGATTCTCTTCAAGGATCCTACTTACACCCATTTCTCACAGACTCTCATTCCCCTATGCCTGTCCCACCCTGGGAATATGCACCTTATAATATTCCCTTGGGTTAAGCCCTCAATTTTAGCCCCTCTTTCCTAGACTCTCAACCCCCTTTCCCTTTCCCTTTCCCTTCCTATTGGAGCCTAGTCCCCCATAACTCTTTCTTCGTGGTCAGTCTACACGTAGCAATGTATTTTATTAATAATTTGCATAATTACATATACAAAAATTAGGCCCACTGGCCTTAACATCCAGTCTCTCCAGCCTAATAAACACATAAGCCTACCAGCTTATAATTACTTGGATCACCAGCCTATAAACATCATTAACATCATTATAATTCAATCAGAGGCTCGGCCTTGAGGTATTACAATCCCCTCCCCTTATTTTTTCACTGTCCTCAGTAAAATTCATTTACATAACATCAACAAGATTTTCAAAATATTCAAAAAGATGTGGGTATTCTACTCGCATAGCATCTTCATGCTCCCATGTTACATCCTTAGGACCGTATCAAGTCCATTGGACCTTTACAAGACCTATGGTTCAATTCCATATATGTTTTATTTTCCGGTTCAAAATGCGTATCGGGTGCACTTAAAAGGCGTTTTCTTGCTCCACCTAAATCACATTCCAATCAATAACATGATTATCATTAGGTATATATTTCTTAAGAATGACACATGGAATACATTATGTATAGACATAGGTGTAGGCAATGCAATCATATAAGCTACTGGTCCAATCCTCTCTAGGATTTCAAGTGGCCCACAATATCTGGCTTCCAACTTGGAACAATTTCCCAACATCAGGGAACTTTTGTTGGCCTTCACCTTCAAGAAAACATGATCACCCACTTTAAATTCCCTGTGAGTTCTTCCCCATAGATTTTCTGCCTATCTTGGGCAGCCCTTAAATTCTATTTAATATTCAACATTTTCTCTTCCATTTCTCTGAGCAACTCTGGCCCAATCACTTCTCTGTCAGCTAGATTGTCCCAACGTACTGGTGTGTTGCATTTTCTTCCATAAACTGCCTCAAATGGGCTCATATTCAGTGATGCTTGGTACCCATTATTCTAGAAAAATTCCACCAAGTGTAGATAATATTCCCATTTAGATGGTTTGTCCATCACATACATCCTTAGAATATCCTCTATCACTTGGTTCACTCTCTTTGTTTTCCCATTAGACTCGGGATGATAAACTATGTTGAAGTTTATATTTGTTCCAAACCCTTTGAATAACCCCTTACAAAACTTTAAGGTAAACTTTGGGTCTCTTTCATGTTAGTCACCATTAAAAAATTTGTGTGAAGTCAAGATTTCAGGACCTAGCGAGACACTAAATTGGTTTGGAAGTCTGATAAACCAAGGAAGGGGTTAAATATGGTAAAGAGAAGCTAAATATGGTAGGGTTTCTAATCTTATGAGACCTGATATGTCGTAGATCATGAACTATCCATATCTATGGTCGAGGATGATTTCAAGGGGAGAAACAACGCAAAGGTAAATTTCAGAAAGCGGGCCGAAATCTAAACCATGGTTTTTGTTCAAGGCTACGTGGCACCACCAAGTTCATTTCGGGGTGAAAAGCGGGTTTCCCCAAATCACTTCCTCACACCCCTGAAATTTGGAAAAGTATAAAAGGGTATTTTGTTGGTTATTTTATTATTTTTTGAACACTGGACTGCTTGAAACTTGGTGTGACCACCCTCGTTCAACTACATCTCAACAATACGTTGATTACACGCCATTGTTGCTCTTTTCAAGGTATTTTTTATCACATCCATGGATCCTATCATAACTTCAATAACATAGCAAGACCCTGTGGTGAATGAAGAAGCCCTAATTGACCAAGATTCAGACGTTTTTGATACCGAAATCACAATTTCATCCATATTTGTGTCCAGAAGAAACATGTCTTATAATGTAGGAAGGTGTGTATCGTTCCTTGAAGCATTCCATTCCACCATAGTCCCTTATGTTGTCAAAATCACTTTCCCCTTTCCCAAATTTATAGGTTGGTGCATCGAACAGTATTCACATGAAGAAAGAGTCGTCGTGAATAAACGAGGGTCCGAGGTCATGTGTGGGGTAGAAATTTTGTCAATCTGATATTCCTCGATATACCAAATTCTTTTTCCACAAATTCTGAGCCTTTCAATGAAAAAAATCTAATTAGTGTATACAGAGAATGTCCATCAGAAGTCTATTTATTTATGACCCTTATTATGATTATTACTTTTCCCCCTAACTAGAGTTAGTTGAGTCTTTTAATTAACTTAACTAATGAGTTGGTTCAACTACTTCAACCAATTATAATTTGTTAAAAGCAAAAGGAAAGGGGGGAAGAAGAGGGGGATGGAAGAGAAGCATGCTAAGGTTTTCTCTTTGAGTTTATGTTGAGATAGTTCAGTTTTCATTCATTCATATATTCACCATAGCCTAATTCTTTTTTATGATAGCAGGGTCTTATTGTAGACAACAATATTCAGGGCTAAATCAAATCTTTCAGACACTTGTTCTTCAAAGGTGTTGATCTATCTTTGATAGTCTTTGTAGACTTGTATGTTTGTGAATTAATTTTCATGATTGATAAAGGCTATTTTGCAGAGTCGAGTGGGCAGCAATCTATGGCAAGTTGATCCATCTTTTAGAGTTCAGTTTTGGTTTTCTATCAGAGGTCCTTTTGTATGTTCCATCGAGGATGTCTAAGTTTGACTTTGGTCCAAGATTTTTGTATGAGATTTTGTAAATAAAATGACACTTTGGTGAATTGGAATGAAATAATTTATTGCTTTATGTCTCATATATCTTGATTATCATCTTGGTGTCTTTACTTGTGTCCTTACATTTATTTCAGAGACTGTTATATTCAGAAAATTACATAAAAAGTGAATTTCCAACAATCTTTTTGTTCATAAAATACTAGCCTAAACACTCATAATAAATTCTTGTGAGTTAGGATGTTATTTTTGTTGGCTATAAACATAGGGTGATATTCTTGTCTACTTTGATTTAGCCAAGTAAAGTCTGAAAATGATTGAGTAAGATCAATTCATATATTTTCCTCAACAACATGGTGCATTAGTCAAGGACGTGTGGGCTCTTACATTGGAACACTTAACACATGGACTCAGGCACAGACTAATAACTTAAAGGATAAAGGAACAAAAGATAAAAACACAATTTTTCTTGTATTAAAAACAATAAAAAAAACGTAGAGAAGTCATTTGCATTCAGAGTTTGCGTTTGCCATTGGAAATCAAATCAAAAGTACAGTGAGCATAAGGTTGGGATAACTTTGAATTATCTGATCCTAAAATGTTGGGCTCATCAAGACAAATTCATTGAAAGAAAAAAATGAAATATCTAGATAGTATTACACTGAATAAAACATAAAATTTAACACAATAGAAGTAATTTAACTGAAGGCAAAGGAACATAATTCAACTAACCTTCAACCAAATTTCACAAGCCTAAATTAGCAGGACAAAAAATTAACTAAATTTTTAACACAGTGATGCACGCGTGCTTTCGACGTTAGAGAGATGCATATACAGGGAATTTAACTACCATTCAATACAAATATACACATGTGTATTGTAGCCAAATGCAAATGTTTTGAAGTCGTTGTCCCACGCGCGCTCCGTCCAGCTCTTTCTTTCCAACCGATGTGACCTCACTGGTACCTTCCAGCCAACGCTAGGGGTACTCTTCTTCCCCCTTAGCCCCCTGAGTTGCAAAGGGGCCACGCACACAATACTAGAGAATGCTAGCACCCATCTCACCGAGATGGGTAGCCCAACTCCCACAAGAGAAAGTTCAGTCAAGATGCAATTTCAGCAGCATAACGTTACGCAAGACATGTCTCCTCCATACTCCTCCTCCGCCATCCCTTTTATAGAGTTTAATAGTCATTAGTTTCCCAAACCCTCATTAGATCCCTTTTCATTTACTTAATTAGGAAAAACCTCCCCGTACACATGTCGCAAGATCCCCTAGTTGCACATGAAAATCAATTTATTAATTAAATAAATATTCCTATTTCCCTCACCCACTCAAAAGCATTCCTAAAAACACTCATCGGTGTCCCATTATTCGCTTACAATTCTTAAATGACTTACGCCTTACTTAATTCCTAGTTGAGTTCATAAATAGAAAGTTCCAAAGGCTAGATTCCTTACTAAGTTAGACATTCCCCTTTTTCCTTAAGTTTCCCCTTTTCTTTAAGTTTCCCCTTTTCCTTCGGTTTCCCCATTTTCTTTAAGTTTCCCTTTTTCTTAAAGTTTCCCCTTTTTATAAATAAGTTTAGAATTAGCGGGTTTAGACAAAAACAACCAAGTACCCCTTTTATTAATTAATCATTTATTAAAATTTCCATTTTAATTATTAATGCTTGAATTTTATTTACCCCCGTCCTGTTATATGTCTAATTAGTTTTGTTTTTTTTTTGTTCTAAGTTTCTACTCACACCTAGGTTTTCAATTCACTAGGCTTGGCAGTAGTTCTTAAGGGAAAAATTAGTTTATTAAACTTTACTTATCACATCATTTATTTAAGGTCGACCAGGTCCTAAGGAGGCATAGTTTTCTAGGCACTAGGTTTATTAACTTACCATTTAAAATTGCAATGTTCCCCTTCAGGATGCACTACATGCTCCAAGGGTCCCACTCGCCTCTTTTTGTTTTCTTTGCGCGACATGCCCTTCAAGACGCACTAAGTGCTCCAAGGGTGCCACTTGCCTCTTGACTGAACTTGGTAGAAGTCAAACCCCTGGAATCAATACTCCGTGAGGTGATCTTGTGGGAGACTAAGGGCCTCTAAGGAATAAGGACCCTGCCTTACTGCGCACCCCTTAGAATCATCGCGAGCGAATGTCATAGTCTGCCCTCACAACATTGTGGGTCTATCGAACTAGGTAATCATTAACCTATAGTTTGATCCACGACGGGAGTGCTAGTAGGTTGTGGCAGGGTTGCTACCACACCTCTCCCTCAATGTCTCTGGTTGTCATGTGTGACCCCTCTAATCCAAATGTTAGTCTAGTCGGAAAAATATCATCAACCTACATCCATCAACAAATCATGTCAGCAATAATAATCAACATCATAACATCTAATCGTATGTACATATGTCACATCAACAACATTCAAACCCTAACAATCCACTCCCTAACTCAATCTGGAGTCCAAGGAGTTTCATCAATGCCTCGACATCCTCAATGTCCAGAGTCATGCACACTCAGGAGAACCCATTCAATAGCACATGTTGATGTAAATACAACAAAAATAACATATCATCAAATCCACGATACCTCAAAATCATAATCAAAACAACCAATCATATAAAGAACAGGATCACTTGCATGCAAGTGTCCTGAAAGAATAATTCTACTCAGTGCACGCAAGAGTGAGATGTTACATACACCCCCTCTTGTTTTTAACTTCATCACAAAGTTTTACAGTATGTAAGTGCAGAAATAAAGTGTATCACAGTATCATATGTGTAGCTATCAAACAAAAATGGGAACTGCTAACGCATATCATATGCGTCCTCCCAGGTCATCGAGTGTGGACTATAGCTGTCCCACTAGACCTTGACCTGATCTATTGTTCGACGTCGTAGTTTTCGAATGTGATGGTCCAGGATGTGGATTGGCTCCACCGTGAGTGCACCCTCATATGATACCTGCAAGGAACTCATGTCAATAACATGTGTAGGATCACTAACATAATGTCTCAAAACATAAATGTGGAAAACATCGTGCATACACCTCAAAGAATCAAGCAAGGCTAGTTGATAGGCCACGGGCCCCTTCCTTTCCACAATCTCAAAGGGTCCCACAAACCTAGGAGATATTTTAACACCCTTTCCAAGCTTGATCGAACTCTTATATGGTTTCACCCTCAAGAAGACTCGATCACCAACTTCATAACTATAGTCAACACGATGTGCATTGGCATCACTCTTTTGTCGATCCTGCGCTTCTTTGATCCTTTGTCTTATTGTTTTCATTTGATCTTCCATTTCATGGATCACTTCTGGTCCCACCAGGACCCTATCCTCAAGCCGATCCCAACTCAAAGTCATTCGACACAGTCGTCCATAAAGAAACTCAAAAGGTGCCATCTTAATGGTGCTTTGATAACTATTGTTATATGAGAATTCTACCAATGGCAATAATTCTTCCCAACACTTTTGTTGGTCCATCATGTACATGTGCAACATATCCTCCAATATTTGTTTTGTTCACTCAGTCTGCCCATTTGTCTCTGGGTGATATGCGGTACTAAATTTAAGTTGGGTTCCCAAGGCCTCTTGGAAACTAGTCCAAAATCATCTTGTAAACATCGATCCTCTATCGGATATAATCCTCTTAGGCATGCCATGCCGCCTCACAATCTCACTGATGAAAACTCTAGTTATGTAAGGTGCCTGATACATCATATGCACAAAAATAAAATGAGCACTCTTCGTCAGAGTGTCAACTACCACAAAAAATGAGTCAGTCTCCTTGCCTTCAGTGGAAATCCAACAATGAAATCCATCGAAATGACCTCCCATTTCAATTCTGGTATAGCATGTGGTTGTAGTAATCCTGTCAAATGTCTATGTTTAGATTTTACCTGCTGACATTCTAGACATCTTGCCACGTAGTTGACTATGTATGATTTCATTCCTTTCCATAAGAATAAGGGTTTAAGGCCTGCTCTCATCTTCATGACTCTAGGATGAGCCATGTACACTTCTCTATGAGCCTCGTTTAGGATCAAATTCCTCAACTCATCGTTGGGTTCTACGTAAATTTGATTTTTAAATCTCAATAATCTGTCGTTTTCCATAGCAAATCTCTCAAATTTTGGTACCATCATTGTGTTTTTTCTGATAAAATCCTTGACCTCTTTGTACCAGTCATTGTCACATTGTAAAGTTAGAATATTGCAGGCAGATTCGTCTAAAGAGCATCACCAAAAATATGTGTGGTCTCTAACTCAATGCATCCACCACTCTGTTCATTATTCCTTTTATGTAAGTAACCTCAAAATAGTACTCGCTAAGAAATTCCGACCAACATCGTTTTCACGCATTCAAGTTGCTTTGTGTAAAGATGTGTTGTAGACCATAGTGGTCCATTTTTAGTTCAAATTTTCATCCAATAAGGTAGTGTCTACAAACTCTCAAGGAATAAACAATGGATAACAACTCCAAATCATGTGTCGCATAGTTCTCCTCGTGCCTTCTCAACTTTCTCGAGATGTAAGTGATCACTCGACTGTCTTGCATCAAGACTTTGCCTAAGCCTTTCTTGGATGCGTCAGTGCATAACAAGAAGTCTAACTCCATGTCAGGGACCTTTAGTATCTATGTTGTTGTCAACAACTTGTTGAGCTTCTAAAATTCCTCTGTGCATTTCTCGGTCCAAACAAACTTCTTTCTCTTCTTCTACAATTGCATGATCGAATTTTCTATCTTCAAAAAACACTTGACGAACCGTCGATAGAATCCCTCTAAACCATGAAACTACACACTTTGGGGACATTCGTTGGCTCAGACCATTCCATAATAGCCTCGACCTTTTTTGGATCCATAGAGATACCTTCGTCGGAGATGACATGCCCTAAGTAGTGAATCTTCGATTGATAAAACGATCATTTAGACAATTTCCCATACAATTTGTTCTCTCGTAGACACTGTAGTACAATGCACAAGTTCTCGTCATTCTCCTCCATTGTCCAAGACTAAATCAAAATATAGTCAATTAATACTTGGACGAACTTGTCCAGGTATTTGCGGAATGCCCCATTCATCAAACTCATAAATACCCCTGGGGCATTCGTCAGTCCAAACGATAAAACAGTAAACTCGTAATGTCCAAACCGTGTCTTAAAGGCAGTCTTAGGGATGTCGTTCTCTTTTATCCATAACTGGTGATACCCTGATCTCAAGTCGATCTTTGAAAACATCGTCGCACCTTTCATCTGATCAAACAGATCATCAATCCTTGGCAACAGATATTGATTCTTGATCGTGGCCTTGTTCAATTGATGATAGTGAATGCAAAGTCTCCACAACCCATCCTTCTCTGGTATGAAGATAATAGGCACACCCCACGGTGACACACTTGGACATATAAGTCCTAGGTCCAACAACTCCTTCAGTTGTATTTTTAACTCCTGTAAATCTGGGGTCGAAATCCGATAAGGTATTCTTGCTATCAGTTTAGTTCACGGTTTTAGGTCGATGGTAAATTCCAGTTCCCTCTCTTGCGGCATCCCAGGTAACTCCTCGTGGAAGACGTTCGCAAACTCTCGCACCACCAGAAGGTTTTCTAGACCTTTCGCTACTCCCTTCTCATTTAACGCAAGGATTGCATAAAGCTTACATCCCTTGTGCATGCTCTTATGTAGTTGCAAGGAAGAGATGAACCTCAGGGAGACTCCCTAGTTCCAACCCATGATCACACGTCTTTGTCCCTCATCATCGACCAATCTCAATCGTTTCATATTACAGTCGAGTATCGCATCATTTAATTCCAACCAATCCATACCGATCACGACATCATAACACCCTAAGGTTGTGACGTACAGGTTGGACCTAGTGACAAACTCTCCCAGGTTAAGGCTACGTCCTGTAACCTTCCCACCAACCTTATGTTTGGCTCCCGAAGCCATTTCTACAAAGCTAAACTTGTCCTGTTCGACTGCCTTTACCTTAATTCCTTTTATCGTTGCACTAGAAATAAAACTCTCGGTAGAACCTGGATATATCAAAATAATAAGGGTTTGGTCAGCGAAAGTACCTGACATCTCGAGCAAAGTTGATTGGTGCTCTTCCTGGCGGTTATTCACCGCTGCATAAATCCGATGAGCCTTGCCCAAATCTCCCACGGTAGTGGGTCTGGTTGATCTAGATTCTCTGGTCCTCTCCATTGGGTAGTCACGCTGGTAATGTGGCTCCCTACATGTCCAACACCCTTTCTTTGGTCCATAACTCTTGGTACCCGAAGTAGAAGCTGACGACCCACCGACCTGGAACCCTAGTCTGTTTTGATGAACAGGCCTAAACTGTTGTTTCTATGGTCGACGCCTACTAGTGTTGTGGTCCTCGATAAGAAGTCCACTGCTGAGGCACTAGTCGTCGAGGTGTAGTGAAAGTGGATCCTCTCTGGAAGCCACAATATCCTGATGAATTTCTAGTTGGTGTCTGATGTTGTTGCACACCAGATGACACCTGTCCCGCTAGTCTTGCTAGAGTCCTACTCTGACCCCCGTTGATAAGCTCCTCCTCTGCTATGAGGGCCTTCTGGAAAACATCATGCAAGGCTTGAGGCATCAAAATCCTAACCTTTGCATGAATGTTTCCATTAAGGCCAAACACGAACCTCTTAACCTTAAATTTCTCGGTATTCAGGTGTGAAGCATACCGAAGTAGCTCCATAAAACGGGCCTCGTACTTGGGCATTGTACGTTCGCCCTGTCGCAAGGCTTTGAACTCATTGAGATGACGCTCAATGAATTCCTCAGATAGATACCTCTCCCAGAATTGTTCCTCAAACAGTTCCCATGAAACGTCTTCGACGACCATTTTCAATTGTGGCAGGAGCGTCTTCCACCATATAAGAGCGCCCCCCTTCAGTTGAAAGACCGCCATGTAGACCTTCATGTTGGAGGTATATTCATGAAGTGAAAATCACATCGCCATATTATCCAACCATGCCTCGGCGATTGCACCATCCAGAGCACCAAAGAACTCGGGAAACTTGACCTTCTCAATTTCTCGGTGAATGCTACCATTACCGACCATAGTGTGGTGGACCCTTAGGAGGTTCCGGGGCCCTGGCCTCATCTCTATCCAAATGACTCATCAGTTCCTCAGACATCCTATGAAAGGACCTCATTATCCCAACCACATCACCCATAGCTACTTGTTGCTGCCCCACAAATTGTTTGTCTCCCTAGGGGTTAGACCCCTCAGGCATGGATGCTAATCGAGGCATCATGCCTCCTCCCCTATCACCCCATCATCTGCCTCCGCGACGTCCTCTAACCATGATTACCTGCACGAATACAAATTAGTTTAATTAGCAACATTGCAATCAAATATCTAATCAACGAAAGCCGTAGTGATCCCAAGTCACAGGTCGAACCTGCTCTCATACCATATGTAACGACCCCCATCGTTCGACTACATGCGAGCATAACAAGTGCAATTTTTTTTTTCCAAAGCAAGAAGGTAACAATGACAACAAAAATAAACACAACTTGATGATGAACACATCACACACAAATCAGGAAAAAAAACATATCGACCTAGCATACTAGCACATTAATCCACTGGAAACAACATATGACAGTCAATCAGACGAAAAATAGATACGACTACCCGCCAATCCTACCCTGCAAGGTTAGGACCTCTAGGACACATAAGAAACACTCAAGCCCAGGTTCCCATCGATTTTGACCATTTAAGGTCTCAAGACTAGCGACTGTTCTGAGGAGCAAGGAGGTGTCTACATCCCACCCGACACAAATGAGACCAAGCCAACTAAGGTAAAATACAACATCAATCAATCCAAACATGACCGCTTCGACGACCAGTAACTGGAACCCTCCCGGTGAACGAGAGACAACACCATAATGTTACAACAAGTACAACCTTACTTAAAAACAACATCATCCACAGTGGGCGGTGCAAGATCCTGAGCCAGGTTTCATCTGCACTTATCGATTAACACGCGCAAAGACCCAATCATAAGGTAACACGTTGCCACAAGGAGACAAGGGTGCTAGTGACCCATGCAAAACAAAATTATTCAAAACCTTCAACCAAACATATAATCCAATGTGTCTGAATTCCACTGACACTGACATACATTATTACTGAAGGAGAATGGATTGAGGTTGTAAATGAAAGGAGAAGTGTTAAAAGTAAGGAACTTTGTAGCTACAAAATCTTAGTCTAACTTCTATAAGCTTTTCTTATTCCATTAAAAAATTTCACATTAAAACAAGTTCTTAGTAAATGCTCATACATATTATGAAACTAATATTGAATCGAAGAGTTCTAAATATGGTAAAGAAAGGAACTATGACCAAACGTAATTTCTAGTAAGGTGAAGGACAAGGTTCTAAATTATCAAGGGGAAAGGGGATGTGTCAAAGAAGACATTTATGGTGGCAAACTACAGCCCAATTGTTATAACCCTTTCCCATAGCAATTTCAATAGAAATTGTTGTATTAGACATCCAAAAATTATAAACATTGAGGACCCATTGTCTTTATATCAAATAGGAAAAACCAAATTAGGATAGGGGTGAATAGTCAGTATATCACCAAATGTAGATTTGGTTTATAAATCATTTACCACATTATGAAAGAAAACAAATTGGTGTTACCAACCTTAAATAAAATATTATAACTATTGTTTCTTCTTTTTAAAAAAAGTGCTCATATACATATTATAGATCTAATACCATTTTTGAAGAATTCGAGATAGAAAATAAAATCCTTGTGTTGTAATGATTGGAGTTCAATGGAAATAAACATATATGTGTATTAATAACTACAATTCAATAGCAATAAAAGTTTTGGTGCTATTCCCTGCCAAAAACAAACATTCTAAATTGCAAAAATACTGCCAGCTCTTAACCACTCAGTAATTAAACAAAACAAAACATTTCCAATTACATAATGCTGTCAATTCTTAACCACTCCATAATTTAATCTTCTGGGCATTTATAGAACTCGGTAAAATAATAATAATAACTCTGTGTAACTACATCAAATCGCTAGGTGGTTATTAAAGGAATGGGATAGTAATACGATCTGAAACATTACCCCTACACAACATAAAAAATTCTAGTAATAATATGATCTAGGATAGCAATATGATATGTAATACAAATGCAGTGGTTATTAAAGGAATGGGATAGTAATACGATCTATAACTATAGCATAATTCCAGTAATAATACGATCTAGAAAATTACCACTACACAACATACAAAATTCCAGTAATAATACGATTTGGGATAGTAATACAATCTGTAATATGATTCCAGTGGTTATTAAAGGAATGGGATAGTAATACAATCTGTAATACGATTTCGGTGGTTATTAAAGGAATGGGATAGTAATACAATATGTAACTACAGAAAAATTCTAGTTTCAGAGGTTTGAATAGAGCATCAAACTTCCTTGTGGACAACAAACAGGTTCTAGTTTCGAAGGGCGATCCAAATATCCAATCTCTCACTTCAAGGTTAAAGGAACATTTTAGGGCAACAATACTCTAAGGAATGTATAATCGAAGTCGTAACTTTCAGGACACAACGGATAGTAAAAATTAAATTATCAATGAATGAACAAAGGAAACCAATCCGTAAGATTAATTAAATAATATAAATCATCAGAAAGAAACAATTATTGGACCAACCAGAGTGATGATATACAAGAACAATAAAACAGTAAATGACAGTTCAATAAAAGTAAATATGGACATGTGGTACATTAGTTAAGGACGTGTGGGGTCTTACATTGGAACACTTAACACATGGACTCGATTCTGGGCACTAAGTGGTTAGCATTGCAAGACAAGGAAGGTTTATTCATTAAGAGTTCTAGCACAGAGATACAAGGGATCCAAGACGCATAATTAAAAAAATACCAAGGCACAGAGAAAAGGGAATGGTTCGCTGGGTCAAGAGAGGGGCGCAAAGCCATTGGCTTCCCCAAACGCAGAGAAACTCGTTGCATAAAAACACTGGGTAGAGGAATGATTCTACACTTATTATCCATGCAAAGGAAAGCAGGGCATTTGAATCTAAATATTTAACACCAAAGTGAATGACAGCCGATTCGGCTCCTTGTCGACTACTCAGGAACAGACTAATAACTTAGAGGATAAAGGAATATAAGATAAAAACACAATTTTTCTTGTATTAAAAACAATATAAAAAAACCGCAGAGAAGTCATTTGCATTCAGATTTTGGGTTCTCCATTGGAAATCAAATCAAAAGTACAGTGAACATGTTATATACCTGAATAGATCTGTAAATATAATCACCACAAATATCTTGAATACAAAATATCACAACAGATCCAAAGATATCTGAATACAAAATCACCACACAAGATATATGAAACCATATAGAAAACCACAACTTTATTATAGAAACTCTTGAGGTAGGGAAACACCATACAATGGATCCTATTATGGAAGGGATCCTCTCCTGTTCACTTGCCTCTTTGAGGGGGCATCCTCCTATTGAGCTACCGATCCAAACACAATACTTCTCTTCATGTCTCATTACATTGTTTGAACCCCTTTATATAGTTCTACCATCACCTAAGAACATTATAGAGGAGGAATCTTCTAGAAGTAGAACCTTCTAAGAAGTCCTCTTACATTTATTATATCTAATTACTCATTTATTATATCTAACTA
>ML777547.1:531701-542328 GCA_009831015.1 Picea engelmannii
AAAAGTACTCAACACCTTGAAAAAGAGATAATTTCAGATAATAAGCCTCTTCGAGGGGGAAACCTCCTTTTACCCCACTTAAATGTTCAAGTACAAGATGATTCAAAATGAAAATGTCTCCTTGGTATATATAAAAGACTAGGAAGTATAATTACAACTAATGGCCTAAAGCCGACATAAATAAAATAACATTACTATTATAATATTCCCCAATTAAGGGGTAATGAGCCAATATTAGGGCTTAACATATTCTAATAGGTGTTAATATATAAAGAGGAGCCAACCCATGAATTGATAAACATTGGGTTAAGTATGGGTTGTGAGTATATGTTGAATCATGAAATTTTAATTGGAAATTTTGTAAGTAGCTATGTTGTTTAACTTCTATTGTTTTATTATTAATTAAACAACAAGAAACATTTATATTGATTATATTGATTGTTTTTTGTCATGGTGTATTAACCATGTAGGAAACAAAGTATAGAATGTAGCCAACAAAGGAGATTTTGAGAGAAGCAACGAAGTGGCTTCGAAAGAATGTGTATTGTTTATAAAATACTTGGTGCTAAGGTACGTTTTTTAATTTACACAATCCTGTATATTCTACTATATATATAAATGTAGATATA
Source organism: Picea engelmannii (assembly GCA_009831015.1). Taxonomy (NCBI): domain Eukaryota; kingdom Viridiplantae; phylum Streptophyta; class Pinopsida; order Pinales; family Pinaceae; genus Picea; species Picea engelmannii. The sequence continues at coordinate 532,331 of ML777547.1, forward strand.
CTTATTATAGTTTATTTCTATGTTTGTAGATTGAAGATGAAGAGGTGGAGCATAAAAACCAAGTCAGTCAAGAAAACATTAGGTTAAATAACCAAAGTACAATATCGCCTACAAATGATGATGAAATGAAGCATGCACGTAGCTCGGCCAATGACAACAGTTCAACGGATGAATGACAATCAATATAATTGAATGTTATTGCAACTTGTATGTTTTGGAATGTTTGTCTCTGAAAATCATGGATTTTGTTTAATGTAATCGACATATTGTCTCAATTGTATGAGGACATGTTACCAATAAGTGTAACAATTACATATTGGTTGCAATTTGATTATTGTGGACCTTTACATTGTCCCTTTTTGTATGACAATGGGTCTCTTATTCATATATAATAAAACATATTTATTATTTTATTGCATTGTCAAATGTTGTAAAATGTTATGTTGTTGAATAATTATCATAGATGATTTTAGGGGCGAAATTTCGCTCATGGGAGAAATTAAGGGGCCTCCAATTTTTTATTGGGCAAATTTTTGTATTAGAATGATATTTTTAAACTTATGCCATTAGCCTGTAATTTATTTTAGGGGGGGAAATCGTGTACAGGAATAGCCCATGTTTTTAGGAGGGATAGAGGAAAAAAAATTATATTTCACCCCTGAAATTTGGAGGGACAAGCTTCCATTAGCCAAATTTCTATAAGTATGGAAATTTTTTATAGCATCTTTGCCCTGCCATTTGGTAAAATTAAGGTTTATGGTTTAATTCACCCCGATTTTGTGGTATGGGCACTTGGTAGCTACAATCTTCCCTTTTCCTGATTTCCAAAGAATAAGAGGATTTTTTAGATCATTTTGGCCCTCCCACCTAGTATAAATTGTATGGGATTTGCCCATATATGCATTCCTTGTTTTACCTTTCATATCTTCGTGCTTATTTGAATTTCCCCTTTGGGCCTTGACATAATGAAGGTTTACCTTTCATATCTTTGTGCTTATTTCCCCTTTGGGCCTTGAAGGAACGAAAAAAAGGGCAAGAGAATCGAGATGCCAGTCATTGTCCTTTGTTTCCATCAAGCAAGTGGTTTAGTCGCGGCCCGTCTGTTCAGAGAGGTGCTTTACTTGGAATCTATTTGTTGAACTCTGATGTTGATTTATGATGTCAAAGATTGTTCATGAGGCCAAGGGAAATGGTTTATCAACCACACTGGAAGTAAACTAGGTGTGAAAATTCCTTTCTCTTTAGTTTCTTTTGTATTTTGTTAATGGAAATAATGTGGTTTGCATCTAATACCTTAAAGAGGTGTTGCATTAGTTTATTTTATCAACAAAATTCACCTTTGAACCGAGCTTGAAGGTGGATCTCTTTGATATCCCTTCCTTCATAAATTTCTATATTAATTTCTATCCATTTAGGGATTGTTGGAGCATATATTTTGCAGCTTGGATTTCCCATAAAATATTGTTTAAGAAACCCATTGATTCTTCCCTATTGACCCAATTTCCCCAATCTAGAATCCAGGCACTTGTCCTCCCTTTCAATCAACGTAAAATATAAAAAAAAAAATACATTATTTATTTTTGGTTTGCAAATTTGAAAATTACAGTTGAAATAAATAGAAATTATATTTTCTATAAGTCTATGAAACCTTTAATTTCATCATCTTTAACTAGACTAATTTCCCATTTTCATAAATATGGAATTTGTGCTACAATCTCCTTAGAAACCATATTTACTATATGTCCTAGATTCCCTTTCCATTCCTTATACCTCTAGACTTAGTCTACTTAGGGAATCCCCCTTTGTGTTGGAGGACAACTAACCTAAAGTGATGCAAAATACTATTGAGGTGACAATGGGTATTTTTTCCAAGTTTCCCTTAGTGTCTCATTTGGTTATTGGTAATTTTGCACCTCAAGTGAGAATTTGAAAGGTAATATTTTGGCACTATTTCCAGGGATAAAGTCCATTTCCCAAATTCTTGAATTTCATATTCATAATATTGATGAGCCGAGAGATGAAATCTTATTGTAAAAGCTCATCTTCTAACTCCACAAAATGAGGTTTTTCCTAAGAAGTAATATACAAGAACATATTCACAAGGATTTGTTCATATGATCCCATAACCTGAGAGATATTATAGAAGAAGGGTAAGAAAATTAGCCCATGATTGTAGAATTCAAACAACCAAGACATTGACATTGTTGAAGATATAAGGTGTTTGTTTGAAAGTGACCTTGGTTATCCTAGCATAGTCATCATGGTTGCACCTTGGTTGGATGAAATTTACAAGCCCCTTAACTTTACAAACATCAATGTGTATCCTCATGATATACCAAATAAATCCATAAAAAAGTTATCCTCATTCAAGGGTAACAATGTTGTATCTACTTGAAATCATTGGAATGCTTTCATGAGTATGATCGTCAAGCACTATATTGGGCATCTAGATCTTCTCATGAAGTTGTGTGTTGTATCCTTGGAATAATATGCCATGGATTGGTTTATTAGCTGTCGGATAATAACATTAGCACCAAGGATCAGTGGGAGAGTGTCTTCTCTAAAAAGTGGGGAGACCGTAGAGACAACAGGTATTTTTTGGTTGCCCTCGATGGTGTTAAGAGAAATAAAAATGAAACTGTAGAAGAGTTCAACAATAGATTTAACCAAATAGTTCAAATACTGCATACATATATTAAACCTCCAAAGACAACCATCTTTATATATTACCTTGATGCATTTGATGGATATCTTGGCTTCAAGATAAGAGAAAAATATCCCAAGAACCTTAAGACAACCCAAGATTCAACAATAAAAATTGATAAGAAAATGATTGCATATGGTAAAACAAATCAACCTAGCTCTTCAAGAGCCAACATTGATAGACTAAAGTGAGGTTTAGAGTGATGAACACAGTTGAGCCTGCTCATGATCCTATAACAACATTGATAAAAGATACAAAACTTATGGAGTCCAATTTTACTTGATAAAAAAATGCCATGCAAAAGAGATTGGTGCAATTGGAAAGAGCTTAGAAACATAGATATCCACCACACGCAAATGGTGGATGGGATAGAAACAAATTCCTTGGAAACATAATCAAAATAAGACTCCCAGTTCATTTAAATCCTAATAATAATAATGTTGTGTATCATGAACTTTCCCTTGGTGTAGAACATGTCAAGATGCTCATGATGAATACTCATGTCTATAAACTATACAAGTTAGGGAGTCAAATAATTAAGGTCCAATAGATTTTGATAACATTAATTATGTTTGGGGGGGGGGCGGGTGATACCATTTGTAGTGTAACAGGAAGAGATTACACTATATTTGAGGATCAAATGAATCAAATTCAGTGAAAACCATTGAATTAGACACCATCACAAGGATGTATGGTGAGAAGACAACTTAGGAAGAAATAAGGAAAAAGATAAAGGATAAAGAGTGGATGACCTATCAGAAGAGGAATAAAGTAGTTCCATAAAGACTTGAAGTAGGAAGACAAATCCTACAAAGGGACCCTATGAGTAAATTTCCCATGCAATCATTTGGAGTTTCTAAGGAACCTTCATTAGAAGGTCCTTTTGTAAATATAACTTGCAACTAGATTTCTCCACAGAAAGAAAAGATGAATAAATTGTTTGTTTTTTCATGTGAATGTGTCAATTCTTTAAACCTTTCCTTGAATTGGAAAAGATTCCTCACTGGATAAAAAAAAAAGATGAATAAATTGCTTGGTTTTGATGAAACTATTGAAGATTGTCTTGTAGTGTTACAAGCAATGAACCAGGAGAGGAGAAATGGAAGTCATAACCCCTTCTTTATCACCTTGGTGGTTCAACAGACTAATATGAGAAATTATAGAATTATACTTATGTTAATATAAAAATGATGGTAATCATTTCAGAAATGATGACAATGTTACACAGAATAACTATGTGAAAATATAGAGGAATCCACAAGAATAAGAGGCTAGTAGACTAAAGATGAAGGGTAGCCCAATTGCAGTGGCACTCCAATATCTTCCTTATTTCAATTGATTTTTTTGTTCAAATCGGATAGATTTGTAAGAATCACAAAGTTGAAACTGTTGTAGGAAAATCTCCCTGGGGACAGGTAGATTGCCTCAAAGAGCTTCACCCTAACTCTAAGACAGAAAATGCTTAACATGGACACTGGCTTCCTTTCAAATCTATCTAAACTAACACATGAGAAGGAAGGATGACATAAGTACCTCTTTATCGACGTTTGTCCCTGCACGCTCCGAGTTGCGCTCCGATCCTTTGCTCCTCGCTGAGTTCTGCAGACAAACAAGATACGACCACTTCCTACTCTATTGATATTAGCTTGAAAATAGATCTATCTATTAATGATAAGTTCATGTAACATTAGACACAAACTAGAAAGAAACAGGCCAAGCGTGTCATATTAATGAGAATAACGACAGCAGTACTTACAATCGTAGATGCGAATGTGACAGCTTCTTTAAGTCCCCTTCGCCTAACCCTTGCCTGAAATATCCACAACTTGGATAACAGCAGCTTCACTGATCACTCTCTTCTGGCTGACTGTGTGTTTCCTCTAAGATCATAGGTTTCATGCTAGCAGTTCTTCCCCCTTTCCACCATCATAGAACTTGTTTATATAGGTTAAGAGGAGCTTAACCTCTTGAGTTATCTTTAGAACAAGTTGAGGAACCTCCTCCTTAGATCAAGGATCTCTTGATGAAACCAAGAATTCGAATACAACTGCCTCCTAATCTTGAAAGATCCTCCCCTTATTCTCCTCAACGGGCCAACTACTGCCTTAGATTAGACAGCGCTCCCTTAGAAGGGGCATCAGAGCGCTGTAGCGCTCCCTAAGAAGCTTGAGGGGAGTTCCAGCACCATCAAAGTGAGTAGCGCTCCTTCAGAGGGGACAGGGGAGCGTTATAACGCTCCCTGAAGCCTTATAGGGGAGTGCCAATGCTTCCTAGGCTGATATAAGGGAGCACTCACCCCTAAAACCTTTGATCAAAAGCTCTCTTCAGGTGTTAAGAGTTCTTTGACTTCAGTTAACCAATTCTTCTTCTCCAAATCAAGCACATGAGATGTTCTAAGTGTCTTCTTAGTGTCATCGGCATGGCAGTATGCTTGAACATCATTTGTGAAACTTTTGACCAACTTGCGACACTTACGAAAGTTGTAAGGAAGATGCGACACTTACGACAATTAAGAGAAACATGCGACACTTATCCAGTTGAGTAATTTTGACGTGTAACAGATTGCCCCCCAAAGTATGAAGTTAGAAGATACAAACTGATAACTGAAATACTTTGCAGATGTCCAAGCAAGGGTATAGACTCGGAGAACCTAACGGAAACTGCACACAAACATCCAACAAATATCATGACATATTTCAAAACCCAAGGCAGGCATACCTATGCTTGGGTGATCAAGACTTTGCAAGATATGGTCACCATAAAATACACTACGGATCCATAATTGTATTGATAAAAAGGTATAGCCACCGGAGATACAATGTGGATCTATACTCTGATGACTCGGACTGATCGTAGCCACGAAGAATACACAATGGATCTACGAGATGACAAGACATAGCCACAACCAATACAAAGTGGATCTATGTAACGGTGTATGTGTGCTTTGTCCAATAGAAACTCCTTCGCAGCCTGGGAAAAGCATATATCAAAGTGATCACTCAACCTAGGGTCTTCTTACCAATCAATATGGTACGAATACGACCATGTGAATAGATGTCTTGATGTCGAACATGGCAGAAACCACTTGATTACCAGTCAATGGTGTAAACCGTTAACAAGTGCGAGGGAGATCACCATTAATGCCAATGATTCCCAATGTACCTTAGTACATTCCAGTGAATGTGAATAGATGAACTGAAGTCGAACATCCATGGAATCATTCGATCAGAGGTCAATGATGTAAACCTACTGTCGAATGTGAGGAGGCCTGCCATTGAGGCATGCAGGTCCCAAAGTAATAACTGGTTTCTAAGTCTGATTCTCGAATAATGTGTTGAAGTCGACTGGAATAGACTCGTCGAGGGAGGGCCTTGATGTATCCCCCATCAACGACATGAAACGGACATAGAGATGTAATGGGTAGATCAAAAGGACATGGACTGACACTGGTTTTGAGGCAAGATATTTGGGATGGTTGACTCTCAAGGCGGATACTTCCCTTGAACACTAAGTCACAACAGCGAAACATGACGTGGACCAAAACTATGCAGTGGGTATGGCGACTTGCGTCGGGTGACCCAAAGGAGTGAAAGGGACTCGAAGGATTGGCTCAGTGCAGAGGTTCAGTGGATTATGATATGTGCAAATGACAAAGTGTCGTGTTCAAAGGCGACTCTAAGAAGTGTTGGGTGATGTTCTCAAGAGACTGCTTAGCTTGCTCCTTTCAATTTTTTCCCCCATCCAGATAGACGAGTACCTCTTTTTGATTTAATGAGCTTGAGGAGGATAACACATGCTCGATATAACTCACCTTCAATAAGTTCCTCTTCCTTTGTTTAACGAACCGGAAGAAGTAAGGGTTCAGTCCCATATGGGTCTGTCAATGTGTGCTTTAACGAGTCCAAAGACAGAAAACTCGAAGGTTTTTCGAGATTATAGAGTTTGGAAAAACACTTAAAAGAGAACTCTCTCGGTTCCTTTTTCGTACAGTAGTCCAACGAGACTGAAAAAGGGTTAAACTATCGCTCGAAAGACACCCTTTCTGACCTTTTAACGAGTGTGAAAGGAAGCAAGGTCACTCAACAATCTTTTCATATTTAGAGAGTCTGAAAAGGGTTTAAAGAAGACTCCAGGGGGGTTCCTTTTTCGTGTGTTTGTATCCGTACGGGTCAAAAAAAGAGATAAAATTTTACCCGGTTACGTTCTCATATTATCGAGCTCGAGAATGAACTAAGACTATGCTCATAAGTGTGACAAGGTGAATAATCCATCAGGACTGCCAGGAAACCTGTGATGCCAAAACTACAAACCAGGGTTTAGTAAAGCCATTATGTCATTAGAGAAACCCAAAAAATGACTATACCTTATGAAAAAAGAAAATTTATAAATAACAATTGATTGAAATTTCATTTACCATTTCATTTTGCAAGGATTTTGGAGTAGTGGAGATTCTCAGTTTGAAGTGGATCTTGTTTTGTTCGCTGTCGGAGCTACGGTTGACCATTTCGCTCACCGTTCAGACCAGGTAGGTGTCCATATCTTGCTCTTTCAATTGCATGGCTTGGTACTCATTTCATAGCATTATTTATTTTAAAACACGAAGCCCTAAGTTGCCCCAATTAGAACCAAATCGGCCTCTTTGAAAATCAATGAAAAATGGGATTCTTTGTGAAAAAACGCTCTAGGAAAAGATGGCTAAGATGTCAACGCCCTAGTAGTCAATTAGATAGGTTGTTTTTTAGCAAGGAATCCATGAGAAAACCCCCATGCATGCCTACGCAGCCATAAAATCGTTTTGATCTTTTTAAACGTTTTTTATCATTGTTTGATGATTGTTAAATGCTTAAGAGAGGGCGTGGTGGTTACTAAGAGTGTGTGGTTACTTTTAAATGATGTTGGCATCTTATTTCATGTTTTAAATTGCTTTTGAAAATTGTCGAAATTGCCAAAACGTGGAAATAATGGATTTCTTTGTTTTTTTGTTTTGTAGATAACTTCGGCGACCATGATCGAGTGGAAGGAAAGAGAACATGAGATGGATGACTTAGCCGCCTTGCGGAGTTCTCGTACACAGGCCGCATTGCGGGCTTGTGGTTTTCTCAAATTCTTCAAGTTGCAAAAAATGAAGAAAGAAATCCTATTACTTGAGCATATAAATGGCCTATGGGATGTTGTAGAACAAGGGTTCCGAATTGGCATGTAGCTTTTAACCATTGAGTTAGAGGACGTGTACTTTTTGACAGACCTCTCAAAAAGAGGGGTCACCATATTATTCTCCAGGCAGAGGGCGCTACCTGAACAAGTGGACGTGTATCTGGCACGCCACTGCATCCCAGGAGCAAGGCTGGTAGGGGGTAGAATCCCTATCAAGGATATTCGAGATTTGCCCCTCCGGTCTATACTGTTTGCTATCACGAGCATGACAGGCAGCACTAGCGCTCATCTGGCATCAAGATCGCAGGTGGCTTATGGTGTTCAGTGTTTGGAGCCAACATTGTTCAATTGGAGTGCAGGGTTCCTCTGAAATGTGAAGGAACAGATTTCACGGTGCAGGACTGGACAGAAGCAATTTGGTTATGGCTCATTTTTGGTCTCATTTTTTCTAGAGCGCATCCCTCAGATGCAACCTCAGATAGCATTGGCAGTGTGGCCAGTGGATGAGCTGAGGATGGAGAGGTGGACTAGTCTATCTCCAAGGCTAGTACCGGAGTCAGAGTTCCATTTCACTGGCGATTTCTTTGCCTAACTGAGACGGCAGTACCTCTAGATAGAGGACTTCCCTTATACTGAGGTAGATTTTCGTGGGAGCATGGACTTGATTTTTCCCGTGGGGGAAGACTGGGATATGTCAGGTAAGAGACTGAGCCATACCTTGTCTAGTTTTTGTTTCTTAAGTTTTTGATGTATATATTTTTTTTTTGGGTATGTAGAAGAATTTTAACAGATGTATTGTTTTCAACATGCAGATAAGGGAACAGTGCGTCCGGCTGATATACCGATACCAGGACATCGCGGGGGCATCCCGGTTGTAGCAGATACGGCATTACCAGTGATGGGTCTCCAGGAGGTTGAGAGAAACCTCCAGGGCCTTACAATGGGCATCCATCCTCTGCAGAGGGGGGAAGTGTCTTTACATCTACAGAGGCACACTGTAGGAGTACCAGAGAATATCAATTCTCTATTGAGGCGCGTAGTGCGTGCGGTGATGTGTTACTCACAGCACAATGTAGTGCGGGGAGATTAGAGTCTCTCCGGTGGTCATATTTTTGTATGCCTTGTCAGGCAACGTTTGTATGGGTGGAAAGGCCCAATATTTTGCTCTTCTACATAATTTTTTGATGTAATCCAAACATTTCAGTCACGCCGTATATATATATATACAGTTTAGAGTCTTTACAGTGCCAATGATTTGTACATGATGATGTCTGTGATGTGTTTTAATTTACATGTAATGTACAGTTTTGCTTTCCTTAAATCTTATATGTGGGCAAGATACCGATCCATGATATAATTAGCTAATGAATCTGAAACACTATTAAGTTCTCTTGGAATGTGTCTATATTCAATGTAATCAAACATTCGTTCAAGACGGTGAACTTGTAGGTGTAGACGTAGCAGGATAGGACTACGGATAGCGTAGATACGGTCGAGTTGATAAACCACAAGTTGGGAGTTTAAGTAAATAATGATCCGGGAAATACCTAGAAAGGAGGGTTGGGTCAACAGTCCAATGACAGCGTGATATTCTACCATATTGTTGGTTGCTAGCCCTAAGCAGATACCTCTTGAACTCACCACCTCATCAAATTGGTAAATAACCCAAGCTGCCGAAGCAATATTTCGGGTATGTCGACTAGCGCCATCCGCGAACCCAAAAAATATAGGAAAGGAAGACGTCATCTGTGCATGAAAACACAAGCACAGTCATGAATGGCAAAGGTAAGGCTCGAGCACGCGAAAGAAATAAACACACCAAACTAAAATAAAGTAATGTACAAAGTACAAATGCTAGGTGATCTAGGCATAGTACTTCTTAAGGTAAAGCCCATTTCAGGGATCTCCTAGGGAAATTCCATCATGATCAACTAATTCGTAAGCCCCTCTGTGTAGGACATGCTTCACGATGTAAGGACCGTTCCACATAGGTTCTAACTTTCCTGTCCCCAATTTATCGTGAGCTTGGTCATAAACAAGGACTAAGTCTCCTTCTGCGAAAGTCCGAGTGTGGACGGATTTGTCATATTGACTCTTAATTCGTTTCCGATGTGCCTCATTAGCGAGAGCAGCATCGCGA
>ML777547.1:567728-587947 GCA_009831015.1 Picea engelmannii
ATATTTTCAAGAGGTTTGTTTGAGGATAGAGATGAGATTTAAGAATGATTTAGGCAATTCTCTCTATTTTTGCAATCTGATTGTGTATTATTTTGCATCCTCCATTGTTACTTATGGTTTATTGTTGATTTACAGCATGAAGATCTGCCTATATTGTGTGAGAGGCACACGCCATCAAAGTTGAGCTCATATGAAGATTTACAAACAATCAACTCCCTTGGCTTCCGAGGAGAAGCTTTAGCTAGTATGACTTTTGTGGCACATGTGATTGTTACAACAATAACGAAAGGTCAAACACATGGATACAGGTAACCCTCATTACAGTTCTCTTTAATGCTTTGTCTTATGTTATAGGTAACCTTCATTACAGTTCTCTTTAATTCTTTGTCTTATGTCTTTTTATGTTGTAAGGGATATTAATGTCTAGAAAATTACTAAATAATTTCTAGATATTTAATGAGGATAGCCATCCATTTGTTGTTGGGGAAAATCATATTATTTCCACTATTCTTCATCTTCCTTCTGCATTATTGTATTTCAGAGTATCTTACAGCAAGGGAGTAATGGAGCAAGAGCCTCACCCTTGTGCAGAAATGAAAGGGACTCAAATAATGGTAACTATAGTAAGACTTGAGTGGATAGTCTGATGTTGTTACCTTTTATTTCTCTCCTCGGCGTGTCCTTTTATAGGCATGTTTCCTGAAAACAACTATATTTTGTTATTTGTTGCTTGCTTACTTTAGAGTTTTTTAGGTTGAACTTCGGGTTGAGAATCTTTTCTATAACATGGCTTCCCATAGAAAATCATTCAAGAATTTAAGCGATGAATATGCACGCATTTTAGATGTTATCAGTCGGTATGCAATTCACAAAATCAACGTGAGTTTTCCTGTAAAAAGGTTAGTTTTTGCATTAGTTCAACTCTTTTTCTCCCATTGCTTGGTGTTTTTGGGGGGTTCTTGAATTTTTAGATGCACTCAGTAGGAACTTTCCTTTTATATTTTTTTGCATCATGGTGACAGCAGAGCAGATATTCACACCACGGGTATGGGTTCAAGAACAGATGCAATCAGAACAGTTTATGGTCCAGCTGTTTCCCGTGAGCTTGTTGAAATAGTAGCTTCAAACAATGAGCCCTCCCACTCTATCTTTAAGATGGAATGGTTTGTTTCAAGTGCAAATTACAGTGCCAAGAAAACAACAATGGTGTTGTTTATAAACGGTGAGAATGGATTAATTCTGGTACTGGGTTCGATCCTTTCCATATTTTTGTATCTATATATATTTTGGAAATTAGAGAGTGTAGAAATATTACACTATATTATTTTGTCAATATGTTTAGATTATGAATTATTTTATTGAATATAAAACACAGTCATATTTTAAATCATAGAATTTCTAACAAGTATCGTTGTGGAAGGAAAATGATGTTGTTCTAAAGTAGAAAAAAGATGCATTTTCAGAAAAGTGAGCACGTTTATTTGTGGGAAAGAATTTGATGAAATCTGTAATCAAGAGATGTGAGCATTGCACTTTTTTCTGTAGTCTAGTTCATATTATTAGGAAAATAAATCTGAAGCCTACTTTTTCTCCCTAGAAATCTATAACTGGCATGGTTGTAATTATATAAGTAGTGAGCACAAGTTTTATAGTTTTATGCTTAGGGAAAAGCTAATCTTGTATTTAATTTTATTTTATTTTGGAGAAGCTTCCTTGTGTCTTGATGCAGTAAGTTCACTCTTCCCCAATCCAAGAGTGTTAGAATTAATGTAGCTAGCTTTTGACTTTTGACATTCAAATCAAAACCTCTTGGCTAAGAAGTTGTGAGTGCAGGGGTGTCTAATCCACCAAAGTTTCCCAAGACTTGCATATGGCGCCAACCGTAAACACAAGTGCAAGCACTAGCACAAGTGGTCCTTGAGTGGAAAAATGTCACTAGGGAGACTTGAGCCTTGGCAAGGACATTAACAACACCCTGATTTCACCATTCAGGCAAGCCCTTGTTGGAAATCTTGTATTTAATTGATAAATATGAAATATTGAACATGGTCTTGACTCTTCCCCATAGAATTGGCCTTTTCTTGATCAAACCTAATATTGAGCATGCCAACTCCTAACTGTTATGTTATTTAGACAAGACAAGATAAGATAATTTTATTAATGTCCAACATTTGACAAAAAATGTCAATGGGACTTAAAAGTTAAAAGTACAATTAGTGATATCAACTTTTATGGGTGCCCTAAGCTATGTTGATAGCATAAAGAAAAATATAACATGACCTAAATATTATATCAAACAAGAGGAAGAGAAGAGAGTGCAAGAGAGCATCTAGCAGTCTGTAAGACAATATGAAGAGGAACAAGGTGAGGAGGAAGAAGTATCTGTTGTGGAGTCAAGCACTAAGAAGGATCAAATGCATTGTTTAATGATATTTGGGGAGTACCTAGGGGTGAGAGGACTTGGTTGGATGATCTTGGGAGGCATTTGAGAAACATGAGTAGACATTCTATGTAAGAGAGTGACAACATGGAAAGAATCAAAACCCAGTTCCTTCCTTCATCAATAAAAGGAAGAGAACTTTGGAGCCCTAGTTTTAGACATCACATGTTATGGATTTGCATAGTTTCAAAATACCTTCAGCAAAAAAACATGTATTCTTACAAATTACCTCCCTCCCAGGTATTCAACTGTATCAAGCAGGAGGTTGGAGCCTGAAATAAAGTAATAAAACAAATTGTTGTAGCAGTTGAATCAACAAAGCTCATGCATGGTCAGCAACAAATCTGATTGCTCTAGTTTTGCATCTATAGGTTCATGTCAATGGATATCTACGTCATTCTTGTATTCATTGAGTACAAAGCATGCTCTGTATCTTGTTTCTTTTCCAATGATCACTTTACAAGCAATGCAATTTTGTTTTTTACAAAATTCAATTGAGTAGTTCTGGTATGTCATAAACAAAATTAAGGAAAAACTCAAGGCCAACATAATTTCACTTTGACAATTCACTTGGAGAAAAGCTAAAACTATTGGTCAAAATATTGCAAGTAGGGAGCCACCACTAAATAACGAGAAAGATATTCCATACATATAGTAAGGGCCAAAATTGCAAAAAGGTACCAGGTATTGGATCACCTCATTCTTGTTGAATAGCCTCAACGGGCAAAGCTGGTCTCCTTTGGTTCTTTCTTTTTAAGTACAACCACTTACTCCTCATGATCCTGTACTTCTTGCAAAATTTAACATTAAATATGAAGTGTGTTTTAGCCTTCTTAGACAACTTCTTAAATTTCTCTTTGTACTTGTCTTTCTATGAGGAAACTATTGCAATCTGGGCTTTCAAGGTAACATTCTCTTTCTTCATAAATATGTCTAGCACTCTATATTCCTTAGGCTCTCCTTCCAAGAAACCACTTTATCTCTTTTCATTCTGACCATGTTTTCATCCTTAGGATCATCGAGGAAATCTATACTTCTCCTTTTCCTGTTGGTGGATGCCTCTTATGTATCAAGTGCAATATGTTGCTTGCATTTCTTGACTCTCTTCTTCTTTTCAAGAGGATTCTCAGGATCTTCTTCATAGGTGAACTCAAACCAAAAAAAAAAAAATACCCCCATGTTTTCTGCCTTTTCTTCATTTCTTCAATGATGAGTAATTTAATCAAAGCACAATGAAAAAGTCTGGTCTCAGCCTTAGCAGGATTGGCTTTGACCTTGTTAGACATTTTTACTAGGCTTTGCCAAAGAAAATAGGGCATATTGAGTGGATGAGTACCTGTGAAATGTTCCAATAATCTAATGTGATATAGGGAAGTTGAATTACACCTTCCCTCACAGGTTATATACCTTTGAATAAAAACCAGTAGTTCATTCCACTCCTTCCTTATGTAAGCCCTTGGAACACTCTTCCCTAGTTTCCATCCGTGATGTCATGTAAGCCCTTGGAACAACCTTGACAATTAAAACCCTTGATGCTTGCAACATTGTCTAAAGGATGGACAAACTATGTTTCTTTTTCCAAATATGTAAAATGATTTTATTAAAGTTTAATGAACACATTTCCCTATTATATATATGGGTTTTATACTTTATCAAAAAAATTACAAGGTTTTATAATTCAGTGAAAAATTCACCAAGATTTTACAAGATTTTATAATTTAGTGAAAGATTTGCCAAGATTTTACAAGATTATATAATTGACTAAAGTATTCGCCAAAAAATGATATATACATATTATATAATTGATCAAATAGCCTTCATTTTTTCCTATGTATCATGGGGATTCGCCCATTTATTATATATATAAATTTAGGGGGGGGTCTTAAAATCACCCCTGATAATTAGTATGTGAATGATTAACATTGTTACAAATAACAAAGGTGGCATTCGTTGGATAACGCATTAATGCAATCATTATATCAAAATGCAATAACAAAAATATAAAACAATATTATTATAAAAAAAATGATTTTGAAATGATTAATTGAAAAATTGTAAAAAAATAAATTAATTAAAACATATACATATCGGTGTGTTTTGAGGAGTCATACACATCGATGCACATTAATTATAATAATGCATCGGTACGAACTCTTGAGAAAAAACATTGTACCATAAATGACATAACGTACAATAATATTTATCATTTCAAAATTTTGCGATGCTCATGTTTAAAATATACACTGTGGCACTAAATATAATGTATGCATCGGTGCATTACTATTATTATACTCATAGGGGCTCTAAATATAATGTACACACTAGTGTTGTTAGTATAATATACGCATCATATCTTAGAAAAAAATAATGGCGTTGACATCTCACCTCGAATATTTGAAATTTTACTACTCTTCAACGCAAATGGTAATACACACATTGGTATGTACTAATTATACAAGAACCAAGATGCACGCTATATTAAAGCATCGAGGCTCATGCTAACTTAAACGCATCGGGGCACACTATAACTTAAATGCATTGGGGCATACAAAAACTAAAAAGCATTGATGCTTCATATGAAAACAATGTGGAACCGGTGCGTAGAAATAATTATAAGAGCATCAGTGTTTTGCATACAACTAAAAAGACGAAACTGGTGTGTAATAATTTGTAACGACCCCCGCCGTTACGAAAACATGCGACACATAACAAGTACATTTTTTTTTAACGCAAGGCAAGAAAGTCAATAATACAATCAAGCATCGCAACTTGAAAATGGACACAATGCCCACAAATCACGCAACATACAACGCAATAACCTAGCATACTAGCACATCATGCAGCTTAGGCAACATACAAACATTCAATCAGGCGAAGAATAAAAACGACCAAGTTTACTGACAACATCAAGATCAACCAAACGCAACCAGCATCAACGACACAAGTGACTAGAACCTTTACAGGGAGCAAGAAATCAATCACATTAAAACGTTACAGGACCATGTACAAACATCAATTACAATGAACAACAACACCCTCATCGGGAAGTGCATGACCCAAACCAGGTATCATATTCTCTTATCGATCAACGCGCGCAATGATCCTATTTCAAGGAATGATGTCGCCACTTTGCGACAAGCGCGCTAGGAACCCAAGGGAAAACATAGATAATTCTAAACCTTCAACCACTACATAGAATCCAACGTGCCAGAATTCCAACTTGCACTGTTTTACGAAGCCTGTAAACGAAGGCACTCTACACAATCATGCAAACAAGATGCAGGGTGACTAAAATCAATATATTTTAAAATGCACAACCACTAGTTAGTTTTCTTGTTTACTTACTAGGCAATTCTTAGGTGGGTTCCTTTATTGCGCATCATTCTAGATGTAATTCATTAGAAATTTTATCATCATAAGGAACAATTCATAGCATACAGTAACCAATCACCATCTAATAATAAAAACATATAACCATCTTAAACCACATTACACCTTCCCTTCAAGGGTTTCATTAATCCAATAAACTCATCTACAAGGTTTCATTAATCCAATAAACTCATCTACAATTTCTTAACTTCTTAAGTACAATAAGAAAGGAAGTAACAACAACCATAGAATGTAAAAACTTCTATCTATTTATTTCTTATTAAAATCAAGACTAGACTAATCAATTGAAGATTCCATTTCTTACTCAGGAATGATCCTTTCCTACGCTCTATTTTTAATTTTCACCGCTAAAAGCCTCTCCCTCCTTCATCCATTAATTACTAACATTTAAGCAACTAGAACCCAACTAATCTACAATCTAAATTTCATTTAATAATAATCTTTACTATAATCTAGAGTTCCACTCTTATTCCAAGCTCATAATAGCAACATTACCTTTTCACAGTTAAAGAAATGAAAATTAAGTTTCCATGGTAATTCATTCTAATTAATCTAATTATTCGGCAATAAAGATTTCAAGTAATCTGGAAACATTAATCTATCATGGTAAATCATTAATCTGTCATGGTAATTAATCTGGAGCAGTTGGCATGGTAATTCATTCTAATTAATCTGCAATAAAATATTCAAGTGAAATTTGGAAACATCGTCCGAGTTTAATTGAATCGAAGGGTAACCGCCCGAGAGTCTTGGATTTATCTATGACCAGAAATATCAGCTCTAGCTGGCAAGCATACAATTGGGAGTTAAACTCAAAAAAACATCGGTTGTCCAGTAATCCTGTAGCACTAAATCCGGGTTAACCATAACTAGGAAACAGAATTACAAGTACAGCTGGAAATAGAAATAATAAGAGAAACAGAATAATGATGACATGCGCTGGAGATTTTAAAGGAATAAAATATGAAAACATCTTTTGTTGGAATTTAGGTTTTAAGGGATTAAAATGAGAACGACTTTTTTCCAAGAAAAATTTTTCTTGAATTTATATATGGTATAAATTCATTTACAAGAAGTTGTCGCAAGCTTTGGACTGTGATCGGTGCACAAAGCAGAGAATCGACCAATAGAATCAAGGCAGCCCTACTTCTATGCTGGGGACAAGACCATCAATGCGGAGAGAAAATTGGAAAGTGAAACAATCTAAAAATCTTTCAAGGAACTATCAAAAGAACCGTCAACTATCTACAGTAATGAGGGACAGCAGTCATCGATCAAAAGATACTAATGTAGGAAATAGGACTCTCTATCCCTCTATCACAATGGTAGATCGGGAGTCTCCTTTCCTCTTCATTTAGGGCTCTCTTTGAAAGAGCGTCTGCCTCGCTATTGTGTGATCTGGAAATGTGATAGAAGTTGATGTCGGTGAAGCTTTTGGATAGATCTAACGTTTTTTGCTTCCAGCATTCGACATGGACTGAATGAAGCTTGGATTTTTGAGTAATCCAGTCGATAATGACTCTCGAGTCACCAAGGACGAGTAAGTGATTGATAAACCAAATGGAAGCTAGAGTGAGGAAGGCCCAAAGCCCCATGAGATCCTCTTTAGTATTTGTACCCGCACCGCAGTTGAAAAACCATTTTGTGATCCTCAACGGATGGTTTTTGAAAAAGCCTCCAACCCCACAACATAAACCATTTGACTGTGCAGCTCCGTCAAAGCAAGCGAGGGTGTACCCTTCAGGCATCTTAAGATCAATCGCTTTGTAAAGGAGAGATTTAACCGTAGACGGCTGCCAGTTGAAGGTGGCCAAAACTCTGTAAATAACAGCCAGCGAGGAAGGAGGTCGATCCCCAAACAACACTTTGTTTCGTTCAATCCAGATTTTCCAGCAGACGTGGGCAGCCATACAAATCGGAGGGGAGTTTTGTATGTTTCATGAATTAAAACAATCTGAGATGGTGTCGCCGCTCCAGGAGAAGGGAAGAGTAAAATGTTTGAGCAGTCTGATCCAGACCTCCTTTGTGAAATCACAGTGAACCAGAAGATGGTGAATGTCTTCAGAAGCTCGGCGACAAAGTGGGCAGATTCCGGGCCCCTCCCAGCCTCTCTGGTGGAGCGATTCCCGGGAAATTATCTTCTCTTTTCCGACGAGCCAAATAAAAAGTTTGTATTTAAGGGGGATATCCCAATTCCACAGCTGGAGATACCATGATTTATCGGCTCCGAGATTCAGTTGTTTTAGAAGAGCAGCATAAATATTCTTTACCGATATGATGCCCGTAGCATCCCCTCCAGCCCACAGCAGAGTATCTGGCTCATCTATAAGGGAAATGTCAGTGCTTCTAAGTGCAGAAGTGAATTGGTTCCATTCGGTGGTCCATCGTCCACAAAAAGACAGGTCGCTGCTTCCCATCCAATTATCTAGAAGAGAGAGGGCGTCAATCGGAACTCTAACCTGTGCTAAGTACAGTAAGTTTAAAGAGCAGAGCTTCGAACACAGAGTCAGAGAGAGTAGCGAGTTATCCTCCAGCCCAAGGATCTTATCCCTTCCGATGATAATCTCTGAACCAGAGCCAGGCTTCCATCAGAGCCAATGGAGAATCACTGGAGAGGAAGCGACCAAGCCCTTCCAGAACGAGGAAGCCCTCTTCAACTGAAAGGTTGACTTTCGAATCCAGTTACAAAGCGGTTGGGAGCCCAAGTATTTTTCCATAATGATTCGGTGCCAAATGCTATCGTGAGTAACTTCTCTCCAAAAAAAACTAGCCAGAAGGGCTGTGTTGAAGGTGGAGAGGTTCTTAAAACCCCAGCTACCTGCCCTTCGAGGTTTTGACAATGTCTCCCAACTGCTAAATGAGAACGACTTGCTAGAATTAGATTTTTTTTAAAAGAAAAACATTCAAAACGATTGGCTGGAATTGAAATGTAAAAAGAAATAATGTCACGCCATTAAGACTAGTGTCATCAGAAACCAAACGGCTAAGACATGCCCACCCCCTTTTTTCTGCGTTGATAACTCCGTTTGACGGCGCGGATATACCATTCTAGATAATAAAAAGAAATTTCCATACAGTAAGTAGATCGACATGCTTCTCCCAAGAATCCAAGCATTCAGTGTGGGCCACCGCCGAAATAGCCACTGCCACTATTTACTCAGAAAACGCAGAATATTAACAAAGAAACTGCCACTACCATTGCTTAGAAATTGCACGTGTTGAGAGAGGGGGATGGATTCAGATTTAGCTAAAAGTAGATGCCTTAAGGTTTCCAGTTGCCTCAAAGAGCCTGTTGGTTTGCAGTGGCATACGAAGTAAGGGAGAAATGTGTGGCGTAAGAGGAGTTTGGGGGTTTATGATATAGGAAATAGTGATATGGACGGTAGGCTTCTTGTTTGAAGGACACACTGAGGGTCAAGAAACAGTAGTAATTAATTTCCTGGATATCGAGCATCGTCTTACACTCATTTTCTCATCATTATTGTTGTTGGGGTGACTCGGGTGAGCAGAGTGAGGGTGAGATTGTTGTGTACCATATCGTTGTTGGGGTCTATAAGAGTGAAAAATGTTCCTCTCCTTTTATGGGGGAGCGACTAGTGAGGTAGTTATCAAGAGATCCCACACTTGGTTTATTTACACATAATTGACAATCCCAGCGAAGTGTTTGGCAACGAAAATTAACTAACTAACAAACGGATGATACACTCAGGAGTAGATCGGTAATTGCGTGCACACACAGGAATTAATACACCCAAGAAATATATGGTTTTAAGATAGAAAGGTGAAGATTAAGCAACCTTCCTATGCGCAAGAGATCGACTGATTTACATCGTTTACCTCCCAATGCGGGCAGAGTAAGGCGATAAATTGGAGTTGGACTACTCTTTCTTTTCCTTGGGGAAACACAGTTTGTTATTCACGAGGTTACAAATCAATAGGCCTACAGTTTTCACTTGAAGCATTGAAACAAACTTCTACAGAGATCTCTAGATTGAGCGTTGTCACCTTAGATTAAAATAAAATAAAGGAAAACTCTTTGTTCTTTTGACTCGCCAAGGAAGCATACACTAGGGAGCAAAATAATAATGTAGAGAATCTATAAATCTAAAAAAAAATTAGAGATAGGATCCATAAGGATTTTATCAGATCTAGGCATGGTTTTCGCTGGAACAATTATTTTTTATTTTTTTTCTTATTGACAGCATCCGCGGTACTGGAAACTTAAGAACAACATTGGAAGCAATCGTACCATAAATTCAAACAAACACAAGCAGCCAATGCACCCAATCGCATCTAAATATTGGTGAACAAAGAAGGTGCAGAAACAAAGATTTAACTATTGTTCAACAAATTTACACATGCGTACATTCACCATGATAAATATTCATATATAGAAAATTAACAAAAAAATATTTAACACAATTTACGCATGCGCAAGAACCAGAAGTGATTGTACTGCGCTCGTGCTTCGTCCAACTCATGTTTGCCAACCGCTAAGACCTCACCGATACCTCCCAGCCAATGCTAGGAATACTCTTCTTCCCCCTGAGCCCCCTGAGCCGCAAAGGGGCCACGCTCACAACCAGAGATTCTAGCTCCAATCTTGCCTCACAAAGTAGAGCTACCACTCGTTATCCGAGCTAGGTATCCCAACTCCCACAAGAGAAATTCAGTCAAGATAAAATTCGACAGCGTAACCTTGCACATACCAGACGTGATCCACACTCCTCCTCCACCATCCTTTTTATAGAGTTGTCTTAGTGATTAGTTTCCCAAACCCTCATTAGATTATTTTTATTAAATTTAATTAGAATAAACCTCCCTCGTACACATGTCACCCGATCCCTTAGTTGCACCAGAAAATCAATTTATTAATTAATTAAATTTGTTTATTTCCCTCACCCACCTAAAAGCGTTGCTAAAAATGCTCCTCGATGTCCATTTATTCCCTTACATTCCTTAATTGACTGATGTCTTTCTTAAAACCTAGTTGAGTTCACAATTAGAAGGTTTCAAAGACTAGATTCCCTACTATGTTAGACATTCCTCTTTTTCTTTAAGTTCCCCTTTTTATCTAAGTTCAGAATTAGCAAGTTTAGACATAAACAACAATTTACCTTTTTAATAATTTAATCCTTCATTAAAATTTTACTTTAATTAGTAATGTTTGAATTTTCTTTACCCCCTTCTTGTTACATGTTCATTTAGTTTTGTTTTTTTTTTTCACTTGTTCTACTTAGACCTAGGTTTTAAATTCACTAGGCTTGGCGATAGTTTTTAAGGGAAAAATTAGTTATTGATTTTACTCATTCCATCATTCATTTTAAGGCTGACCCGGTCCTAAGGAGGCATAGTTTTCTAAGTATTAGGTTTATTAACTTACCAGAGTTAAGATCGTGACGTGCCCTTCAAGATGCACTATGTGCTCCAAGGGTGCCACTCGCCTGCATTCTGGTTTTATTTGCGTGATGTGCCCTTCAAGATGCAATACATGTTCCAAGGGTGCCACTCGCCTCTTGACTGATTTTGGTAGACGTCAAGCCCCTGGAGTCAATACTCCGTCAGGTGACCTTGTGGGAGACTAAGGGCCTCTAAGGAATAAGGACCTTGCCTTATTGCGTGCCCCTTAGAATCATCGTGAGTGATTGTCACAATCTGACCTCACGACATCGTGGATCTATCGAACTAGGTAATCGTTAACCTATAGTTCGAGCCACAGCGAGAGTGCTAGTAGGCTGCAACAGGACTATTGCCACACATATCCCTCAATGTCTCTGGTTGTCGTGCATGACCCCTTTACTCCTATGTGAGTTTGGTTAGCAAGTTATTGTCAGCCTGCATCCATCAACGAAACGTGTCAGCTATAATAATCAACATCATAATATCTAGTCATATGTCACATCTGTAATATCAAAAACATTCAAACCATAACAATACACTCCCTGAATCGATCCAGAGTCAAAGGAGATCCATCGATACCATCGGCATCCTCTAACGTCTAGAGTCCTGCACACTCAGGAGAAACCAGTCGCTAGCACATGTCGATATAAATATAGCAAAATAACATATCATCAAATCCACAACATCTCATAATCATAATCAAAACAACCAATCATATAATAAACTGGATCACTTGCACGCAAGTGTCCTCAAAGAATAAGTCTGATCAGTGTGCACAAGAGCGGGATGTTACATAATTATACATGCATTGATGTTTTTTGTGTTATATTAATGCATTGGGTTGGGTAAGAGCGCATCGATGCATTTTGACAATAAAGTACTAAAAAATAAAAATAAAAACCTCCACTGCAATCTCCATTGGCCCAAAGTTTTTTAGTTATATGGAACATTCGTTAAAACCTTCACAACCAATATAGGAGGTTGTAGCCGAGGATTTTTTGAAAATTTTGTCAAATTTTGTAACACTAAAAACCTCCACTAGAAGGTGTTCTCCTTGTAGTGCGTATTTCTACACAGGTCGAACAACTTAGGAAACTACTCACAAATAGATCAAAAATCAATACACCAATGCATTATGTGGTTAAAACCCTTAAAGAAGAAACAATCCATGGCCCTAGCCAACACAACCACTTGAGGAAATATATTAATGCAAAAGAAAATAATTTTACATATGATATTCTCACTATCGATCATTAGCAAATGACCCTCCATGCTATTTAAATAGAGATCATAGATTAATCAAGTGTTAAGCTAATAATCAATATAGTCATTAATATCGAGGAGAATATGGACCGTCATATCACTTTATGTTTAGAATATATCGTGACTGTTTGATTACAAAAATACAAATGCATACTAAGGAAACACATTTTACTTAAAGACACATTAGACCAAGTTGATCTTAACTAAGTCTTAAGTATCCAAGTGTGTATATTTTCATAGTTAGTGATAACAAATTTCACTACCTTCTGGCATTCCTCTTTTCTCCTCAATGGTCATCTCATTCTTAACATCGTATTTTTAACGCATTTTTTTTTTAAATTAGTCACAAGGGACTTTTCATTATTTTATTAATTGTCCTCATTGTATTCATCTTTTCTCCTCAATGGTCATCTCGTAATATTTTCTTTAAATACTATTCCTTACCACTCTTTTCTAACATCTTAAATCTACATTTGTCCCTGATGATGGGTGGAGTGTCCACTCAAAACGTTGGACGTTTCAAAACTTCCTACACAATTTTTATCCAATAAGCTCATGCATTAAGTCCTAAGTGTCTAAATATCCTATCATTCCATTCAAAGATATCGAACAGAGTTGTGAGCCCATGCTCCATGAACTGCTCTTTTAAGACAATTAGCTCTTGCTTTCATTCCAATGGAGGATTTCCTAATATACCATCAGTTTATATATTTATCAATTTGCCATTCCCAAGAATCCATGCTAACTTAGATTGGATTAATGAGGCCACTGCCTTGCAAAGTTTCCATCTCTGTGATACTTTTATGTTTTCTATATAAGAGTATCCAAACATCATTTCCTTCTATTGTGAAAGTATCTCTTTGTCGATACAATTTTCCACCATACTTGTTGTCCCAAGACTAGTCATTAAAAAATAATGTATCCCATTGGTGTACTCATTAGGAAGGGATCTTTAATACTCAAGCCCTCGTTATCTTTCAAATATATAACTATGTTCCAGTTGATTAAATGGAACTTCAAGGAATCCCTTGCCACCTGCAACATGATGCTCATAGGAGCTAACATCACTAAGTATTGAAAGAGTAGAAGTGTAGACAAAACAAACTTGATGAGGATGACTCTTTCTACCATATTTAGTCATTGTGAACCCCATTGTTGCATCTTTATTTTCAATTTTCCTATCACTCCTTGCCAAGAAATTGAGGTCGACTTACTTAATGGTATCGACATCCTCAAATATTTGAATGATGTTCATGTGGTCAAGCAAGAAAAAGGTAAATATTCTTGAAACGGCTTGAATCTATAGAGCATTGATGTTCCAACCATATATTTGAATTTTTTCCATTGTTTACTTTCCCTCTAGAAGAATTAATGAAACAATCCAATGTCAATTTAAATTGCTTAGAAATGATAGTCTAGGTGCCTCCTAGTAGTAGTGTATAATATGCAAATTAGGAGTGGTTGATGCCTCTTACTCCTCTTGTGAAGTTGGTCCCTTGCACCTATCCAGATATTCTTTCGAATTCTAATTTCCTACGTAAAGCTTCAACAATGATGATGTACAAAAAGGGAAGCGAGAACATCCTTATTGTAACCTTCACTTGTTCTTGAAAAAGGGGGTCGGTCTTCCATTTACTAAGGGGGTAATCCATGTGGAATCAATGCATGCCTTAACCCATCGATCAAAGGACTCCTCAAAACCAAATTTGTAGAGAACATCATACTGAAAAGAATGGTGGACCTTATCAAAATAATTTTCCATGTCCATTTTAATAATCATGTCTTTTTCTTCAGCCCCGAGGGTTAGCTCAAGTGGTTCTGAGCCAGACGTGAAGCTATCCACAGCGGAAGAGGTAACAGGTTCGAATCTCTTGTTCCCCCTTGTCTTTAGGCCCATAATCAGGCCAACAGTTTACCCCATTTACCATCCACTAAATGTGGGGAAGTACTCGGAGGGTTTCCCGCGATTTCTTCCATCGAAAAAAAAAAAGCATGCCTTTTTCTTTGTTGGCTCTCCTGGAATTGATTGCCACTTGAAACATAATAATATTATCAACAATTTGTCTTTTTTTCATAAACCTGCCTTGATTCTCATAAATAAGTTTTGGAAGGATCTATTTGAATTTGTTGGCCATGATTTTTGTTAGTATTTGTACGTAGAGTTACACGGAGAAATGGGATAGAATCTAGCAAACAAAGCTAGATTTATTTCTTTGGAGATGTGGGCTAAGAAGGAAGAATTGGTGCTTCCACCAACTTGCTTTTTATTTTGAGAGTGGATCATTGTTCGCCTAAGATCATACTTGATAATATACCAACAAACTCAAAAATAATGAATGGAGAAGCCATCTAGGCATGGAGATTTATCGAGATCTAATGCCAGATGGATTTTATGATTTTGGATTCTTCTATCTCTCTAAATAATTATGTGTTCTCATTGGGGGAGACTGGGGAAGGGATGTGACTTAACATTTCCTAAATGGAGAGTGGAATAGCTACTTCCTCCTCTATGTACAAGGCTTCAAAATGTGCATGGGTTTCTTCTTTAACTACTACAAAGTCGTTCAACATTGATCCATCCTCTAGGTTGATTTCCTTAATAGTATTTTTCTATCTTCTTTCTTTGGCTTACTTATGGAAGAATGAAGTATTATTGTCACTGGACTTTAATCAGAGGCCCCTAGATTTGAGCTTCCATTCCTCTTCGTTATTTAGATGAGATTTGTAATTTTTTTATATAGTTCTCTTTCATCTACCAAATTTTGATTTGGCACCTCCCCTGTCTCCATTTCACATTGGAGAGTTCCAAGTTGTTCTTGAATATTTATCCATTCTTGAGTTGGGGGAATATAAGAGATTTTGACCTAGTTCTTGAGGACATGCTAAACATCATGGAGTTTTGACTCTCAAATAAAAGGAGGAGAGCCAGAGACTATCTAATTCTAGGAAATTGATTACATCAAAAACACCGAGAATTTGGAGCCATACGAGGAAAAAGAGGAAAGGAATGGGACCAAGATTTTTGGATTGCCCAAATGTGAGGATAATATGATTGTGATCTTAAACACTAGAAGGAACTATCTCAGAGGAAATGGGTTGATCCTTCAATAAAAAATCACTATGGATAAGGAAGCAGCCTAGCCTTTCCGCAATGTGTCATAAATCGATTCTCCTGTTATTCCAAGTATATTTCCCTTTTGCAAGATTCACATCTATCAAATACCAATCTACAATAAGGTTTTCCATCATTTTTCGCATTAGGTCTCGTATAATACCACCTCCTTGTTTTTATTTGTTCGATAAGACTATATCGAAATCTCCATCCACTATGTTATTTCTAGTTATTTCAAAGTCTTTATGTTCCCGCAAGGATGCCCAATAATCTACATTTTCCATATAATGTACTAGCATATAAATGTTAAAAAGATGTATCAACAGACCTGATGGTTGATGCATGAGATGAGTCAAGATTTGATGTTGAGCACATTGTGAGAATTATGTATAATTTGGTAGGGATCACATAGAGTACATACTCCTCCTAATGCTCTGTTGGCATTGATTGCCACTCTAGTGCAAATTTTCCACTACTTCCTTCTAATTGCTAACATTTCATTCTCCTCAAACTTAGTCTCCTMTATGAGGACCATTGATGGTTTTTCAGCCTTGATCATATCTTTAAGAGATTATTCTTTAAATTTGCTACTAAGTCCTCTAYAATTCCAAGAGACTACAAGCATTATTTAACATGAGCAATCTTGAGACTACATCCATAGGAGTCCAGAAGTACTACAAGCATTATTTAACATGAGCAATCTTGAGACTACATCCATAGGAGTCCAGAAGTACTTGTTATTCCCAKCTCTTCAAACCCTGGGTTTTGACCCTTCCCCCTAGTGAACTTTCTATTGTAGTTTGGATGCCCAACAATTTCTATTTATTTTTTGCTTCCTCTCTTTTATCTTTCATCAACTTCCTTCCTACATGTTTTGGTGGTATTTCCTCTTTAGTGTCTTCTTCTTCAATCTGTTGTTGAGATTTTTTCTTGGTTAGGACACAACTTGCTTGAAGACTACATTTCCCTATGATACTCTAAGACTAGATCTTCCTCTAGATTTTGGAATGTTTCCAAATGGTTTTTAGAGAAGATAGAAGGTTGGAATGCTTGAGGGGAAAGAATCGAAGTTTCTACTCAATCCATTTAAGGTACATGCACTTCTAGCGGGGTCACTTCTTCTTGTTGTGATAGAACTTCAAATTTGTTTGAGAAGGAAAGTTGGCTTACAATTGAGGTATCGTATCTTACCATGACTACATTATGAGGAACCTTTGGTGTTGATGGATATAGCTTGGCAGGGATTATTTGAGTCAAGATTGATGTGGCAGGTTGCTTGGAGGTTGACAACGTTGCTTCGTTAGGGATTTCTCCCTCATTTGAGTTCATGTTTTTTATAGTTTTTGATTGCTCATCTTTGTTAGAAGTTGTCGGAACTTGAGTTTGATTGTTCTTACAATTGTTGGAAAAATGACCTATTTGTAACAAGTCTTACATTTGAACGAGAGGTGTTCATAGTCTAGCTATTGAATGTATTTCCAATTATCCAAAGTGAGGAGAATGGTCTTTGGGAGTCCCATTTCCAGATCCACCTCCACACAGATATGGACACGTGAAAACATCCATGCCTTTGGATTTGATTGTCAATGTAGTTTCCAAGAGTGTTACCAATGCATCTCAAAGCATCCTATCCCTAGGAGTGAAGGGGAAGGTGAGACAAACGAACGTGGACCAAAACAATACAAGGGACTTCAAGCTCTAGATCAAAGCTTAGGGTCCAACAATTGAGATACATACCTCGAGTTCCAAAGAAGTAAGGCCCATTGCAACAAAATCAATTCATGGTCTTCTTTTGGTTCAAATAAGAAAGCATAAAAATATTTGTCGTGAAAATAACAAGATAGTTTACCCTTGATCAAAACCATCCAATTCTTTTCAACCCAGATACCCATCAATATGTGAGAGGACCATATACCCATAAATTTGTCGGTAAGGCCCCTTTCAACAAGAGCTAAAGTCATATGATGGGGAGAAACAGAGAGAAGATTGACCTTTGGAAGTTCATCAAGTTGTTTGACAAATCGTGAGGGCTGAGATTTCTAGATAGATTTTCTCAAAGAATAGACGAGAGAACGGAACACGACATCTTTGAAATTTGAATCAAGAGGAGGACAACCCCCTCCTAACATCCAAGCCATGGCCAAGCGACCCATGTGGCCCTGAGAAACAAAACTGCTAAGGTTTCAAAGTAACACGAGGTTGTCTTTTTATAACATATGCTATCCTCATTGTCAATTAAGCACTGAATTATGATAAATTTAACCATTAGCAAATTTGTTTTAAAAAATGATTAAATAAAATCATAAATTAGGACCTCAAAATTACAAGACCCACCCTTGTCATTGTCTTAATAAAAAAAATTACAAATACCCCCTCTTTATCTTAGAAAAAATGATTCAATAAAATCATAAATTAGGACCTCACAATTACAAGACCCGCCCTTATCATTGTCTTAATAAAAAAATTACAAATACCCCCTCTTTATTTTAGTCAAAAGATGCATTAAAAAAAGAAAAAATGATTAAATAAAATCATAAATTATGACCTCAAAATTACAAGACCCACCCTTCTCATTGTCTAAATAATTTTTTTTTATCTTAATCAAACATACATTAAAAAAAATGATTAAATAAAATCATAAATTATTACCTCAAAATTACAAGACCCACCCTTGTCATTGTCTTAATAAAAAAAAATTAAAGTACCCCCTATTTATCTTAGTCAAACGATGCATACAAGGAGATTCAGTTCTACTCGAAGTTTACCAACCGTAAAAGACAAATGAGACGAAATCCAACCACTCTTTATCTTAGTCAAACGATGCATACAAGGAGATTCAGTTTTACTTGAAGTTTACCAACCATAAAAGACAAACGAGCCTAAATGGAGAGTACAAAATCTTTCACAATGTTGCACAAGATTTATCTTATGTTGCCATGTCCGTTGGAACTTGTGGCCAATATTAATAAATCGTTGTCATGACGAAATCCAACACATTGTCATGTGAATTGACAAGATTTAATAATGGATTAGTGCTTCTTAAAAGTAGTTTTAATTTAAGAGGAGGTCTTGTGATCAAACCTTGCTGAGTTTCTGGGATAGATATTGTAATGCTGCTATGTAAAAACATTGTATACTGTTGTATATAATCGAGAAACTTTTCCGTGGAAAAAAAAGTAGTTTTAATTTAATTAATCAGTTTTGACTTAATTAACTAGACAGTAGACTTTTAAAAATGTAGACCAGTGTAGTTTTAGTATTAAATTTAGATAAAACATTTTTTTCAACCTTATTTGGATTTCATTCAAAATAATGTGACAAAATTCAGTAGTTTAAACGTTCTATTTTTTGGAGGTTTTTTGACAACTTTTTTAGTTTGATTTTGACGATAATGAATGGTTGGATCTACAGATTTGAGTGGCTAAGTTTATATAATCTCAATATCCTAGAAATTTTTCATTACATTGAATCCATTTATACATTCAGAAATACAATTTAAACAACATAAAATAGCAATTTTGTCCAAATTTACCTCACCAGATTCAAGCCAAAAAACTAAAAAAATAAAACGTTTAACTAACGCCACAAAACTGCACACATCATTAAAGCTAAACTGCACACATCATTAAAGCTGCAACGAGTGAATTAAAATCCTCGAAGCTGTCCGTGCGCTTTATTTTGTTCTTACCTTTCGATTGTTTGGGCCGGCGGCCCGGCAGCCAGGCATCATCTCAGATAGTGTTTCTGTACATGAGGATAAGTATTAGTCTCGAGTCTCCACCAGTGTCTACAATTAGCCAATCGATCTTTATATACATGGCTCTGACGCATATCAGGAGGATCATTCAGTATGGGAGGATAATCATCAGGACCACAGCTATTCTTATGAAATAAGTGGGAAACAGTTTTCCATCGTTTGCACAGGCTCAGACATAAAATTTTGATCCTGAGACACTTTCTTATAGTGGCAATAGATTATTCGGAAGTTTATTTTCCTGAGTTGGTAGAACATATTTCACGGAAGAGGCATGGAGAGACCTGGTTTAACTCAGGTTCATGGCACTGACAGAGATTCGTTGAAGGAACCACTTATTGAAACTCAGTTGCTTTCCACGATTGGAGACGAACACAAGTCTGGTATTTATGAAGTAGAGCCTTCGGATGATGTGAGGGTCACTGCAGGGGTTGTATGGGAAGAAGTCAAAAAGCTGTGCTGGTTAGCAGGACCTATGATTGCAGTGACTCTGTTTCAGTATAGCCTGCGGATGATATCTGTTATGATGGTGGGGCACCTGGGAGAGCTTGCACTTTCCAGTGCTTCTATTGCCACTTCTTTTGCAAATGTTACCGGGTTACATGTGCTGGTATGATTACAAACTTTGCTATTGTTGTCTGCTTTGCTGGCATTTGGTGTTTTACAGGGTACTCATTTATGAGGTTTAGTTTGTTCAAACAAGGGAGGATTGGAATGAACGTTAAAATAAACCATTGTCTTATTTTTGTTGTTTTTTCTCTTCCATGATTGTAACTGTAAACACACCAAGGTTTTTATTTGGACCCTCCTATTTCTGTTTTAATATTTATGTGAAATCCACCCAAGGTGGACTAAAATGC
>ML777547.1:589520-602060 GCA_009831015.1 Picea engelmannii
ACAAAAGATTGGTATTGACATTGGTTCTTATTTGGGGTCTAACCAAAATCCTCAACTTAAAACTCTCCAAAACATTCAATATTTAACCAATTAATCATATATATCTTACTAATATATTATCCTATGTTTCTTCTTCCCAACAGATTTTGAATCAACTCAATTGGACTTTCCAATCAAAAGTTATGTTAATTTTAAATCAACATACCTTGTAAACCTTGATTTGGGCATTATCATGGAGGCCAACCTTGCACCTAATGTAACTCCGAAATTTCTACAATTCTAATTCTGAAATTGTGGCTTGTAATAGCCTATTATATCTTCCTTTCATTGCCACAGGTCTCGCTAATTTTTATGGGCCCAGAGAAAGTTATGATGTTTTTCCCAAAACTTGTTGATTCAACACCTTTTAATAGAGTGAACTTGTACGATATGCCACGCATCTAATTTTACATATCTAATTCTAAAATTTTGACCTAAAACACTTTGGTCCATCTTGTTCCAATGTTGTTGGTGGCACTCAATTTGGACCTCTCTAGATTCATAAATCATTGTTTTACCAAAAACACATATTTGAGACTAGTTTCCAAACTAGACAGAAACCCTAACTTCCATAGCATGTAACCCCCAATGTATAGTGAACTACAATCTAAAAAATTTACTTAATTTACTTCACTATGTCCTCTATGCATCTTGAAAATTTGTCTCATTGGGAAAAAAAAGAAGTTAAAATGAAAATGGTAAGATGGCTTGTTTAAAGGAGTAAACCAAGGACCATCTATGATATCAAATGTTATGTACCAAATCCTTAAATTAGTATAATAAACTAGAGTACACACAATGTCCACAAGATGTGAACATGAGGCATAAATTCCAAAGATACAATAGAGATGAGTTACACAATAACTCATATAATATGAGAACCTCCTCCAATAATTCCAATACATTTCATATATCCAACTAATATGGTCATCCATAATCATTATATTGACCTCTATATGTACCTTTTCTCGCTCATTGCCCATCTGGACCCTTTATTAGGCCAACATCTAATACATATATATTTACCACATTACATATACATTTAGCCCTATATATGTCCTCCTTGGGATCATATCAAACACAATTGGTGATATTAAGCTTCCAAGATCCAAGTGGATTTTTTTGGTCCATTGTCTTTCCATCATAACGAATACTACTTTCAACTTCATCTTATGGTGATAATTGTATGCTCATCCAACACTTCAAAGATTCCATGTGGGTCTTTCATTGGAAGATGTGACACCTAGTCTTCAACCTTCTCCCCTTCTTCTTTGCCTTCATTAAATTCATATAAATATGCAACATTAAAAATATTAGAGATATTTATATCCACTCACAATTCAACTTCATAGACATTATCACATAATTTCCTTATGATTTTGTAGGGACCAATCTTCTTATACTTCGACTTGTTATATGTTTCAATAGGAAACTTTTATGTCCTCATATCCACCATCACTTGATCATCTACTTCAAACGATATTTCTTGTGGATTCATGTGTTTTATCTTTGGAGATTTGGTTGGTTTCTAGTAGTTTCTTTCTATCATATTCATGTATATTTGCATGTGTGTAGAAAATACATTTTCATAATTACTTATCCTCTCCTTCAAAGACATGTCCACTAAATCCATCAATCCTTTGGGAATATTCCGATATACAATATGGAATGGGGAAAGTCATGTAGATTATTTGATTGAGATATTGAATGCAATCGCATCTTATGGAAACATCAAAATCCCATTGTCTCGACTTGTTCCTTGCAAGGAATTTCAATAAATTTTGCAAACTCTTATTCACAAACTCAATTTGTCTATTGGCCTAGGGATGATAGGTGAAATTGTATTGCAACTTTGTTTCCATTATTTTCCAAAGGTTTAGCCAATAATGGCTTAGAAACTTGGAGTCTTTTTTTATGTGATTATCTTAGGAAATCTATACAATCTCACAATTTCCTTTAAAAACAAATTAGCTACCTTAGATGCCTCATTTATCCCTTTTGTAGGGAATAAATGCACCATTATAGAGAATCTATCAACCACTGCAAAGATGGAATCGTTACCTCTTTGAATGTGAGGTCAACCTAAAACAAAATGTGTAACATCCCTGAATTCCTTCCTCAACCATTAGGGAACTACCAATGAAATTCTTTACTTCATTTACAATTCAAATTTGCCAATTGTGAGCCCAAACAAACTACCAACAGTTGCATAATGGAATTAACATGCAACATAATTGCATCATTCCCATTATAGGAAAACAAAATAGAATAAACATTTGTGTGCAACTATTCTTAAAAATTTCTCAACAAGGAATCATCCACATGCACGAATGATATCATTGATAAACATGAATTAAACTACAAATTATAGGCAAAAAACATCCTACACGTGAATAAATAACACTACTTGTTGGTATCCAGTTGTTTCCCACCAAACTGGTTTCTAAGGAGTGATTCATTGTCCAATCGTAGGAATCAAGAGATGGATTCCACACCCAATCCAAACTAATCTCACTTATCCCAACCCATTTCTCTCATGAGAACATACTTGGCCCCAAAACAGTCAATGAGTGACAATAATAGGGTTGCAAGTTTACTAGTTTTTTCTTTAGTTGTTGTGGTCATTCCAAACATTGTTTTTTCCAAAAAAACATCCCATTTTCTCTCATATTTTGAGCAACAATCCCTAAACTTCCACAGGTTCTTACCAACCATGTGTACATGGGATTACCTTGTCATTTGCAGGCATAACAACCATGGTTTCACATAGGTTCATTTATAAACCAGGAGAGGAATATACTTGTAACATGGAAGTGGAATGTTGAATGGAATGAATGCCTCCAACCCACAAATGGATGAATAAAAGGAAAAGAGAGACCTTTTATTGCATGAGATCTACTCTCTTCTCAAGGATGTGACAATTTTTTCTTGGTACACACATACACAAGTTAAATATTGATGTGAAAACTTGTGAGAAAGCATGGGCAAGTAAAACTAGTAGTTCTTAAAGAACAATGTCAAGGTAAAATCACTCATGCCCCCCCTTCCTCTTCCCCTCTTGTGGTATTATAGTATTCTTGTTACTTCCTCAAGCAACCTTTTTGGTGGATATTATATTAATACATTTATTTGTATATATACCTTTGCATAGAATAATCACACCATGGTGAATATAACAACCACACCATAATTCTAGCCTATTAATGGGACTTACAACCATTCACTAGTTGGACCTGTCCTAGAAATATTTATAATACATTTCACATTATTTACGCATAGGGTCATTCAACTTAGCCCACATGGATTGACTCCCATCACATAAGCCACAACATCCAAATAATACATGGTTTAACATATTATATTCCAGGGGTCAAAACTAAAATATTACATTCCCTTCCCCCTTGGAATAACATCAGCCTTACCAAACCTTTCTTTTCAGCAATGAGACCATGTTTTCATTAAAAAAGCACATATGTAATGCTATCCTCTCCATTGCATGTTTTCCTTTGCTAGTTATCTTGGTCAACAATGTGCAACAATTCCTTTCACTACCTTGAGATGCTTCAAAGGCTTTAGCATACACCTATAGAAATCATAACGGAAAAACTATATGTGATAACCACTTCTATGCAACAATTAATTCATCCTTAGGAATTTCTAAATCCATTGTAACTAAAGCACATATATTCACAATACAAGATAGAGTATGCAATTTCAGTGCTATACTTGTTAAAATATATATGCTCATCTCACATGGCTGTCATGGGAGAGATTCAACTTATTATCTTCTTCGACACACCCAAAACATAATTCCCCTTGATCTGAACTAGTATATGTCATGAATCTCACATGGAAAATTCACTCAAGTCACCTCTTCCTTGTAGCCACTCACCCTTATAGGTTCAGGCATCCCCTTCTCTATTAAATAGTCCCTCATGTGATCCATCATTTACCAAGGCTTACACATTCAAGAAGAGAGAAAAAGTTTAGAGTTTTACTGCCAATGCATCCCACTAGCAAACTCAAAATAGTCATTAACTCGAGGATTCAAGACATAGCATAGGGTTCTAGTTTCATCACAAAATAATCCTCCTCGTGCTTCAAGCTTATAGCATCCATCATATGTCCTTCCTAGACAGATCCATCGTCTCATCTATATGAGCCATATAGTTACCATGAGATATTATTATCAAAATTTCAATCAGGGTATTGAATCCATCCATTACAAAAAACAGATTCAATAGTTATAAGAGTCTTTTCATAATGCTTGGCCTTTGCATGAGGTAGTAACCAATCTTCATTGTGGGATTACTCTCATAGTCATATCCAAGATAACTCCACGTGCAATCTATCCTTCTTGATAGAGCTTTCATTCAACCAAACAAAACATGAGTATTCATCTGTACAATATTTTTCATTGTTGTATTCACAAAAATGCGTGATATAATCACAAAATTATGACACACCAATAATTCAATCACTTTCAGTTGTTAATATTTAATCTACAATAGAATATTTTTCATTAAATCTGCATTATTAGCACAAGCATGCATTCTCACAATGTAGTCAAACATGTGCAGTTACTAACACAATCAAGCATATGTTGAATCACTAGCACAATCACAAAATCCACTTAATGTGCACCAACATTGTACGAAATAACATATCTTTGTGTCGTGCAATTTGTTATCACGCAAACTGTAGGTTGCTAAAATCCCGACCGAGTCCACTAGATGGCGATAACGGTGGGAGATTTTACCCATTGTCATCTCAGATAAACCCTCCCCTCGCTTTAGTGAAGAAGAAATCCAACACAAGGGGGGAATCATGGGTGACCTTAGGGGGGAATGAGAGGAAAATTGAGACAATGGAAGTGATGCCCCTATAGGTCAAGTGGCTTGATAATGAGTTTCAAAGATAGTTTATGGTTTCCAAGTGTTTGTGTGCCTGCGGAAGATGCATAAGAAGAGACAAGTATACAAGCTCAAATTTAAGTGGACAAGAAAGTTAAGCTTGTTGTCCCTAATTACAGTAGTAACCAAGAGTGTATATCAGAAAATAAAATAACCAATTACTGCAGATTTAACCACTTAAAGCATCAAAGAATTGTTGGAGAATGAAGCATAAAACATGTAGAATAATCCCCAATACTTTAGCAAAAGCTTTAGTGGTTTTATAGAGTTGTTATATGAAGTTTTCAGAGTAATTTTGTAACATCTAAGTGGTTGTAGAAAATCTTTGCTACCACTGCAAGTTTTAACCACGAAAACAAGCAAGTAATCTGACAAAAAGTTCATGAATTAGCAGTAGAATAATAATGATGGTTTACTAGCATATTTCCAAGGTTAAATTGCAAGTTAGAATCAAAATAGAAGATTATTTGTTGCATCCCTAATGGTTGTATATTTTAATTAGTTATAGCTCAAGATCCACTTGACCAATCTAGATGCCCTAGAGGCTTTGATAAGCTTAAAGCATATTGAAAAGATCCCAATTTAAACAATTTCAATATCTCGTGATTCTACGTATCCCAATGCAAGAGACTAGTGCCTTTAACTATTGGGTTATGGAGTCTTTTTTTAATGAAAGAGCTAGTTGTGTTGCTTCCTTGGGGGTGTAATCCCTTTTACTCCCCAAGGCAAGCAAAAATAGCTAGGAAAAACCTAGGAGGGTGTAAGCCCTTTTACTTCTCCTAGTATTCCTTTATGCAACAAATTATTCCAAGACACTTATGATGGGCTTAGTGGGGTTGTATTCCCTTATAATCCCCAAAATATTATCAGATTAACCTTGTGACCAAGAAAATAAGCAATAACATGAAAGATTCCTTACCTAGTCCAAACATTAACAAGATAAACTCCTTTTAACCAAGAAAAATCCACCATAAAGAAAGAAATAGCATCCAAGAAAGATAGCACCTTACTTCTTCATCCAATAGCCAAAGAAAATCACCACAAGAGATAGTAGCAAGAGAGATAGATAAAATTTCCCAAAGAGGGAGAAAATATATGACATGTATCATCTCCAAGATGGGAGAGTTATGATAAAATGACAAGAGTTTGATCTCTATTTATACAAATCCTACTAAAAGTGTTTGTCCACTTAATTTTAGGGTAACCACAAAGTAAGGGGTCAACAACCCTTACTTTGCCCCTTTACATTACCAAATTCAAATTTAACTTTAAAAAATGCACATAAGAAACCCTAATGTGACGCCATCCCTCTTCTAGGGTGACGTTTTGACACCTTTTGCAAGTTGTTGGAGTTGAGGATGGAAGTCGTTGGGCCTTCTAGGGCCTCCCTCTAATGCACTAGGGTTTCCTCCATCAATCCATGCCTCCTCCCATAAAAACGTGCCAAGTTTCCATCATCAATAACCCCACCACCAAAACCCTATCCCTAGGGTGACGTCAAGCTCCTCAAGTGTGACGTTTTGGCCTCAATAACAAAACTTTGGGCTGGAAAAGCGCTAGGATAGATCCTCCAAGGTGTCTCTCAGGCCTCCAAAGGCTACTATCATTTTCTAGTGTGTGGGCCATGGTATCCATCCTATGGGCTTCAAGCCCCAAGGAATCCCAAGCTAGGATTGTTCTTCCAAATCTATCCACCAAGCAAGGTCCTGCAAAGACAATGAATATGCCCTCCAAGGATCTCAAGTCAAATGCATCATGATAAGTAAATCAAGTCAATAAAATATCCATCTAAGCATGTGCATCAAAAACCACCTCATCAAAATAAACAAGTGCTCAAAGACCCTATTCAATTTTCCAAGTTTGGGTATGGGAGGGTTGACAAAACGACCTATTGGGTGAATTGTTCCTTGAGTTTAGGAGTGTTTCCCAAGTGGACCCCTCTCTAGTTCATGTGGAAAAAGTGACATGGATGGGGGAAAGAATTTTGGGCATGGAGTTCATGACATACAAGGGATCGTAGTGTCTAATTTATGGGTGCCTTTATAGAGGGTGTGTTTCGCCTTCTTTTTCAATGCAACCTTTTTCCAATACTATTTATTGTCTTTTGTTCTTTTAAGATGTTTCCAAGTTGAAGCCAAGGTGAGGCTTCTACCTAAGCATGAAAAACAATGCCCACCTTGACTCTACCCTAGTCACATTATGCTTCCCCAAGTTGAAGACAATGTGTGGGGCTTCTACCTAAGCATGAAAAACATTGCCCACACATGCTCCACCTTGGTTGGCATTTTGTATTAGTTTTTTTTTTATGGGTCCCATCAGTTTCTTATGAGAGACATTCCATTGTCCTCGCGATCCCTGGGAGAGCATCTAGAAGGTTCATGATGAGATTTTATATTTTTCCAGCTACAAGCTTCTGGGCCTTCATCCCCTTCTTCCCATGAAATGAGGGGCAATCCCTTCTTGGGTCAGTACATCCGAAAATCCCAAAAGATAAGGAGATGAGGGGATGAAGTGTGGAAAATGGAAAGTATAATTGGGAATGGTACAATGACCTGTCAAGGGTACCTCCCAGTAGAAAACCTATTCCTAAGGGTGACCACTTAATAGGGCGCAATGTCGACCACCAAGGTGAAACAAGGCAAAGAGCATAATTTCCAAGCAGATGTTACATAATCAAAAGTAGTTTTAAAATGCAACAAACTCAAATGCCTCAAATATTGAAATGACACTCACCACAATAATTGGCTTGTACCTCATGGAGCAAGACCCAATGTCTTCCAGAAGTTAGTTGATGTAGTGGATACCTTCATGATGAACCTGAGACCTGTGGTGGTGAGGTGGGTCTTTGTCTATGCAAGTGGACGTTGTCGGCCATATGTCTCTTGGTACTCCATATCTACAACCTAAGGGATTCGAGACATCATCTCCTTAGTTATCCCTAGGAAATGGGGATAACACAATCCACCATGAAAAAATGGAGGACTTAGCTAATGCATCAACACATAACCGAGCCATCTCCCCAATGCTTATTCAACAACCCTTCAACAACTCTTCCCCTTCAATGATCTTTAATGTAGGCAAGAAGGTTACAATCGAAGACACTGATACAAGTGCAGAAACCATGGAGTATTTGTGCAACAATATAGGATTTCCCAAGTCCAACAATGGCATGGTATCACACATGCTTGTCTCACTTTGCATTTCTTTTGAAATCATGGGCATAAATATTTACTTCCCTTGGTTATGACCTCATAAACAACTTAACACGCATGTTATCTCATGAATGCATCAAATGGTTTCAAAATTTTCACATGTGCTAGGTATTAACCATATTTATGCATTCAAATATCATCAACATATCAACAATGATATCAAACATGAATGAAGGAAATCTTACTTAAATTCCCTTCATCACACATGTAATTTTGATATGGTTCATCATACCCATATGGCTGCCAACAACATCCTCGATGTTACCTATTTGGTGGTGCCTCATGGGAGCTTACAACATCACTTCACCAACCTCTTCACAAATGTCTTCTTGTTCTCTAACCGTTACTCATGAATTTGATTATCATATGCAATAGTATCATCAACATCTTTAACCATGTCTTGGTTATACAATTAATAGCATACCATATTTAGCCAGTGTGTAACAACATATATGCCTATACACACCTATATGCACACTGCTATTATATCTATTCTTTAATATGTCCACTTGTGCATATACATTCCAAGTTCCAACAAATCTTATCTCTTGCATTTATCAACATTCATATGCTTTAATTCTTTGCACATGACCACATTCCTCAACCCAAAGAAATATAAACAACGTAGTAAGAGGTGAGTTAAGGAATTATCCCTTTCCTTTGCATAGCATGGGTTTATAAATGTTCCCAGCTGATCTACTCAATGGAATTACTATCATTCACACAATAGATCATGAGTTGTAATATTCTCATCCAAATAGAAATTCATAGTTCACTACATACAACTATGTTTGTTATTTTAAAAAACATTCAATTTTTCTAGAAACCAATAGAGTTTAGGGTGAGAAAATCTCCCTCATTATCATAAATACATGGTTGGAAATGCCCAACATTTATGCTCTACTATTCTCCAAAAAATTGCATCCTTGCCCTTGTCTCGAGTTGCCTTGAGTTTTATCCAATTTTGGAAATTTTTCTTCATTTCCTTGGAAATTATCAACCAAGCCAACTCTATTATAATCTTTCCCAACACATTGAGTGTTGCATAGTTTCCTCAATTATTTCTTTGAAGCAAATATAATTGCATCATTAACTGTAATCTCAACTAAGAATAACACTCCCTCCACTTCCATCTCAGAAGTAGCAAGGTTAAACAACCATGTGGATGTTTCTACCTTGGCTTGCTTACATTCAACTAGGTATGTACTCAACATCATCATACTCTCATCATAATAATAGTACCATTTTTTTTTTGTTTTAATCATCTTTAAGTAGCTCTCTACTTAGTATATGGCACATTAAACATTCCATTCAAATTTCTCTTCCCCATCTGAAGGATCTAAAAGTATACACTATGTTTTTATCCTTGGGTTGTCATCCTTAATAATATGGTCTCTTCCATACCTCTTCTAAACAATCTCTTATTGTATAAAACAACCAATTACAATATTAAACAACACCCACAACTCTTCTTTGCAATTTAAATTGGATTTATTGGTTGTAGTCTTTGCATTGCATCCATTCTTGTGCTTAGGGAACCAACTATCTTGGTCCCTCTCCTTTTCTCATGTGCTTGAGCCACTAGTCAAATCTGCAAGACATTCCAGTCATCTTGATTATGGAATTTAGCTTGCTTGTTAACATGCATCACTATTGAATTCTCAACTTAATTATCCTTTCTCATTAAATAGAACTACCATATCTTTGTGAATGTTCCATTATACAAGGTATGCACTCATCTTGGCTCATTTATGCCCCTTTGTACTCTTGGTTTTCATCACATGTCTCTTCTTCCAAGTTTGGGACACTTTGGAGATCATGCACATAAACAATTTTTTGTCATCCCAAATGTTAAGGCTCGATTCTTCTCAATTTCTAAAACAAATAGAAGTACATTTTTAAAAAAGGTGAATTTCTAAATTTATTCTCCTATGGATTATATTTCTAGTGCTATATACTCTCTCAATTATATGTCAATAATTGAAAGTTACAACCCCCAAAAGTTCATAAGTTTCCCACTTTTTGCACTTTTGCTAATTCAAGCAAGGTCAAGCACCAACTTCTTCCATGTGTAGAAGGAAATCTAGAAAGAACTAACAGAAAGTTTGTGTTGAGCACTAATAGTGTTTCTACCTCTCAACACTCAGTAATGTTCATCTCTGTAATCCGTTACTATAGTCATCTTCTTCATCTCTCTAAAGATGCTAACTTATAAACTTTTGCAATGTTTTTTCCAAATGGTGCATTGAAAAATTCCCACTAATACAAAGTTATCTAGATTATTGAGAATATGAACTATTGACTAGGAAAAAATTTCCACATTTTCTAATTTGGGTCACATATCCTTGATATACAACTTCCAAAATTAGCAAAAAGTGTCATGAAACAATGGATTTGGTCCCATTTTTCCAATTTTGCTTAGAATTTTGGATGTCCAAATGATTTTCTAGGTTTTCTCATGCCTATGTGTATTCCTTACTATCTAAGTTCGTGATCAACAAGCATGTTGGTGGAGAGTACGATTTCATTCTCCAAAAACCAGAAATGGAAATATAGTAAAAGACCAAATTGAAAACTTGTTAAAGGCAGCTTGGTGATGCAGGTGTTACTCAATAATAAAAGCATAAAATAAATATGGAACGAGGTACTACATCAAGCGAGTGTGTTTTGGTTGTGGGACTAGTAACTTCTTCAGTTGGAGGAAGATGATGAATCCAAACCATGGTACATTTTTAACACTATTTTAAGGCATATGAGGATGCTTGGTTCATAGTATTTGTAAGATTTTATTAATATTTTGGTTCAAGTTGTGAATATTGTAAAATTTGAAAAATAATTAATTTATTGTAATAAAAAGAGAGAATTGTAATAATAATATTTGTTGGAAATATTTCCCTACTAATTTTGGTACGACAAGAAATAATATTAATTGGAATGCCAACTAATGATAATTAGATTACAAATAATATTAGTAGGAATGCAACTAATAATAATTAGATTACAAATAATATTAGTTGGGATTAACTACCAACTAATTTGATTTGTGTTTATAAATCTATTTGTAGGATTATTTTGGTTATATAGTGTAATCCTAATTAATTGGTTCGTTTTCAACTAATATGTTTAGATCTTATCTTCATAGTTAGATCCTATTTTCACTCCTAAGAGTTGTGGAGTTTGATGTATTAGTCTCTTTTAAAAGGAGAAGACTTAGGTGTTGTAGTTTATACAAGGGAAAAGAGATAAGAGGCATGAAGCAAGGAGTTTAGACAAGAAAAAAGGAAGAAGGAAGAGTAGATTCCAAGAAGATTGTATTGAAGACCCATTGTAAGTAATAATATTAATTCATTTTCTCATATTTATGTGTTAATATTCTCCTTTTATTTTTATGATTTAATATTAATATTTTCATTTCAGTGCTTTTAATATGTTCGCATAATGTAATTTAGGAACAAGAAATGGCATGGATATCTCCTTCATATACAACAAGGACGAGTCCCCCTTGTTTGCATAAGGAGGAAATATTCATGGTCCATTAGAGTAGGAATAGAATAGATGCATTTCAATTCCTTTCCTTTATGTTGTATATGTTATTTTAATTCTTGTATTTCAATTCTAGCAAGTGTGTTTACTTTCTAGCAAGTGTAGTGTGTTTACTTTTTTGCAATATCAT
The DNA here is from genome assembly GCA_009831015.1 of Picea engelmannii. NCBI lineage: Eukaryota > Viridiplantae > Streptophyta > Pinopsida > Pinales > Pinaceae > Picea > Picea engelmannii. The sequence continues at coordinate 601,358 of ML777547.1, forward strand.
TTCATTTCCTAGAATAATTGTAGAAATTGGCTACATAAGAGACCTAAGGCCTACACATTAGTGCATGGTATCTCGCAAGAATTATGTTCATCGGGTTGATAATTAAATGATCAATTACTTTAACCATCTATCTTGCAATAAGTAGGATGATTAAAGTAACTGTCATTTTTGCTGCTATTTCTAGGAATGACAGTTAGTTTAGTCACTCTTTCTATTACAAGAGAAGTGGTTAAATTAATTGTACACTCAATATGTCAACGCAAAGAACAAAAGTCTTGTGAGGTAGTATGTGCAGGTCTTAGGTCTCTTATGTAGATAGTTTCTACAATGATTCTAAGAAATGAATGTTGCAGAAAAATAAACAGACCACACTTGCAAGAAAGTAAAAGAACTTGTTGGAAACTAAACACACTTGCAAGAATTGAAATACAGGAATTAAAATAATGCACACAACATAAGGAAAGGAATTGAAATGAATCTATTCTACTCCTACTTTAATGGATCATGGATATATCCATTTTATGCAAGCAAGGGGGCCTTCCTTAATGCATATGAAGGAGATATTCATGCCCTTAATAATTCCTAGATTACATTATACTAAAATATTAAAAACATGAAAACAAAAAGACTAATACTAAATCATGAAAATCAAAAGAAAATATTAACACATAGAAATAAGAATAAGAATAAATATTATTACTCA
>ML777548.1:4096-61187 GCA_009831015.1 Picea engelmannii
TAACAGAAGAGTTAATTGCATGAATCTCGAAACTATGCAAGGATAATTGTACAAACAATTTTTTTTTTTTTGTGACAGTTTTTGAGGTACATTACATATGGTATCAGAGAAAAAGTTACAACACTGGGCCTGAATAGGGCCACATTAATTGCTTAGTATATAATTTGATTTATGAAAAAAAAAAAACCTAATAAATCTTGTGGATTACAAACATAAAGTTTTTCTATTTTGTGTTGAATAATGGCAACTCAAGAAGGTGCATAAATCAGGGTGGAAGAGAATCTGCAGCAAGGATCTCCTGGATATCCAAGACAAAATAGTGATGGAAGTTCACCCACAGAGGTGTTGGAAACAATGAGGAACCTTATTGTTGAACTACAGGTTTTCAAGGCTGACAATGAAAAATTGAAGAAGGCATAGCCGGAACAACAAGAAAGAAATGAAGTCCTGCTGTGTAGTATATTAACCAAGAAAATACCAAAGGATGATAACCCTGAAGAAGAGGTCAGCAAAAGGGCCTCCAAGAAATTTGGTGCGAAAATATAAAAAGGAGACAATTTGTCTGAAGGGACACCGTCAGCTGAAGACAAAATCATACCAGACAAAAAAAGAAAACAAATAGACCACCTTGAAGGAGAATTTAAAAAGATTAAACCAACTACTTTTGATGGAGAATCTAGGACAGGAGAAGAAGCCGAGGCATTGTTGTTGGACATCAAAAAATACCTCCAAGTCTACAAGTATTCCAGTAACATGAAGGTTAGAATGGCCATCTACAATCTGAAGGGGAAGGCTAGCATTTGGTCGCAGGACCTGAAATTGTCCAAGGGCCTAAGAGAGAAATAGTTGGAATGGTCCGACTTTAAGAAGTATTTTAAGAAACAATACATTTCTGAAAGATATTATGAAAAGAAAACGAAAGAATTTTATGAGTTACGACTTAGACAAATGACAATGGAGGACCTTATAAATAAATTTCTGGAACTGCTAAGGTTTGTACCATACATCCGGGAGGATAAGGTAAAAATCCAGCGATTCTTAAGCTATTTACCATAGTCCTACAGGGACAGAATTGAGTATTGACAACCCCAAATCCTTGAGTGAGGCATTTAGGAAGGCACGAATGTGCTATGACCAGTATAAACAACGGGTAGAGTTTCCCAAGACCTGTAAGGATAAGAAGCAATATGGAATAAACCAATGGAAGAAGGGATACCAGTGAGCTCCTTATTGGAATGCAGCAAAAGTTTCCCAAGGAAGGATTTTCACTCCAATCGTCTGAATACGCAAGCTAATTGTAAACCGGTAAATCTGGGAACCAAGAAATTTGGGGACAACTCTCACGAGCCATTAAAGTGTTGGGAGTGTGGAGAGCCTCATCTAAGGAGGAACTGTCCACGTTTAATTATAGAAAACATAACTACTGTTCACAATTTATAGGAAGCCTTGACAGTGGGAGACATGGGTAGAAGTTTGCATCAGATAAATGCAGCCATAGATGGTCAACAAGCTGACCACCAGTCCTTGGGGGTAGAAATCGAAGGTAAAATCCATGACACTCAAATTTTTGTTTTAATTGACCCTAGAGCTATGTTAAGTTATATTACTCCCGAGGTAGTAAAGTTGAATAAACTTAAGAAACAAAAGAACAAAAAATCTTGCCTTGTACAACTAGCAACAGGTACTAAGAGAAGAGTAGTTAACTTTATTTCTGATCTTGAGTTCAACTTACATGTTCAAAATATAAGGACCAATATAAACATCCTACCACTAGGATATTATGATATGATTATCGGGATGGATTGGTTGGAACAATACAAAGCAGTACTAGACTGTTATACAAAGATACTTACCTACAAAGATAATTTTGGCACTATTAGAATAGCCCAAGGCATACCAAAACTTGTGTCAATCAGACAAGTATCAACGATGCAATTCAAGAAATGTATTAGAAAGGGATGTCAAATTTACGCCATCCATGTAATGAATCTATTAGAGAAAGAAGATGATATGAGGTTAGAATACTTTGTTGTCGTACGTGAATTCAGAGATATGTTTGTTGATGAGATACCAGAACTACCTTCTAGGAGAGAAATAGATTTCTCCATAGACTTACTACCCAGATCATCCCCTATCTCAAAAGCACCCTACCGAATGAGTTTACTAGAACTGACAGAATTAAAAATACAATCACAGGAATTGTTGGATAAAGAGTATATCAGACCAAGTGTCTCGCCATGGGGAGCACCAGTCCTCTTTGTGAAAAAGAAAGACGGTACTCTAAGACTATGTATCGATTATAGACAACTGAACAAAGTGACCATTAAGAATAAATACCCCTTACCCAGGAAAAATGATATGTTCAATCAAGTTGGTGGGGCCAAGATCTTCTCAAAATTGGATTTACGATCTGAATATCATCAATTTAGGATAAAGGACCAGGACATAAATAAAACAACTTTTTGAACAAGATAGAGACTCTACGAGTTTGAATCCATACCTTTCAGACTCACTAATGAACCAACCACATTTATGTGCTTGATGAACAACATTTTCAACCAATACTTAGACAAGGTCATAGCAGTATTTATCGATGATATTCTGGTCTATTCTAAAATGGAGGAGGAACATGATGAACACTTATGAATAGTTCTGCAAACACTAAGGAAACACAAAATATACACAAAATTTGACAAATGTGGCTTTTATAAAAAAAGAAATACAATATTTAGGACATGTCATCTCCTCGGAAGGTATTGTCGTAGACACAGAGAAGATAAAATCCATTATGGAATGTCTAGTACCTAAAGATGTGGCAGACATCCGGTCATTCATGGGAATCACCAGATATTATCACAGATTTATAGAAGGGTTCTCCAATATAGCCTACCCTATCACGTCATTACAAAATAAAGGGACCAAGTTTAACTGGTCGCAAAAGTGTCAAGACAGTTTTAACAAGCTAAAAGAATTATTGACATCAACGCCCATTTTGAAGCTAGAAAACCGAGATAAAGACTTCACAATATGCGTTGAGGCAAGTAAAGGGTACTAGGTGGTGTTCTAACTCAAGAAGGGCACATAATTTGTTATGACTCCCATAAATTAAAGGAACACGAGTGAAATTATGTCACTCATGACTTAGAATTGGCAGTTGTAATACATGGCTTAAAAATGTGGCGACACTATATAATGGGCAATTCTTACTATTGACGGATAATAGCGGAGTGAAATATTTGTTTAACCAACCAGACCTTAATGCAAGACAAGCAAGGTGGCTAGCCTTCTTGAGTGAATTTGACTTCGAGGTCAGACATATCAAGGGTAAGGAAAATAAAGTAGTAGATGCTTTAAGCCGCAGAATCCATGGGTTATTTGAGATAAATATCAGCAGGGCAGAAAGTGATCTAGAACAAAGAATAAAAATGACAGGTATTAATGATGGAAATTACACTAAGATGATGGAAGAATTGCAAAACAGTATCACAAACTCAGATGAACCGGATATAAGTATCGACAAGGAGGGACTATAAAGATTTAAAAACAGACTTTACATACCATATTCAATAGAGATAAAATTAATTATTTTAGACAAAGTGCATAGTAAATTGTATTCTGGCCATCCAAGCTACCAAAAAACAATAACAACACTCAGAAAACTATTTTTCTATCCTAACATAAAGGGAGAAACAACAACATATTTGGCTAGGTGCTAAGATTGTCAGCAGGTTAAGGTCGAACACCAGCATCCAACTAGCCTATTATAGCCATTACCAATACCAGAATGGAAATGGGAGACCATATCGTTAGACTTTATAACAGTTTTGCCTAAAACTCAAAAACATAATGATTCTATCGTGGTTGTAATCGATAAAATCAGTAAGTCTACACACTTTATTCCTATAAAGTTTACTTTTAAAGCTATTAACATTGCTGAAATATTCATGAAATAAATTTTTAGACTGCATGGTATTCCTAAAATGGTGATTTCAGATAGAGACGTAAAATTCACATATGCTTTTTGGAAGGAATTGTTTGCAGGGATAAATACTAATTTGAATTTCAGTACGAGTTATCATCCACAAACGGATGGATAGATTGAAAGGACAAACCAAATCATAGAGGATATGCTCCGCATGTATGTAAGAATAAAAACGAACAATTGGGAAGACTACCTACACTTGGTAGAATTTGCATATAACAATGGGTACCAAACTTCGGCTAAGTTGAGCCCTTTCGAAATACTGTATGACATAAAGTGTACAACTCCAATTAGTTGTGATAACCTGGCTGACAGACTCATGGTTGGACCAGATATTCTCCAAGAAATGGAGAACATGGTAAGGAAGGTACAACAAAACTTGAAAGAGGCACAGGACATACAAAAGAGCTATGCAGATCAAAAAAGAGGACACTTGGAATTTCAAATGGGATACCATGTTTATTTGAAGGCCAAAGCCTGAAAAAGATCACTGAAGTTGGGGAACTGTGCCAACCTAGCACCTAGGTTTTGTGGGCCCTTCGAGATACTAGCTCAAATTGGACCCGTAGTATATCAGCTTGCACTTCCAGCTAATTTAATAATTCATAATGTATTTCATGTGTCTTTACTAAAAACGTATATTCATGACCCTACTCATATGATTGATTAGAACTTGGTACAGGTGGAACCCGAAGGCGAGTTCTAGGTGGAACCCCTGCGCATTCTGGACTAGAGAGAAATAACACTTCGAAATAGAGCCATTGCTCAGGTAAAGGTGGAATGGAATCACTTTAGTCCTGAGGAGGCCACTTGGGAATTGGAAGGAGATTTGCAGATATCTCATCCAATCCTGTTCCAGTAAAGGAATGAACACTGAGGATAGTGTTTTACTGAAGGAAGAAAGGATGTGACATCCACCAAAAATAAAATATTTTTATTTTTGTGTGCTGGAAATTTATTTCCATTTTTGGCAAGTTCAAATCTGGAAATTTTTTGCCATTTATTGCAATTCTGAATTCCAAATTTAATAATTGTATTTAATTATTGTGATAGTTGGGAAGACATTTGTTTGGGCTCAACTAACTATTTGACTATGACACTTGTATCACAACAGAATATTTATATTAATTGCAAGAGGACAAATGGAACAACCTTGTTAAAATCAGTTGACCATGAGTCCATGAGTGGGGAACATGTTGGAACTACCTCTAGGTTGATTATGAGAAGTGGAAAATCAGATATTTGGCCACTAGCGGCCCCTGAAAATCAGGGATTAAGAGAGCTGCAAAAATCCCCAAAGGAGGGAAAAAGACCCAGGAAAAAATTGATAAATAACATATGCGAGGAGACAAGATGCAACCAAGTATGCTAGGAAAGGATTTTTGAGCTCTCTTGTTGTTATGAACACTATGGATTGAGTGTGAGGCAAGAGGAGCCTGCTGAAATAGTTTTTCCTTGCTGTTATGAGCATTGTTGAGTAAGTGTGAGGCAACATGATCACTGTTGGAATTGAAGGACATTGTTGGGGAGGATTTTCCAAGTTCTCCCTCATGGATTCATGGTTAGGCTAGAGGGTGAATCAAGCAAGTGACTTTGGCTTCCCTATTCTATGGTTGGGAGGAACATGGCTGTTACCTTTTTCGTCCTGCAGATTTGATTCATATATGTTCATCTACCCCTCTCTATTATGAATGGATATGTTTTATCCGATGTCATGTATCTATTAAATATGAACTGGAATAGTTTCCATTCTCTGTTTGAATGATTTGATATCTAAGGCATTATATTTAAATAGATCGGAATTGTAAAAATGTCCATTTTCTGTTCAAATGTTTTTAATGATGTCATACTAAATCCGAACTGGAATAATTTCCATTCTTCATGTAAATTATTTTTCTGATGCATTGTACTTGATTAAAACAAAACTGTAACGATTCCCATTTTCTGATAGACGTGAATGAAATCTGTATTTATATAGATATTCGTAATACGTCTGCTGGAATGTTCACATCTGACTGTTGAAATATATATATATTTGTTTCGGAAGCACCTATGTTTTTGTTATATACCTAAATAAAGAAAGGGAGAGATTAGTGTCACCGGGGAAGAACCTTTCTATAGTCAAAGACCCAGAAAGACGAATATAGATCCCACGGAACACCAGTATTTAATCACCAAACTCTTATGGAAGTGAAATTATATTTATGATGCACAGATCTAGTACTGTTGGTGTCTAATACACTAATTAAAGGAGTCTCTAAGTGATTATGATAGATATTACTTTATACAGAAAAAAATGTTGCCCTATTGTACCCTTTTATAGATTCTATGCGTATAAACTCATAAGTTTAGATTTTGGAATTCTCTTAGGTAAACGGATATTAAATCCTTCTACACCTACTGTTTTCACAGAATGGAAGTAATAATACCAATACAAGGAAAAACTGTTAGAGTTATGAAAATAATATGAATTTCGGCATTCGGGACTTGCTAGTTACATTTATGCAAAGTTCCCTTTCTTTTCCAAACCCCAAAACCCTAAAGTGCGAATCACACATTCCTATCTTTTCGCAATTCATAAGTTGTTGTGTAATGTACCTCAAAATTTACATATATATATATATATCTTTTTTTTTAATTGGGTACTTTGAGTTGATTCTGTGTCTTTAAAGTTTCAATCATTCATCAACCATAATGTTCAGCAGTCTTATTTCCTTTTACTTCTCTATCCTATTTAACATATTGTCGCCTCTCTCTATTTGGTATTGAGTTATATACAAACGTAGGTACATAGCTAGGTATCTCCTATTTCATTGCAACTTGGTATTATCTACCGTTTTTGTTTCCAAATCCCACTTTATGATAAGGAGATGTAGCTACTTAGAATCATTATCATATTAATGCAATGGTCATAGATGTAAGGCCTTGTAACATTCGTTCTGATATATATACTGTTATAGGGTCTACAAGAAGAGGTTAACATTATTTAAAATACTTTTAAACAAACATTGTTGGGTATAAAATCGAACACTAATTTGCACCATGAATTAAGGTGCGTAGAGGCTAAACTTAGTAAGGTTAGGTTACCATCGTGCCATTGGGAAATTCTATTAGTGCCTAATGATATTAGACTATCCACTTCAGATGGTAATGTGATGGTGGTTAGGTTCAACACATAACCAGTATCATAAGACTAAATGGTAACCCTACATAGGCTACCCTGTGTACCTTTTCATCAATATTCTGAGCAACTGATAGAGGTCAGAACCATATTTCCTTAAAGGCCTGTCTACAACATTTATGGTGTTCTCAGATGAGTCTATTCAGTTTAGTACTAGGCCTACATGCCCCAATGCAATGTCGACAACTTGCCATATTCACATGGCCCAAGCATGAATACCCCATCCCCATTACTCCATACAAAAGGTCATTCCAACGCTTTCACTTTCATTCTGGTTTTTAGTTTGGTGAAGGAGAAAGAAAAACATTTTAGACCATTTTCCATTTGGCTTTAGCATCGTGGTCCTGAGTTTGTGATTCAGCCCGTGTGCCTTATGGGTGGTAATCTTGGAAGGAATTTCTCGATGGGAAGCTCTTTGTGGGGTAAGTTTTCTGTTGTCTGTTCTTTTATTTATGCATTCATATCTTTTCGTCTCATCAAGTAGGTCTCTGCATGCTACTGTTTCCCGGTCATTTCTTCGGTAGCATTCTCGTTTTTTCTTCAAGGTTACTGTAAAAAGGGGTAGGTGGTACCCTAGCAAGCTTTATGTTTTTTTACAGTTTTATTCCCTTTCTCTATACTAGAATTCTTGTCTAGGCCGAGCTATTCTCTTCTTGTGGAGGAACTTATCATGGTGTCTGTTAGAAATGTGCATTCGAGATATCCTATTTTTGATTGAACTGTGGATATTGGCCTGGTTTCCTCCATCGGTTGGTCTCTCAGATGACAGAGTGTCGTGTCTGGATTTCCCTTGTTTAAAATTTCTGTGTTTAAAATAGGTGTTCTCTAGTGTTATTATATCGATTAGAAGCGACGTTGTAATGGCCGTATGTGGTTTAATCCTTTATGTTTATGTTTGAAAGGTCACATTGATTTTATATTTACCCTTACTTTAAGCTCCTTATACGCATATCATTCTTGCAATTTTTCTTTGGATTAAAACTGGTATTCATCACTAATGATGGGCCCCTTTGATGTGCGAGGGTACCCATCTGGGGGACACGAGATCCTCTCCCGCTTTCGGTCTGGGAGGCACATGATTAGCGTGATGGAAAAGGTTATGAAACCTTCTATTATAGTTAAGTACATCACTAGCCACTTTCTGATTACGTTTTCTATTCCTTAATTTAATCATATTATTCCTGTTGGATAAATTTTAATGTTTTCGCATTACGTTGTGCAGGTGTGGTCACGCCGAAGCATGATGACACTCTCTTCACTCCTTCAAGAGGTATTTGGGTTCCAAAATAGGTCCCTTCTGTATAATTCAAGTTTACTTGCACCGATGGTCAAGGCTATGTCTCGTTCCTAATGTTTGAAGATTTTTAGTTCCAAGTTAGTTGATACAGGGTACGCCCTGATTTGTATAAACATTTTGGTACAAAGAAAAAATATGCCAAGCTTGCGCCTGGTTCGACTTGTGATATTTAGACATTCGTTCTGTTTAGGTAATATGATCATTATGTTTTGAGTGATACTTTGTTGTGGATATGGGTTCAAATCTATCACTTTCCGTGTTTAACACTTTCCTCGATATTTCTAAAAAAATGGTTTATTACAGATTCAAAGTATTTTCTGTGTTATTCTAGTTATTTTTCCAGAATTGAATCTCACTGTTGATTATACATTCCCTTCTCAAAATGATTCATCCATGCATAGTAGTATACCTAAAACTAGCATAGTGACAAGTGTGCCTAAGGGTTTTGTTTTTCCACCAGGACTGTGTGTTGACTTCCAAATTTCATTTATGCATCGTATAGTTATATTTCGATATAAAATTTGTTTGGTAGGAGTTTGAAACTGAGTCTTGTTCCACCCATTTGAGGTTTGACTCATCAATCTAGTTGCATAGAAATTTTTGAAATATATTTGTCCGATTGAGATTGTAATAGGTCTAGATTTACAAAATTTGTGTTTATTTTCTTTCCATATGCTTACTTTACTCCTTTAAATCCACAACATTGTCTTTCCCTGTTTAAACATGAAAACACCGTGGCTTCGCTATACAAAATTATTGTTTACCTTCTCTTTTCTACTACAATTTTTAATCAAGCCTTTTATCAGTCCATTCACCAGAAATAAATAACATCTTTATTACGACAGAAATTTGTGGTTATACTATAAGTGTGACTTTTCTTAACAGAGTCATCTCTAATTTACTATTATAACCATATTGATTTACCTACACTCAAATCTTTTTGCAATGGATTATATGGAGTTTGTGGAATTATTTCCCTACTTATATGTTTATATATCTGCCTAGTTCTTCCATATTTTGTTGTAGTCAGTTTACTCCAGGGTCATTATTCCACTGTTACAGAACGCCCATATAATAGATATATCTGCTCATAAAAAAAATACCTATACATGTCTTGATGCATATCGAATAGTACCTCAGTGATATAGGGTGTATTTACTTTGAATTTGAATTGTATATTCACTAGAGTAGGCTCACTATATACTATAATCATTTACAGGAAGTATAATTCACCATAGACATGGGTACACATGAATTCACTCATGTTATGCAACAAATTTTATTTTCCTTTCGCTCAATAGAAAATTAATTAAGCAGATAGGGGTAGTCTTTGATCCATTCTATTATGAGATTAATAACTTTACAGGTCTCATCTTACTGGTTAATACATTCAATTACCTCAATAATTACTCAACATAACATCTGAATAAATAAATCCATTTCTAGCTAACGACTAGGAAGAAAAATGATAGATCTTTCCACCACAACATTCAACCATAATTCATACATAGAAGTAAACAGATTGTAGCACATGACATTTAAATAGGACAAGGTAGAGTTACATATCTAAATCAAATTTTTGCGAAGCCAAAGGGAACAACCACGTTCTGCCCAATCATAGAATAGGGAAGCCAATCTACGTGCCCGATTCACCCCCTAGCCTGACCATGAATCCATGAGGGCGAATTGAAATCTCCTCTCCAGCAATATCCTTGAATTCTAGTAGAATCCCCCTTGCCTCACACTCACATAGTAGTTCTCATAACAACAAGGAAAATAAAATAAAATCAATAGTCTTCTTTCCCAACATACCTGGTAGCGTCGTGCCTCCTCACATATGCTATTTATTAATTTGCCTAGGACTTTTCCCTCCCTTGGGAATTTTTGTAGCTTTCTAAATCCTTGATTTTCAGGGGCTATCAATGGCCAAATCACTGATTTTCCACTTGTAACAATTATCCCAGAGTTAATTCCAATGTGTTCCCCACTCATGGAGTCATGGTGAGCTAAATTTAACACAGTTGTTCCATTTATCCTCCTGTAATCAATATAAAATATTTTTTTCTCATACAAGTGTCATAGTAAAATAGTTAGTTGGGTCAAATCAGGTCTCTGCCCAACATTCATAATAATTAATTGCAATCATCAAATTTGAAATTCAAAATTTCCATAAATGGCAAAAATTTTCCAAATTCGAATTTACTAAAAACAAAATGAATTTTCAACAGATTTAAATTTAATTTTTTTTTTTTCGGGATGTCACATCCTTTCCCCCTTTAGTAAAACACTATACTCAGTGTTTGTTCCTTTCCTATAACAGGATTGGATGAGATTTCTGCAAATCTCCCTCCAACTCCCAAGTGGCCTCCTCAGGACTAAAGTGCTTCCATTGCACCTTTACCTAAGCGACGACTCTATTTCGAAGTGTTATTTCTCTCCGGTCCAGAATGCGTAGGGGTTCCACCTAGAACCCGATTTTGGGTTCCACATGCACCAATTTCCAATCAATCATATGAGTAGGGTCATGAATATACTTTTTCAACAAAGAAATATGAAAAACATTATGAATTTTTAGATTAGCCGAGAGTGCAAGTTGGTATGCTACGGGTCCAATTCAAGCTAGTATCTTGAAGGGTCCAAAAAACCTGGGTGCCAGCTTGGCATAGCTTCCTAACTTCAACAAGCTTCTTTGGGCTTTGACCTTTAAATAAACATGGTCTCCCACCTAGAATTCCAAGTGTCTTCTCTTTTGATTTGCATAGCTTTTCTGTCTATCCTGTACTTCTTTCAAAATATGTTGTACCTTCCTTACTGTGTTTTCCATTTCTTAGAGAATCTCTGGTCCCACCATGATTCTGTCATCCGAGTTATTCCAGCTAATTGGAGTTGTACATTTTCTGTCGTACAGTATTTTGAAAGGGCTCAATTTAGCCAAAGTCTGGTATCCATTGTTATATGCAAATTCTACCAAGTGTAGATAGTCTTCCCATTTGTTCAGTTTTGTTCTTACATACATGCAGAGCATATCCTCCATGATTTGATTTGTCCTTTCAGTCTGTCCATCCATTTGTGGGTGATAACTCGTACTGAAATTCAAGTTAGTATTTATCCCTACAAACAATTCCTTCCAAAAGGCAGATGTGAACTTTTTGTCTCTATCCGAAATCACCATTTTAGGAATACCATGCAGTCTAAAAATTTCTTTCATGAATATTTCAGCAATGTTTATAGCTTTAAAAGTAGATTTTATAGGAATAAAGTGTGTAGACTTACTAAGTTTATCGATTACAACCATAATAGAATCGTTCTGTTTCTGAGTTTTAGGCAAACCTGTTATAAAATCCAATGATATAGTCTCCCGCTTCCATTCTGGTACTCGTAATGGTTGTAATAGGCTGGTTGGATGTTGTTGTTTGGCCTTAACCTGCTAACAATCTTGGCACCTAGCCAAGTATTCTGCTATTTTGACCTTCATATTAGGCCAATAAAATAGTTTTCTAAGTGTTGTTATCGTTTTCTGGTAACCTGGATGGACAGAATACGGTTTCTTATGCACTTCGTCCAAGACTGTTAATTTTAACTCTGCAGAATCTGGTAAATAAAGCTTGTTTTTAAATTGTAGTAGTCCCTTCTTGTCAATACTTAGATCTGTTTTATCTGAGTTTGGGGTATTGTTTTGTAATTCTGTCATTAACTTAGTGTGATTTTCATCGTTAATACCTGTTGTGCTTATCCTTTGTTCCAAGTCACTTTCGGCCCTCCTGATACTTATCTCGAATATCCCATGGACTCTTCTGCCTAAAGCGTCTGCTACTTTATTTTCCTTACCCTTGATATGTCTGACCTCAAAGTCAAATTCGCTTAAGAAAGATAGCCACCTTGCTTGTCTTGCATTAAGGTATGGTTGGTTAAATAGATATTTCACCCCGTTATTATCCGTTAATAGTAGGAATTTTGTACCCATTATGTAATGTCGCCACATTTTTAAGGCATGTATTATTGTTGCTAATTGTAAGTCACGAGTGACATAATTTCGCTCGTGTTCCTTTAATTTTCGGGACTCATAACAAATAACATGTCCTTCTTGAGTTAGGAAACCACCTAGTCCTTGTTTACTTGCATCCACACATACTGTGAATTCTTTATCGGGGTTTGCTTCCTTCAATATGGGTGCAATTGTCAATAATCCCTTCAGTTTGTTAAAGCTATCTTGGCACTTTTCTGACTAGTTAAACTTGGTTCCTTTCTTTTGTAATGAAGTGATAGGGTAGGCTATCTTGGAAAACCCTTCTATAAACCTACGGTAATATCCGGTGATTCCCATGAATGACCTTATATCTGCTACATCCTTGGGCATCGACCATTCCATAATGGATTTTGTCTTTTCTGGGTCTACGACAATGCCTTCTGCTGAAATCACATGTCCTAAATATTGTATTTCTTTCTGATAGAAGCCACACTTGTCAAATTTGGCGTACAATTTGTGTTTCCTCAATGTTTGCAGAACTATCCCTAAGTGTTCATCATGTTCTTCTTCTATTTTTTAATAGACTAGAATATTGTCGATAAATACAACCACGAACTTGTCTAAGTACTGACTGAAAATACTGTTCATCAGACACATAAATGTGGTTGTCACATTAGTGAGTTCAAAACGTATGACCACAAATTCATAGTGTCCATACCTTGTCTGAAAAGTTGTTTTTCTTATGTCCTCATCTTTTATCCTAACTTGATGATAACTGGATCGTAAATCCAACTTTGAAAAGATCTTTGCCCCACCTACTTGATCGAACATATCATTTATCCTTGGTAAGGGGTATTTGTTCTTAATAGTCATTTTGTTCAGTTGTCTATAATCGATACATAGTCTTAGAGTACCATCTTTCTTTTTCACAAAGAGGACTAGTGCCCCCCATGGTGAGACACTAGGTCTGATATACTCTTTGTCCAATAATTCCTGTAACTGTATTTTTAATTATGTCAGTTCTGGTAGACTCATTTGGTAAGGTGCCTTCGAGATAGGGGCTGAACCTAGTAGTAGGTCGATGGAGAAGTCTATCTCTCTTCTAGGAGGTAATTCTGGTATCTCATCCACAAACATGTCTCTGAAGTCATGTAGGACAACAAAATCTTCTAGTTTTGGATTATCATCTTTTCCTTGCAGATTCGTTACTTGGATGGCATAAACTTGCATTCCTTCCTCATACATTTCTTGAGTTGCATTGTTGAAACTTGTCAGACTGATACCATTTTGGTATACCTTGGGTTGTTCTAATAGTACCAACATCGTCCTTATAGCTAAGTATCTTTGTATAGAAGTCTAGTACTTCTTTGTGTTGTTCCAACCAATCCATCCCGATAATCATATCATAAGATCCTAGTGGTAGGATGTTCAGATGGGTCTTTATATTTTGACCATCTAAGCTGAACTCAAAATCTGAAACAAACTCAACTACTTTTCTTTTAGTACCAGTCGCTAATTGTACAAGCCATGATTTTACATGCTTCAGTTTCTTAAGTTTGTTTGACTCTGCCCCATTAGGTGTAATATAACTTAACGTAGCTCCAGGGTGAATTAAAATAGAAATTTGAGTATCATTGATTTTACCTTCGATTTCTACCACCGAGGATTGGTGGTCATCTTGTTGACCATCTATGGCTGCATTTATCTGATGTAGGATTTTTCCCATGTCTTCCCACCATCGAGGCTTCCAGCAGATTATGAACAACAGTTCTGTTTGTTGAACTCAAACATGGATAGTTCCTTCTTAGATGAGGCTCTCCACATTCCCAACACTTTAATGGCTCACGGGGGTTGTCTCCAAACTTCTTCATTCCCAGGTTTACCGGTTTACCACTACCTTGCATATTCGGATGATTGGAGTGAAAATCTTTTCTCGGAAAACCTTTTGTTGTATTCCGATAAGGAGCTGGTTGGTACCCCTTCTTCCGCTGGTTCATTCGCTCTTGTTTCTTATCCTTCCAGTCTTTGGGAAATTCTACTCGTTGTTTATACTGATCGTAGCACATTCGTGCTTTCCTGAATACTTCTCTCAAGGATTTGGGGTTGTCAAACTCAATTATGTCCTTGTAGGACTGTGGTAGACAGCTTAGAAATCGTTGAATTTTTACTTTATCCTCATGGATGTATGGTACGAACCCTAGCAGCTCTAGAAATTTATTTATAAGGTCCTCCATTGCCATCTGTCCAAGTCGTAACTCATAGAACTCTTTTTTCTTCCTTTCATAGTAACTTTCTGAAAGGTATTGTTTCTTGAAATACTTTTTAAAGTCAGACCATTCCAATTGTTTCTCCTTTAGACGCTTGGCCAATTTCAGATCCTGCCACCAAATGCTAGCCTTCCCTTTCATATTGTAGATGGCCATTTTGACCTTCATGTTGCTGGAATAGTTGTAGATCTGGAAGTATTTTTTGATTTCCAACAGCCATGCCTCAACTTCTTCTCCTGTCTTGGATTCTGCATCAAAGGTAGCTGGTTTAATCTTTTTAAATTCTCCTTTAAGGTGGTCTACTTGTTTTCTTTTTCTTTCCGATTTAGTTTTTTCTTCAGCTGAAGGTGTTCCTTGTGACGAACTATCTCCTTTTTCTGTTTTCGGACCTGATTTTTTGGAGGCCATTTCGCTGACTTCCTCTTCGTGGTTATCATCCTTTGGGATTTTCTTGGTCACTATACTATGCAGCAGGACTTCATTTATCTCTTGTTGTTCCTGTTGTGCTTTTTCAATTTTTCATTGTCTGCTTTGAAAATCTGTAATTCAATAATAAGGTTCCTCATTGTTTCTAACACTTCTATGGGTGAGATTTTTTCATTGTTCTGTCTTGGATCTCTAGGGGGTCCTTGCTGCGGGTTTTCTTCCATTCTGATTTCTGCATCGTCCTGAGATGCCATAATTAACACAAAACAGAAATAGCTTTCTATTTGTAACCATAATATTTTTATTAGTTTTACATAAATTAGAATATATATACTAAGAAGCTATTGTGGCCCTGTTTAGGTCCAGTGTTGTAACCTTTTTTCTCTGATACCATATGTAATGTACCTCAAAATTTACATATAAAAATAAAATAAAATAAATTGTTTACTTTGAGTTGATTTTGTGTCTTTAAAGTTTCAGTCATTCGTCAACCATAATGTTCAACAATCTTATTGCCTTTTACTTCTCTATCCTATTTAACATATTGTTGCTTCTTTCTATTCAGTATTGAGTTATATATGAACATAGGTACATAGCTAGGGATCTCCTATTTCATTGCAACTTGGTATTATCTACCGTTTTCGTTTCCAAATCCCACTTTATGATAAGGAGCTGTAGCTACTTAGAATCATTATCATATTAATGCAATGGTCATAGATGTAAGGCCTTCTAACATTCATTCTGATACATATATTTTTATAGAATATACAAGAAGAGGTTAACATTATTTGGAATACTTTTAAACAGACACTGTTGGGTATAAAATTGGACACTAATTTGCACCATGAATTAAGGCACGCAGAGGCTAAACTTAGTAAGGTTAGGTTACCATCGTTCCATTGGGAAATTCTATCGGTGCCTAAGGATATTAGACTATCCACTTCGGATGGTAATGTGATGGTGGTTAGGTTCAACACATAACCAGTATCGTAAGACTAAACGGTAACCCTGCTTAGTCTACCTGGTGTACCTTGTCATTAATATTTTGAGAAACTGATAGAGGCCGGAACCATCTTACCTTAAAGGCCTATATGCAACATTTATGGTTTTCTGAGATGAGTCTATTCGGTTCAGTACTAGACCTGCATGCCCCAATGTAATGTCGACAACTTGCCATATTAAGATGGCCCAAGTACGAATACCCCATCCCCATTACTCCATACAAAAGGTCATTCCAATGCTTTCACTTTCATTCTAGTTTTTAGTTTGGTGAAGGAGAGAGAAAAACATTTCAGACCATTTTTTGTGTGGCTTTAGCATTGTGGTCCCGAGTTTTTTATTCAGTCCCTGTGCTGGATGGGTGGTAAGCTTGGAAGGAATTTCTTGACGGGCAGCTCTATGTGGGGTAAGTTTTCCCTTGACTGTTCTTTTATTTATGCATTCAAATCTTTCTGTCTCATCAAGTAGGTCTCTACATGCTACTATTTCCCAGTTAGCTCCTCGGTAGCATTCTCATTTTTCTTCGAGGTTACTGTAAAAACGGGTAGGTGGTACCCTAGAAAGGTTTAGGTTTTCTCACAGTTTTATTCCCTTTCTCTATACTAGCCTTCCTGTCGAGGCTGAGCTATTTTATTCTTGTTGAGGAACTTATCATGGTGTCTGTTAGAAATGTGGATTTGGGATATCCTATTTTTAATTGAACTGTGGATATTGGACTAGTTTCCTCCATCGATTGGTCTCTTAGATGACAGAGTGTCGTGTCTGGGTTTCCCTTGTTTAAAATTTATGTGTTTAAAATAGGTGTTCTCTAGTGTTATTATATCGATTACAAGCGGCGTTCTAATGGCCATATGTGGTTAAATCCTTTATGTTTATGTTTGAAAGATCACATTGATTTTATATTTACCCTTACTTTGAGCTCCTTATATGCATATCATTCCTGCAATGTTTCTTTAGATTAAAACTAGTATTCATCACTAATGATGGGCCCCTTTGATGTGTGAGGGTACATATCAGAGGGACATGAGCTCCTCTTCCCCTTTTGGTATGGGAGGCACACAGTTGGTGCGATGGTGAAGGTTATGAAACCTTCTACTACAGTTAATTACATCAACGACCCCTTTCTGATTACATTTTTTGTTCCTTAATTTAATCATATTATTCCTGTTGGATCAATTTTAATGTTTTCCCATTACTTTGTGTAGGTGCGATCACTTTGAAGCATGATGATGCTCTCTTCACTCCTTCAAGAGGCATTTGGGTTCCAACACAGTGCCCTTCCATCTAATTCAAGTTTATCTACACCGATGGTCAAGGATATGCCCCATTCCTAATGTTTGAACATTTTTAGTTCCAAGTTAGTTGATACAGGGTACGCCCTGATTTGTATAAACATTTTGGTACGAAGAAAAAATATGCCAAGATTGCACTTGGTTGGACTTGTGATATTTAGACAGTCATTCTATTTAAGTAATATGATCATTATGTTTTGAGTGATACTTTGTTGTGGATATGGGTTCAAATCTGTCATTTTCTGTGTTTAACACTTTCCTCGATATTTCTGAAAAATTGGTTTATTACAGGTTCAAATTCTTTTCTGTGTTATTCTAGTTAGTTTTCCAGAATTGAATCTCACTGTTGATTATACAGTCCCTTCTCAAAATGATTCGGCCATACACAGTAGTATACCTAAAACTAGCATAGTAACAAGTGTGCCTAAGGGTTTTGTTTTTCACTGGGACTGTGTGTTGACTTCCAGATTTCGTTTATGCATCGTATACTTATATTTTGATATAAAATTTGTTTGGTAGGAGTTTGAAACTGAGTCTTATTCCACCCATTTGAAGTTTGACTCATCAATCCAGTTGCATAGAATTTTTCGAAATATATTTGTCTGATTGAGATTGTAATAGGTCTAGATTTCTAGAATTCGTGCTTATTTTCTTTCCATATGCTTACTTTACTCTTTTATATCTGCAACACCGTCTTTCCCTGTTTAAACATGAAAACACTGTGGCTTTGCTATACAAAATTATTGTTTACCTTCTGTTTTCTACTACAGTTATTAGTCAAGCCTTTTATTAGTCTATTCACCAGAAATAAATAGCATCTTTATTATGACAAAAATTAGTGGTTATACTGTAGGTGCACCTTTTCTTAACAACATCATCTCTAATTTACTATTATAACCATACTGACTTACCTACACTCAAATCTTTCTGTAATGGATTCTATGGAGTTTGCAGAATTATATCCCTACTTATATGTTTATATATCTACCTAGTTCTTCCAGATTTTGTTGTAGTCATTTTACTCCAACGTCATTATTCCACTATTACAGAATGCCCATATAATATATATATCTGCTCATAAAAAAAATACCTATACAGGTATTGATGCATATCGAATAGTAGCTTAGTGATATAGGGTGTATTTACTTTGAATTTGAATTGTATGTTCACTATAGTAGGCTCACTATATACTATAATCATTTACAGGAAGTATAATTTACCATAGACATGGGTACGCATGACTTCACTCACGTTAGGCAACCAATTTTATTTTCCTTTTTCTCAACAAAAAATTAATTAAGCAGATAGGGGTAGTCTATGGTCCATTCTATTATGAGATTAGTAACTTTACAAGTCTCGTCTTACTGGTTAATACATTCAATGACCTTAATAATTACTTAGCATCAAATTTGAATAAATAAATCCATTTCTAGCTAACGACTAGGAAGTAAAATGATAGATCTTTCCACCACAACATTCAACCAAAATTCATACATAGAAGTAAACAGATTGCAATACATGACATTTAAGTAGGATAAGGTAGAGTTACATATCTAAATCAAATTTTCAGGAAGCCAAAGGGAACAACCGCGTTGCTTCCAACCGTAGAATAGGGCAGCCAATCTACTTGCTCGATTCACCCCCTAGCCTGATCATGAATCCATGAGGGTGAATTGAAATCTCCTCTCTAGCAATATCCTTGAATTCCAGTAGAATCCCCCTTGCCTCACACTCACGCAGTAGTGCTCATAACAACAAGGAAAAAAAATAAAAATCAATAGTCTTCTTTCCCAGCATCCTTGGCAGCATCCTGCCTCCTCACATATGCTATTTATTAATTTTCCTAGGACTTTACCCTAGCTTGAGAATTTTTGCAGCTTTCTAAATCCCTGATTTTCAGGGGCTGCAAATGGCCAAATCACTGATTTGCCACTTGTAACAATCAGCCCAGAGTTAATTCCAATGTGTTCCCCACTCATGGAGTCATGGTCAGTTAAATTTAACATGACTGTTCCATTTGTCCTCCTGCAATCAATATAAAATATTTTGTTTTCATACAAGTGTGATAGTGAAATAGTTAGTCGGGTCAAATCAGGTTTCTTTCCAACAATCATAATAATTAATTACAATCATCAAATTCAAAATTCAGAATTGCCATAAATGCCACAATTTTTCCAAGTTTGAATTTAGTAGAAACAGAATGATTTTTCAGCATATTTAAATTTTAAAAATATTTAATTTTTTTTGGGATGTTACATGTTGTATGTTAGATGTTGACTTTTGAAACCTTGAAACCCCAAAGCCCAAAATCTCGAAGTGGTGGTCCCACATCCTTTCACCTTTCAGAATTCAGGAGTTGTTGTGTATTGTTGTTTGGTATTTGAAACCCTGAAACCCCGAATCCCGAAATCCCGAAGTGTTGGTCCCACATCCTTTCACCTTTTGGAATTTAGGAGTTGTTGTGTATTGTTGTTGGGTATTTGAAACCTGAAACCCTAAGTCCCAAAATCATGAAATGTTACATCCCCATTCCTTTTCGCAATTTTGGGAATTTTTTGTGTTTGATAGCATTTCGGAAGTTTGTTTATGTTGAGGTTTGGGAACTGGAACTCACGAAGTCCCAAACCCTGAAACCTTGAAATACAGGTCTCACATTTCCTCTTTGCATTATAGAAGTTTGTGTATGTTAATGTTGGGCACTAGAACTTGCAAAGTTTCGAACCCCGAAATCCTGAAATGCGGGTCTCACCTTTCATTTTTCGCATTTTGGAAGTTTGTTTATGTTGATGTTGGACACTAGAGCTCATGATTTTTCAAACCCCAAAACCCCAAAATGGGGGTCTCACCTTTTCCACATTTTGGAAGTTCGCATATGTTGTTGTTTGGGCACTTGAACTCACGAAGTTCCGAACCCTGAAACTCCGAAGCGCTATTCCAACCTTCCCTTTGTTTCGCATTTCAGAGTTTTGTATCTGATGATGTTTGGCTTCTGTACTCACGAAATCCCGAACTTCAAAATCCCGAAGTGATGGTCACCTTTAGTGATTTCGGGAGTTGTTGTGTGTTTTTGTTAGCTGTTGTATTCGTGAAATCTCGAACTCCGAAAATCCCGAAGTGATGGTCACTTTTCACGATTTCAGGAGTTGTTGTGTGTTTATGTTAGCTTTTGTATTTGTGAAATCCCGAACTCTGAAATACCGAAATGATGGCCACCTTTCACGATTTTGGGAATTGTTGTGCATTGATGTTGGATGTTGTACCTCGCGAAATCCCGAACTTCGAAATCCCAACATGCTGGTCACTTTTCACAATTTCGGGAGTTGTTTTGTGTTGATTGGAGAATATTCCTCTCGACCAGAGGTATGGAAGTAAAAAACATGTTTATAATTCGCTCATATAGTTAAATCTATGCTGGTGTTATAGGCATCATCAAATAAGAAAATATTGGTAATTTTTACAAGACTTTAAATAACATTGAAGGGAGGAGTATACACTTATTGTATCATCAGGTAGGAATTTTCAAGCTGCATAGTAAAGACAATCAATGACAGTAAGATCTCTAACAAACTTTTAGACTCAAGCTTTATAACAGAAGACTTAATTGTGTGAATCTCGAAACTATTCAAGGATAATTGTACAAACAAATATATTTTTTTTGTGATAGTTTTTGAGGTACATTACATATGGTATCAGAGAAAATGTTACAACACTAGGCCTAAACAGGGCCACATTAATTGCTTAGTATATATTCTGATTTATGAAAAAAAAAAAACTAATAAATCTTGTGGATTACAAACATAAAGTTTTTATGTTTTGTGTTGAATAATGGAAACTCAAGAAGGTGCATAAATCAGGGTGGAAGACAATCTGCAGCAAGGACCTCCTGGAGATCCAAGAAAAAATAGTGATGGAAGTTCACCCACGGAGGTGTTGGAAACAATGAAGTACCTTATTGTTGAACTATAGGTTTTTAAGGCCGACAATAAAAAATTGAAGAAGGCACAATAGGAACAACAAGAGATAAATGAAGTCCTGTTGCGTAGTATAGTAACCAAGAAAATCCAAAAGGATGATAACCCTGAGGAAGAGGTCAGCAAAAGGGCCTCCAAGGACTCTAGTGCGAAAACAAAAAAAGGAGACAGTTCATTTGAAGGGACACCTTCAGATGAAGACAAAGCCATACAAGACCAAAAAAGAAAACAAACAAACAAACTTGAAGGAGAATTTAAAAATATTAAACCAACTACTTTTGATGGAGAATCCAGGATAGGAGAAGAAGTCGAGGCATGGTTGTTGGACATAAAAAAATACTTCCAAATCTACAAGTATTCTAGTAACATGAAGGTCAGACAAGCCATCTACAATCTGAAGGTGAAGGCTAGCATTTGGTGGCAGCACCTAAAATTGGCCAAGGGCCTAAAAGAGAAACAGTTGGAATGGTCCGACTTTAAGAAGTATTTTAAGAAACAATACCTTTCTGAAATCTATTATGAAAGGAAGACGAAAGAATTTATGTGTTATGACTTGGACAAATGACGATGGAGGACCTTATAAATAAATTTCTGGAACTACTAAGGTTCATACCATACATCTGGGAGGATAAGGTAAAAATCTGGTGATTCTTAAGTTGTTTACCACAGTCCTACAGGGATAGAATTGAGTATTGACAACCCCAAATCCTTGAGTGAGGCATTCAGGAAGGCACGAATGTGTTATGAATAGTATAAATAGTGGGTATAGTTTTCCAAGACCTAGAAGGATAAGAAGCAAGATGGAATAAACCAACAAAATAAGGGATACCAGCCAACTCCTTATCAGAATGTAGAAAAAAGTTTCCCAAGGAAGGATTTTCACTCCAATTATCTGAATACACAAGGTAACGGTAAATCGGTAAACCTGGGAATGAAGAAGTTTGGGGACAACTCCCGTGAGCCATTAAAGTGTTGGGAGTGTGGAGAGCCTCATCTAAGGAGCAACTGTCCATATTTAATTACAACAAATAGAACTACTATTCACAATTTACAGGAAGCCTCGACAGTGGGAGACATGGGCAGAAGTTTGGATCAGACAAATGCAACCATAGATGGTTGACAAGCTGACCAGCAGTCCTCAGTGGTAGAAATTGAAGGTAAAATCCATGACACTCGAATTTCTATTGTAATTGACCTTGGGGCTATGTTAAGTTATATTACTCCTGAGGTAGTAGAGTTGAATAAACTTAAGAAACAAAAGCATGAAAAATCTTGGCTTCTATAACTAGCAATAGGTACTAAAAGAAGAGTAGTTAACTTTATTTCTGATCTTGAGTTCAGCTTAGATGGTCAAAAGATAAGGACCAATCTGAACATCCTACCACTAGGATCTTATGATATGATTATCAAGATGGATTGGTTGGAATAACACAAAGCAATACTAGACTATTATACAAAGATACTTAGCTACAATGATAATTTTGGTACTATTAGAACATCCCAAGGCATAGCAAAACCTGTGTCAATTAGACAAGTAACAGGGATGCAATTCAAGAAATGCATTAGAAAGGAATGCCAAGTTTATGCCATCCAAGTAATGAATCTATTAGAAAAAGAAGATAAGCCCATATTAGAAGACTTTGTTGTCCTATGTGAATTCAAAGAAATGTTTGTTGATGAGATACCAGAACTACCTCCTAGGAGAGAAATAGATTTCTCGATAGACTTACTACATGGATCAACCCCTATCTCAAAATCACCCTACCAAATGAGTCTACCAGAGCTAACAGAATTAAAAATACAATTACAAGAATTGTTGGATAAAGAGTATATCAGACCAAGTGTCTCACCATGGGGAGAACCAGTCCTCTTTGTGAAAAAGAAATATGGTACTCTAAGACTATGTATTGATTATAGACAACTGAACAAAGTGACCATTAAGAACAAATAACCCTTACCAAGGATAAATGATCTGTTTGATCAAGTTGGTGGGGCCAAGATCTTCTCAAAATTGGATTTATGATCTGGATATCATCAAGTTAGGATAAAGGACCATGAAATAAACAAAACAATTTTTTTAACAAGATACAAACACTACGAGTTCGCAGTCATACCTTTCAGACTCACTAATGCACCAACCACATTTATGTGCTTGATGAACAACATTTTCAGCCAGTACTTAGACAAGTTCATAGTAGTATTTATCGATGATATTCTGGTCTATTCTAAAATGGAGGAGGAACATGATGAACACTTATGAATAGTTCTTGAAACACTAAGGAAACACAAACTATATGAAAAATTCAACAAATGTGATTTTTATCAAAAAGAAATACAACATTTAGGACATGTCATCTCCTCAAAAGGTATTGTCGTTGAGCCAGAGAAGATAAAAGCCATTATGGAATGTCCAGTACCTAAGTATGTGGCAGACATCCAGTCATTCATGGGAATCACCAGATATTATCGCAGATATATAGAAGGGTTCTCCAAGATAGCCTACCCTATCGCATCATTACAAAAGAAAGGGACCAAGTTTAACTGGTCACAAAAGTGTTAAGACAGTTTTAACAAGCTAAAAGAATTATTGACATCAACGCCCATTTTGAAGGTAGCAAACCCAGATAAAGACTTCACAGTATGCATTTATGCAAGTAAAGAGGGACTAGGTGGTGTTCTAATTTAGGAAGGGCACGTGATTTGTTATGAGTCCTAGAAATTAAAGGAACATGAGCGGAATTATGTCACTCATGACATAGAATTGGCAGTAGTAATACATGCCTTAAAAATGTGGCTATACTATATAATGGGCAGAAAATTATTACTATTGGCCGATAATAGTGGAGTGAAATATTTGTTTAACAAACCAGACCTTAATGCCAGACAAGTAAGGTGGCTAGCCTTCTTGAGAGAATTCGACTTTGAGGTCAGACATATCAAGGGTAAGGAAAATAAAGTAGCAGATGATTTAAGCCACAGAATCCATGTGTTATTTGAGATAAATATCAGCAGAGAAGAAAGTGATCTGGAACAAAGAATAAAAACGGCAGGTATTAATGACGGAAATTACACTAAGTTGATGGAAAAATTACAAAACAATATCACAAACTCAAATGAACCGGATATGAGTATCGACAAGTAGGGACTATTAAGATTTAAAAACAGACTTTACATACCAGATTCAATAGAGCTAAAATTAATTATTTTAGATGAAGTGCATAAGAAATCGTATTCTGGCCATCCCGACTACCAAAAATCAATAACAACACTCAGAAAACTATTTTACTGACCTAACATGAAGGGAGAAAAAATAGAATATTTGGCTAGGTTCCAAGATTGTTAATAGGTTAAGTTCGAACACCAGCATACAGCCGGCCTATTACAACCATTACCGGTAGCAGAATGGAAATGGGAGACCATATCGGTGGACTTTATAACAGGTTTGCCTAAAACTCATAAACAAAATGATTCTATCATGGTTGTAATCGATAAACTAAGTAAGTCAACACACTTTGTTCCTGTAAAGTGTACTTTTAAAGCTATTAACATTACTGAAATATTCATGAAAGAAATTTTTAGACTGCATGGTATTCCTAAAATGGTGATTTAAGATAGAGACGTAAAATGCACATCCGCTTTTTGGAAGGAATTGTTTGCATGGCTATATACTAATTTGAATTTCAGTACGAGTTATCATCCACAAATGGATGGACATACCAAAAGGACAAACCAAATCATAGAGGATGTGCTCTAGATGTATGTAAGAAAAAAATCAAACAAGTGGGAAGACTACCTACACTTGGTAGAATTTGCATATAACAATGGGTACCAAACTTTGGCTAAGTTGAGCCCTTTCAAAATACTGTACGACAAAAAGTGTACTACTCCAATTAGTTGGGATAACCCGACTGATAGACTCATGGCTGGACCAGGGATGCTCCAAGAAATTGAGAACGTGGTAAGGAAGGTACAATAGAACTTGAAAGAGGCACAAGATAGACATAAGAGCTATGCGGATCAGAAAAGAAGACACTTGGAATTTCAAATGGGAGACCATGTTTATTTGAAGGTCAAAGCCCAAAAAATCTCGCTAAAGTTGTGGAACTGTGCCAAGATGGCACCCAGGTTTTGTGGGCCCTTCGAGATACTAGCTCGAATTGGACCCGTAGCATATTAGCTTACACTTCCAGCTAATTTGACAATTCATAATGTATTTCATGTTTCTTTGCTGAAAAAGTATATTCATGAATCTACTCATATGATTGATTGGAACTTGGTGCAGGTGGAACCTAAAGGCGAGTTCCAGGTGGAACCCTTGCGCATTCTAGACCGGAGAGAAATATAACTTCAGAACAGAGAAGTTGCTCAGGTAAAGGTGCAATGGAAGCACTTTAGTCCTGAGGAGGCCACTTGGGAATTGGAAGGAGATTTGAGGAGATCTCATCCAATATCATTCCAGGAAAGGAATGAACACTGAGGACAATGTTTTACTGAAGGGGGAAAGGATGTGACATCCCCCAAAAATAAAATATATTTATTTTTGTGTGCTGGAAATTTATTTCTGTTTTTGGCAAATTTGAATTTGGATTTTTTTTTTCCATTTATGGCAATTCTGAATTTCAAATTGAATAATTGTATTTAATTATTGTGACTATTGGGAAGAGATCTATTTGGACTCAACTAACTATTTGACTATGACACTTGTATCACAACAGAATATTTAGATTAATTACAGGAGGACAAATGGAACAACCATGTTAAAATCAGCTGACCATGACTCCATGAGTGGGGAACATGTTGGAACTGCCTCTAGGCTGATTATGAGAAGTGGAAAATTAGAGATTTGGCCATTGGCAGCCGCTAAAAATTAGGGATTAAGAGAGCTACAAAAATCCCCAAAGGAGGGAAAAATACCGAGGCAAAAATTGATAAATAGCATATGTGAGGAGGCAGGACATGGACAAGTATGCTGGGAAAGGATTTTTGAGCTCTCTTGCTGTTATGAACACTATGGATTGAGTGTGAGACAAGAGGAGCCTGCTGAAATAGAATTTCCTTACTGTTATGAGCACTGTTGAGTAAGTGTGAGGCAAGAGGATCACTGTTGGAATTGAAGGACATTGTTGGGGAGGAGTTTCCAAGTTTGCCCTTATGGATTCATAGTCAAGCTAGGGGGTGAATTGGGCAAGTGACCTTGGATTCCCTATTCTACGGTTGGGAGGAACGTGGTTGTTCCCTTTTTTGTCCCACAGATTTGATTATGATATGTTGATCTACCCCTCTCTATTATGAATGGCTATGTTTTATCCGATGTCATGTATCTATTAAATCTGAACTAGAATAGTTTCCATTCTCTATTTGAATGATTTGATATCTGAGGCATTATATTTTACTAGATTGGAACTGTAACGATGTCCATTTTCTGTTTGAATGTTTTTAATGATGTCATATTAAATCCGAACTGGAATAATTTTCATTCTTTGTCTGAATGATTTTTCTGATGCATTGTACTTGATTAGAATGAAACTGCAAAGATCCCCATTTTCTGATAGATGTGAATGAAATATGTATTTATATAGATATTTGTAATACGTCTGTTGGAATGTTCACATCTAACTGTTGATATATATATTTGTTGTGGAAGCACCTATGATTTTGTTATATACATAAATAGAGAAAGGGGGAGATTAGCATCAGTGGGGCAAATCCTTTCTATAGTGAAAGACCCAGAAAGATGAATATAGATCCCATAGAACATCGATATTTAATCACCAAACTCTTATGGAAGTGAAATTATATTTATGATGCACAGATCTAGTACTATTGGTGTTTAATACACTGATTAAAGGAATCTCTAAGTGATTATGATAGATATTACTTTATACAGAAAAAACTGTTGCCCTATTGTACCCTTTTATAGATTCTATGCGTATAAACTCATAAGTTTAGATTTCAGAATTCTCTTAGGTAAACGGATATTGAATCCTTCTACACCTACTATTTTCATAGAATGGAAGTAACAATACCAATACAAGGCAAAAATCTTAGAGTTATGAAAATAATGTGAATTTTAGCGTTCGGGACTTGCTAGTTACATTTATGCAAAGTTCCCTTGCTTTTCCAAATCCTGAAACCCCAAAGTGCGAATCCCACATTCCTATCTTTTCACAATTCAGAAGTTTTTGTATGTCATATGTTGACTTTTGAAACCTCGAAAGACCGAAGCCCAAAATCCCGAAGTGGTGGTCCCACATCCTTTCACCTTTCAGAATTCGGGAGTTGTTGTGTATTGTTGTTTGGTATTTGAAACCCTAAAACCCAAAATCCTAAAAGCCCCAAGTGTTGGTCCCACATCCTTCATCTTTCAGAATTCAGGAGTTGTGTATTATTATTGGGTATTTGAAACCCAAAACCCCGAATCCCTAAATCCTGAAATGTTAGTTCCCCGTTCCTTTTCACAATTTCGGGAATGGTTTGTGTTTGATCACATTTCAGAAGTTTGTTTATGTTGAGGTTTGGGCACTAGAACTCACGAAGTCCCGAACCCTGAAACCTAGAAATGGGGGTCTCACATTTCCTCTTCACATTTCAGAAGTTTGTGTATGTTGATGTTGGGCACTGGAACTCGCGAAGTTCCAAACCCCAAAATCCCAAAATGCGGGTCTCACCTTTCCTTTTTTGCATTTATCAAGTTTGTTTATGTTGATGTTGGACACTGGAGCTCATGAAGTCTTGAACCCCGAAACCATGAAATGCGGGTCTCACCTTTTTCACATTTCGGAAGTTCACATATGTTGTTGTTTGGGCACTTGAACTCATGAAGTTGCGAACCCCGTAACCCAAAAGCGATAGTCCAACCTTCCCTTTGTTTCGCATTTCAGAGGTTTGTATCTGTTGATGTTTTCTTTTTGTACTCGTGAAATCTCGAAGTGATGGTCACCTTTCGCAATTTTGGGAGTTGTTGTGTGTTTTTGTTAGCCTTTGTATTCGTGAAATCCCGAACTTTGAAAATCCCAAAGTGATGGTCACTTTTTGCGATTTCGTGAGTTTTTGTGTGTTTATGTTAGCTGTTGTATTCGTGAAATCCTGAACTCCAAAATCCTGAAATGCTGGCCACCTTTCGTGATTTCAGGAATTGTTGTGCATTGATGTTGGCTGTTGTACCTCGCGAAATCCCGAACTCCCAAATCCCTACATGCCAGTCATTTTTCGCGATTTTAGGATTTGTTGTGTGTTGATTGGAGAATATTCCTCCCGACTAGAGGTATGGAAGTAACAGACATGTTTACAAGTCACTCGTATAGTTAAATCTATGTTGGTGTTATAGGCATCATCAAATAAGAAAATATTGGTAATTTTTACAAGACTTTAAATATAATTGAAGGGAGGAGTATACACTTATTGTATCATCGGGTAGGAAGTTTCAAGTTTCATAGTAAAGACAATCAACAACAATAAGATCTCTAACAAACTTTCAGAATCAATCTTTATAACAGAAGACTTAATTGCGTGAATCTCGAAACTATGCAAGGATAATTGTAAAAACAAATATTTTTTTTTGTGATAGTTTTTGAGGTACATTACATATGGTATCAGAGAAAAAGTTACAACACTAGGCCTGAACAGGTCCACATTAATTGCTTAGTATATATTCTAATTTATAAAAAAACTAATAAATCTTGTGGATTACAAACATAAAGTTTTTCTGTTTTGTATTGAATAATGGAAGCTCAAGAAGGTGCATAAATTAGGGTGGAAGAGAATCCACAGAAAGGACCTCCTGGAGATCCAAGACATAACAGTGATGTAATTTCACCCATGGATGTATTGGAAACAATGAGGAACCTTATTGTTGAACTACAGGTTTTTAAGGCTAACAATGAAAAATTGAAGAACACACAGTAGGAACAACAACAGATAGATGAAGTCTTGTTGCGTAGTATAGTAACCAAGAAAATACCAAAGGATGATAACCTTGAGGAAGAGATCAGCAAAAGGGTCTCCAATAACTCTGGTGTGAAAACAGAAAAAGCAGACAGTTTTTCTGAAGGGACACCTTCAGCTGAAGACAAAACCGTACGAGACAAAAAAAGAAAACAAGCAGACCACCTTGAAGGAGAATTTAAAAAGATTAAACCAGCTACTTTTGATGGAGAATCCAGGACAGGAGAAGAAGCCAAGTCATGGTTGTTGGACATCAAAAAATACTTCCAAATCTATAACTATTCCAGTAACATGAAGGTCAGAATGGCCATCTACAATCTGAAGGGGAAAGCCAACATTTGGTGGTAGGACCTGAAATTGGCCAAAGGCCTAAAAGAGAAATAGTTGGAATGGTCCAACTTTAAGAAGTATTTTAAGAAACAATACCTTTCTAAAATATATTATGAAAGGAAGACGAAAGAATTTTATGCATTACAACTCAGAAAAATGATGATGGAGGGCCTTATAAATAAATTTCTGGAACTACTAAGGTTTGTACCATACATCCGGGAGGATAAGGCAAAAATCTAGTGATTCTTAAGCTATTTACCACAGTCCTACAGGGACATAATTGAGTATTGACAACCCAAATCCTTGAGTGAGGCATTCAAGAAGGCATGAATGTGCGATGACCAATATAAACAGCGGGTAGAGTTTCCCAAGACCTGGAAGAATAAGAAGCAAGATGGAATAAACCAGTGGAAGAAGTGATACCAACCAACTCCTTATCATAATGCAGCAAAAAGTTTCCAAAGGAAGGATTTTCACTTCAATCATCTGAATATGCAAGGTAACGGTAAACTGGTAAACCTAGGAATGAAGAAGTTTGGGGACAACTCCCACGAGCCATTAAAGTGTTGGGAGTGTGGAGAGACTCATCTAAGGAGGAACTATCCACGTTTAATTACAACAAACAGAACTATTGTTCACAATTTACAGGAAGCCTCAACAGTGGGAGACATGGGTAGAAGTTTGCATGGGACAAATGCAACCATAGATGGTCGACAAGCTGACCACCAGTCATCAGTGGTAGAAATCGAAGGTAAAATCCATGACACTCGAATTTTTGTTTTAATTGACCCTGGAGCTATGTTAGGCTATATTACTCAAAAATTCTTGGCTTCTACAACTAGCAACAGGTACTAAAAGAAGAGTAGTTAACTTTATTTCTGATCTTGAGTTCAAGTTAGATAGTCAAAATATAAGGACCAATCTGAACATCCTACCACTAGGATTTTATGATATGATTATCGGGATGGATTGGTTGGAACAACACAAAGCATTACTAGACCGTTATACAAAGATACTTAGCTACAAAGATAATTTTGGCACTACTAGAACATCCCAAGGCATACCAAAACCTATGTCAATCGGACAAGTATCAGCGATGCAATTCAAGAAATGTATTAGAAAGGGATGTCATGTTTACGCCATCCAAGTAACAAATTTATTAGAAAAAGAAGATAAGCCCAAGTTAGAAGACTTTGTTGTCCTACATGAATTCAGAGACATGTTTGTTGATGAGATACTAGAACTACCTCCTAGGAGAGAAATAGATTTGTCCATAGACTTACTACCCGGATCAGCCCCTAATTCAAAAGCACCCTACAAAATTAGTCTACTAGAATTGACAGAATTAAAAATACAATTACAAGAATTGTTGGATAAAGAGTATATCAGACCAAGTGTCTCACCATGGGGAGCACCAGTCCTCTTTGTGAAAAAGAAAGATGGTACTCTAAGTCTATGTATTGATTATAGACAACTGAACAAAGTGTCCATTAAGAACAAATACCCCTTACCCAGAATAAATGATATGTATAAATGGTGATTTCAGATAGAGACGTAAAATTCACATCTGCTTTTTGGAAGGAATTGTTTGCAGGGCTAAATACTAATTTGAATTTCAATATGAGTTATCATCCAAAAACAGATGGATAGACTGAAAGGACAAAGCATATCATAGAGGATATGCTCTACATGTGTGTAAGAACAAAACTTAACAAGTGGGAAGACTACCTACACTTGGTAGAATTTGCATATAACAATGGGTACCAAACTTCAGCTAAGTTGAGCCCTTTAAAATATTGTATGATAGAAAGTGTACAACTCCAATTAGCAGGGATAACCCAGTTGACAGAATCATGGTTGGACCATAGATTCTCCAATAAATGGAGAGCATGGTAAGGAAGGTACAACAAAACTTGAAAAGAGGCATAGGACAGACATAACAGCTATGCGGATCAGAAAATAAGACACTTGGAATTTCAAATGGGAGAGCATGTTTATTTGAAGGTCAAAGCCTAAAAATGCACGCTGAAGTTGGGAAACTGTGCCAAGATGGCACCCAAGTTTTGTGGGCCCTTCGAGATACTAGCTTGAATTGGACCCGTAGCATATCAACTTGCACTTCCAGCGAATCTAAGAATTCATAATGTATTTCATGTGTCTTTGTTGAAAAAGTATATTAATGACCCTACTCATATGATTGATTGGAACTTGGTGCAGGTGGAACCCAAAGGCGAGTTCTAGGTGGAACCCCTGCGCATTATGGACCGGAGAGAAATAACACTTCAGAACAGAGCCATCACTTAGGGAAAGGTGGAATGGAAGCACTTTAGTCCCGAGGAGGTCACTTGGTAATTGGAAGTAGATTTGCAGAAATCTCATACAATCCCGTTCCAGGAAAGGAACGAACATTGAGAACAGTGTTTTAGTGAAGGGGGAAAGGATGTGACATCCCCCAAAAATAAAATATTTTTATTTTTATGTGATGGAAATTTATTTATATTTTTGGCGAATTCAAATCTGGAAACTTTTTGCCATTTATGGCAATTCCGAATTTCGAATTTAATAATTGTATTTAAATATTGTAACTATTGGTTATAGATTTGTTTGGACTCAACTAACTATTTGACTATGAAACTTTTATCACAACAAAATATTTATATTAATTGCAGGAGGACAAATGAAACAACCATGTTAAAATCAACTGACCATGACTCCATGAGTGGGGAACATGTTGGAACTGCCTCTAGGATGATTATGAGAAGTGGCAAATCAGATATTTGGCCACTGGCGACCCTTGAAAATCAAGAATTAAGAGAGCTGTGAAAACTCCCAAAGGAGGGAAAAAGACCCAGGCAAAAATTGATAAATAGCATATGCGAGGAGGCAAGACGCGACCAAGTATGCTGGGAAAGGATTTTTGAGCTCTCTTGCTTTTACAAATGTTGAAATAATGTAACTACAAAGAGTATTCTTATTATTATTGTTATATTTTTCATAGGATCAATCCCCATTGTGTTTTGATCATGTCGGTTATTGTATTAGGACCAAATCCCCTTTTGCAGATTGGTCAACAAACAATTATAGTAGGCATAATAAGAAGTCGACTCCAATAGTTACTATTGAGACCCATAAATATAATAAAGGTGGGTTTACCCACCCAGATTGAGAAGTCGACCCTGCCAGTGAAGAGACACTTCACACGCTCCAGACTTGTATATATAGAGAGGCCAACGCCTCAGTTTGACACACAACACTCTTGCTCATTTCTAAGAGGCAAGTTGCGACTTACCAGTTGGAGAGAGGGAGAAGAGTGGCACATATTTTGGAGAGGAATTTTTGTATTGGTTTGAGTTATCTCTTGACATTGTATTGGCAATTTATGATAAGGAAGTTTTTATTGAGTTTTCTTCCCCTAGAGGGTTTCCCAGGATAAATGTTGTGTCTCTTGTGACTGTGTATTTCTCAGTAATCTTGTTCTTATGTTGCTCTTATCTATTGAAATGAAAAGAACTATAATAATGGCATAAAACATTAACATGGTATCAGATCCAACTTGAAGGAAGCATATTTTGCAAGAGGAAAACGTCACTGTTGTAGTACCTGCAAATTAGGGTTTTTCAAAAGTGAAGCTTTTCATCTCCAAAACCACCTAGAAAGTTGTGCCCTCCCCCAAGGATCATTTTGGCACCTTGAGTGCACCTTTTCAGTGGTTGGATCTCTCGTAAAGTGAAACCCTAGTTTCACAAAAGTACCAGAAGTACCAGACAACTAGTACCAGAAGTACTAGAGTACTAGAAGTACCAGAAGCACCAATCCAAAAATCTGCAGATCAGATTTGAAGGGGAAAAAAATGGATTTTCTCAGAACCAAGTACACTAGGCTACTCGCCTCAACCAAGCACACCTCCTGGTAAGGTCAAAATTTGATTTTAAGCATTTTCATTTTTGGTCATTTTTCATAGCCTCAAGTACAAGATGTCTGCAAGCACAAAGCTTGTTGAGAAACTAGAAGGCATAGACAACTTCTGTTCCTGGAAGTATAGGATCGGTTTGATCCTTCCAGAGAATGACCTAGCAAGATTCATCAAAGAAGAAGTTTCGGAACCTGAAGATGCCATAGAGAAAGCAAAGCATCAGAAGGACTCAATTAGGGCTCAAAGAATCATTGCATATTCAATCAAAGACCACCTTATCCCGTATGTCTCATCCAAGAACACTCCTAAAGATATTTTTGACTCTCTAAGAAAACTATACGAAGGAAGGAACATCAACCGAAAGATGAACCTAAGATCTCAATTGAAGAATACCAAGATGCAGAAAGGAGAAATGATTCAAGAATATTTCTCCTGAATATCATAAATTAAAGAATAGTTTAAAGCGATTGGAGACACCATAAATGAAGACCAATTCGTAGTGATGGCCCTAAATGGTCTCACAAGACCTTGGGATTCTTTCATCCAGACGATATGTGCCAGAAAGGAGAAACTGCAGTTTGAGAGCCTATGGGAAGAATGCATCCAAGAAGAGACAAGGGTAGCTAACCGTGAAGCACTACTAGAATGGGATGATGATCAAGCCCTAGCTACTCATACAAAAGGAGGAAGGAAGAAACCCTACTTCAAAAAGGAAACTCATAGAGAGCCTCGACCATCAAACAAATTCAATGACAAAGAACCTCATCCAAGAAGGTTTTAAAAGTAAGGATAATGCAAGGGAAGAGATCTCCCATCCATACAATGCTATCATTGTGATAATATGGGACACAAGGTGAATTCTTTTCTATTCAGAAGAGAAGAATACAAGAGGAAACACAAGAGGCAACATGCCCACATAGTCGAAGATGAAGAACCACCTATGAAGATGATTAAGGACCATGTCTTGATCTCAGCCCTCTCAGGATCTGTATCACCTGGAGAGGACACATGGCTCATTGATAGAAGTGCATCAAAACACATGACGGGTAAGAAAATTACTCTCTCTTGTATTTCATAAAAGAAGTTTTCTCAGAAAGTGACACTTGGAGATGATTACCAATATACCATCAAGGGAGTGGGAGAATCAAACTACAAGCTAGATTCAGAAAACTCAATAATGATGAAGGACGTACTCTATGTACCAGGCTTGAAGAAGAACTTACTTTCCATATCAGCTTTAGATAAGAAATGCTATAGAGTTTCCTTCATAGATGGAAACGTTCTTATGTGGGCTAAAGGAGAAACGATAAATAAAGCAATCGTCATCGAAAATGAAGAAAATGGCTTATATAAGCTGAAGGGTCACCCATAAATTTCCATGACCCATGCCATCGAAAACTCATGAAAACTTTGGCATAGAAGATTAGCCCACATCAACTACAAGGCACTACCATACATATGCAAAGTTGTCATAGGTTTACCAGAACTCAAGGTCGATCAAGAAGGCATATGAAATGGATGTGTGCAAGGGAAGAATATACAGAACCCTTTTCCAAAAAGGGACAGCAAAGTGGAAGGAGTACCGGAACTCATTCACTTAGACATGTGTGGCCCAATTCCATCATCCTCCATTAGCAGGTATGTATATTGTGTATCATTCATTGATGACTATTCTCGCAAGACCTAGATATATTTCTTGAAATCTAAAGATGAAGTATTCAGTAAATTCAAGGAATTCAAAGCCTTGATAGAGAATCTTTATGAAATAAATATTAAGATACTCAGGTCAGATAATGGAGGAGAATATACCTCAAAAGAGTTTGTGAACTTCTGCAGAGATGTTGGGATTACGAGGGAACACACTACTTCCTATAATCCTCAACAAAATGGTGTAGTTGAATAGAAGAATAGAACAATTATGGAAGTTGTAAAGACCATGATCCATGATCAAGATCTTCCTATGTGATTATGGGCAGAAGCAGCAATGGCAGTTGTTTATGTGCAGAACCGATTATCCCATAGTGCACTTGGGTTCAAGACCCCAGAAGATATGTTCATAGGAAAGAAGCCAAAGGTAAGCCATCTCAAAATATTTGGTTGTCCAGTGTTTATTCATATACCGAAAGAGAAAAGAAACAAGATGGAACCCTTCAGAAAGAAGGGAATATTTGTGGGATACTGAGAGGTTTGCAAGGCCTTCATAATCTACATACCTAGTCACCACCACATTGAGATCAGTAGGGACATGACCTTTGATGAATAAGAAACACATAAGAAATCAAGAAGATGCCATCTTGAAGAAGTATATGAAGAGGAACCTGTAAATGCTAGGATTGTAGAATCTGTGAGGGAAGTTCCCAGAGCTACAGAACTAGTAAGGGAAGTCATAACTTCCCCTGATGAGGAGACTACTGAATACCACGATATAACAGAAGTTCAAGAACCTCCTCCAATGACCTTCTCCCATAAAAGAAATCCTGCTTGGGCAAGAGAGCTTATTCAAGATGGAGAGAAGTATGGTGTTCCAGAAGGAACCTTGAGAGAGGTGAAAAGACCAAAGCCATTCTTCAGTTACATGGATTTGATGTGTGATCTCCTAGATGAGGAGCCTACATGTTTTGAAGAAGCCATTCAAAAGAAGGAATGGGCAGATGCCATGATAGAGGAATACCAATCCATAATAAAGAATGATGTATGGGAAATAGTTACCAGACCAAAAAGTAAGGATGTGGTATCCTCAAAATGGCTCTTCAAAATAAAACATGCCACTGATGGAGGTATTGAGAAATATAAATGAAGATTTGTCGCTCATGTCTTTTCCCAGAAAGAAGGCATTGAGTATGAAGAGACATTCGGTCCTATGGCCAGATACACTTTGATTAGGACCATCATAGCTCTTCCAAGTAAGATGAAGTGGAAGTTGTATCAGATGGATGTAAAGACAACTTTCCTAAATGGTGTCATTGAAGAAAAAGTGTATATAAAGCAACCCCAAGGATTTGAGGTTGAAGACAGGAGGTCTCATGTATGCAGATTGAAGAAATCTCTATACGGATTGAAGCAAGCCCCTAGAGCTTGGTATGGCCATATAGATAGTTTATTGATGAGCTTAGGCTTTACCAATAGTAAATTAGACTCAAATATCTACTTATTGGATTAATCGGTAGGTGCGGACACTAACATATGTCCCTAGATCCACTTGGATCTAGAACAAAACAGGACAGGACATGACTCTTTCCCTAAGTTATGAACATTGAATTAGCTAGTAGGGAGGAACAAGTAACATACCTTGGTATCGCTTCCTAGGGTCTCCGTTGCTCCCGCTTCACTCCAGTTCTCTTGTGAGGTCAAGACCAAGACAACACAAACTAACCAAAGTGAAGATAGAAAAATATATTCAATCGTCAACTTATGTGTATGATCAAGGAATTACACAATAAAGTAAGAATGACTTTATGGGAAAAGGACATGCCACTGTATCATATTAATCAAAAGTAGAAGATACAACTTGATCGCCTTGATGTCACGAGATTCCTTTCGGTGGCTCTTGGCTCCAACACACACACTTGCTTGATCCTTGTATGAAGAAGATCAAATTCCTCTTGATAGACTTGCTAGAGTCTCCAAGCTCCCGTTCAAGCTAGGTCCTTCACACAATTCTTTCACCAATTCTCCAATGAATCTTTCTTAACCTTTTCCATGAGAATCCTATCAATATAGAGGAGAGGATGAGATGGTTACTTGGATAAGAATTATCCCAAAATATCATGGAAACCAGTAAAAGGATAACCATTCGAATGCCAACCCATTCTTCTAGAAGATTTCCTTCTAGAACCATTGAGACTTCATCTTTTTCCAAGATTGAGAGAAAGTTCGCACCCTAGATATGTAGCACAGTGTGAGAAGTTCGCACCCTAGCTGAAGGTAGCCTGTGAGAATGGGTCATTCTCGCACCGTAGGATATGAGCAACCTGTGAACTCTCTTCAAAAGTATGTTTTCTGGGAAGAGATGAATGTCACTTTTCTCAGGAGAAAAGCTCTTATTAGGAGCATGAATACACCATCATCAATACATCATCAATATGACCAAAATCACGGGTAACAGAATTCCCCCCAAAGTATGAGGTTGGAATCACTGACAACCGAAATACTTTGTAAACTACGTGTGTGTGTATGTAAGAAACCAAGAGCGCATCTAATCGGAATCTTGCGAACAACCAAGCATATGCAGAATATCATATTAATTCTAAGGTAGCATTCCCATACTCAGATCACAAACGAATGACATTATAAGCATAGGTCATGGCCACCAATCATACACTGTGGATCCATGTCATCAAAATATAGCATAGCCACCAAGAATACACCGTGGATCTATACGAGAAACTTCAAATTGAGACGACATAGCCACAAAACATACAAAGTGGATCTATGTGTCACAAATTATACATATTCCATCGCAATCTGGACAAAGAGATGATATCCAGGGTCTTCAATCTCATTGCCCAAAAGTACAAATCTAACCATGTGATTACATGTGTTGAAGTCGAATATGGTAGAAACCACTTGATTATTGGTCATTGATGAAACCATTAACAAGTGTGAGGGAAATCACCATTAATGTCAGTGACTCCCAAGGTACTCTAGTACAATCCTTCGAATGTGAATGAATGAGTTGAGGTTGAACATTCGACGAAATCTTTCGATCAGGGGTCAATGATGTAAATACACTATCAAAAGAGAGGAAACCTACCATTGAGGCATGGAAGTTCCAAGGTACCAAAGAATTTCTAAGTCTTGTTTCCGGATAATGAGCTGAAGTTGATGGAACAAAAATCATCACAGAAGGGCCTTGATGTATCCCCCATCAATGACATGAAATAAGTAACATATTTTGAAGTTGAAATAGAGTATGACATAAGTTGGACCAGACACAGGGAAGGCCCACACGAAGAGAATGGACAACCGTAGATGGCTGACTCAATAGAGGTTTTGAACTTCTCTTGAACATATGAACGACACGACTAATGATTTGGCAGCATTGACTTAGAGATGACACAGGGTATGACCTTGTAGCAAATCAAATGAGAGACAAATGGATTTCCCAAACCAGCTTCAAATAATGAATAGAGGGGTTTCATGTTCAAGAGCAACACTTACTGCCAATTAATATGAATACGAGAACACATCCCTTTCCCAAATTTTTCCCCACCATTTCTGGCGAGTACCTCTTTATTTTTACGCAAGCTTGAGGAGGATAACATATGCTTGTTGATATAAGCTCATCCTTCAGATGAGTCCTTTGGAGTATTTTTAACGAACCCTAGGAAGGAGTGGTTTGGTCCCATTACAGGTCTATCAATGTTTGTTTAATGAGTCCAAAGATAGAAAACTCGAAGGTTTTTCATGATTATAGAGTCTGGAAAAACACTTAAAAGAGAACTCTATCAGTTCCTTTTTCATAAAATAGTCTGATGAGACCGAAAAAGAGATAAATTATCGCCCAACAGATGATTTCTTGAAATACTTTAACAAGCGTGAAAATGCAAGGTCGCTCGGCTATCTTTTCATGTTTAGAGAGTCTAAAAAGAGATTAAAGAGGACTCCAAGGGGGTTCCTTTTTCGTATAACCTTGTTGAGCCCAAAAAAGTGATAAAAGTGTGCTCAATTGCGTTCTCATGTATTTTCAAGCGTGAGAACGGACAAAGACCAAGCTCGAGGCTTTGTACAAAAACCATAAAAAACAATCAAAACATGTGATGAAGAAGAAAAATATATCCGCATCCCTGTGCATGAACATCAAAGTCGTTACGCCTGCAAAAGTTGTACTCAAAAAGGCATTAGGAATTAGGTTTTTAATAAATAAATTATTATAAAATCCAATAACATGGTAAAAGTAAATATAAAGAAGTAAAAACTCTTTTTACCATATCATTTTATCTTTACCAATATTTGAACCCCAAAACCCCTCTTTTACCCTTGAAATTCGATGTCAGAATGCGAGAGTTACGAGCATCCATTAGACAAACCGTCAATGGCAGTAAGGTAGGCTCTTTGTCCTTTACCTTTTCATGGTTTAATTTTTCATTTTCATTGGCAAAAAACAGCGTTTTGAGTTTGTTTTGGGGGCTATTATTGCACCCAACCATTCTCGCAGGTGAGCCACACGGGACTTGTGAGAATGGCACATTCTTATAGGTGAGCCCAAAGGCGCCTATGAGAACCTCACATTGTGCCTAAAGGGCACCTGTGAGAACCGTAAAGTGTAAAAGTTTTTTGAAGTTTTTCTCAATGAAAATATACCAAATATTGAATAGAGTTACTGATCTTCTTCTTGTGCTTCTTATGCAGGTATTTGGCCATCACCATGGTTCTAGAATGGCGCGCGAAAGGGAGCACGAAGAAGATAATTCCATTGTCGGAAATCATTCCCCCACCGTTGTTACTCTGCGAAACTCTAGTCTTCTGAAGTTCTTTCATATCCTGGGCATGAGGGATCAAGTCAGGTTATTGGAGTACCTTGTGCATATGTGGGATCCCGATCAGCAGGTATTCCATGTAGGGGTCCACACATTATCCTTGGATATTGAGGACATTTACTTCTTGACAGGACTATCACGATGTGGCTACCATGTGAACTTGATTGGTAGTAGAGGTGGTGGGCTGCCTATGAGTGAGTACTGTTGTTTGCACTGTGTTCTAGAGGCAGAGAGGAGCAAAGGGAAACAAACTATTTAGGGAGTGCGGGATTTGACCCTCTGCAATATTTTTTTCACCATTTCTCATATGGATGGGATCTCTGCTCCTCACATGGCTCTCCAGAGCTACTTTCAGTATTCGATAGAGTGTATTGAGCCTCGGGTTTTTAACTGGATAGATGTAGTGCTTCGTAGCATGAAGAGGCAGTTGACCAAATGTAGGTGAGGTAACCTGAAGCAATTTGGGTACGAGTCTTTATTGGTGTCCTTCTTCCTTGAGAGGGTTCCCTTGCTGAGGCTGCAAGTTGAGTGGGATTTACCAGCCCCAACAGATCCAAGAATGATGAGATGGTGCCAACTCATGGCTTGGCATGTAGCTAGACCAATTATCAAATATGATGATACCTTCTTTGACTGGTTGCGACCACAGATGTTGATGGTTAACGATTATTCTTATGCCAGGTTGGATTTCCGAGGAGATCTAGACTTGGTTTTGCCTGAGGGTGCTCAGTGGGGGGAACTTGGTAATAAGTACACATTTTTTTCTTTTTAAATGTTTTTGTGAATTTTATCATATGCAAATATTTTTATAATGTTTGTCGAAGGTCTAAATACAAAATTCTTTTTTGATGACACAGATGTGGGACCTTACCGACCTCCTGGTACTTCTCCTATTCAGTAGCGAGGAGAGGCGGTTCTAATGCCACAATGGGATGCCGAAGATTATGAAGTGGTGGAACAAAACCTAGAGGGTTTGACAACAGATATTCCAGACATGCCTCTTGGAGAGGTTCCACGATGTTATCAACGTCATATAGTAGGAGTGTCAGAGTCCATTGGCCGACTTCTTCGTAGGGTTTCTTGGGCAGT
This sequence comes from Picea engelmannii, assembly GCA_009831015.1. NCBI lineage: Eukaryota > Viridiplantae > Streptophyta > Pinopsida > Pinales > Pinaceae > Picea > Picea engelmannii. Next base: position 45,234 of record ML777548.1, read on the forward strand.
CATGTGTTACCGTGAACGTCATCCATGACGTCACTTTGTAAAAGATATGAGCTTCAGATTTTGAAATTTTGGTCCTTGGACAAAACCTTTTTGTAAAAACTCTTTTGTTCATTATATATACATACAACTTCTACTGGTTTATCTTCTGTTGTGTGAAAGTTGATGTGATTGATTTACAAATGATCCAAATGTCTGTCTAATACATAGTTATCCAATGCATCAGTTAATGTATTTAGACATCTAGGAATATGTTGATATTCAATATAATCAAAATAAAATTCCAAGAGGCGAATTCGTAAATAAACCCATAACAAATTAGGACTTTGAATAGCATAGAAATTACTTAACTGTAGTACTACAAGCTGTGAATCGAGTCTCACAACCAAATGATGGATTCTGAGTGAGATAGAATCAATCAACAATTCGATAATGGCGCTATACTCTGCAATATTGTTGGTCGCATGGCCGAGACACACACCTTGTAAGGAGACAAGTTCATTTGTAGGGGCGTAAATTTCCCATGCAGTGGAAGCAAGGTTCTGAGTACTACGACTAGCGCCATCAGCGAAGCCAATGTAGGGTAGCGAAGACTCTGACATCTGGAAATCAAACACAATGTCACATAAGTGCAGAGACCAGATAACGACAAAACCAAGCTACAGTAACACATAAGATGTATGATACAATAAAAATACAGGTACTCGTGCACAGGTGATTTTATGCATAGTACTTCTTCAAGTACAACCCATTCCTGGGTTCACTCAAATGGATACCATCGTAATCTACTAACTCATAATCCCCTTTTTCCAAAACTCATCTAGGACCTTGCCACATGGCTTCGAATTTTACAGCTCCTAGCATATCTCGATCTTGTTCATAAAGGAGAATGAGATCTCCTTTGGAGAAAATGCGAGGCTTGACATGTTTGTTGTATTTGGCCTTGACACGTTTTTTCTGATTTTCTATGACTAGGGTAGCATCGCATCGAGTTTTTTCTAATCACATAAGATACAATAAACGTTCTTCCTTAGTAGAAGTGTTTGGTAGGAGTTCAACAACTAGTTTTAAAGAGGGTATCTCGCATTCAATTGGGAGAATGGCTTCCAAACCATAGACTAATCAAAAAGGTGTAAACTTAGTAGAGGACTTGACGGATGTCCAGTAAGCCCACAATGCCGAAAATAACATTGTGTACCAACTTGTTTTGTGAATCCCTATCATTCGTTGGAGCATAGTTATGAGAATTTTGTTAATTGCTTCGACTTGGCCGTTGGCTTGTGGGTAATAAGGTGTTGAGTTTTCATGGAGAAGACCCAAATTTTCAGTAAGTTTGGACATCATGAAGTTTCGAAAGTGGCTACCATGATCAGTGATGATATCTTGGGGAACACCAAAATGAGCTATGATGTGATTAAAAATGAATAATGTTGCAGTCTTTCCAGTGTTGTCAAATGTCAGCATCGCCTAGGCCCATTTCGTAAAGTAATCTATGGCTACAATAATGTATCGATGCCCCCCGACCGAGTGAGGGTGACATGTCATAAAATTGATGCCCCATTTCAAAAAGGGACCAACGGAGACCACATGGTGAAGAGGAGTGGGATGCGACCGGATCTTGTTATTATAGGTCTGGCAAGCATGGCATTTTTGAATGACGATTATGCAGTCATTAAATAAAGAAGGCCAAAAATACCCTACTCGTAAGATCTTCTGGGTAGTAGCATACCCAGAGATATGACCACCACAGGCTCCAGAATGGTAGTCATTTAGAGCTTTCTCAGCTTTGTTGAACATTAGGCAGCGTCGAAAAATGGATTCAATCCCCCGACGATAAAGAGTATCCCCAAGGATAATATATTGACGGGCTTGGTAGCATATTTGACATCAGTCAGTACTGGAAAAAGTTGGACAGAAATTATGGGTTTGGAGATATATGATGATATCACCATACCAAAGATCATCAGTGCTGATGAGGAAAAGGGATTCATCGGGTAATGAATCAGCTGCTACATTTTCCGTTTCAGAATAGGGAAAGTCACATATCAACTCAGCAAACACTAAGGACTTCTTAGAATTGGCACATTAGAATTCCAAGTCAAACTCCTGGAGTATCACGATCCATTTGGAGTGTTTCTCCCCTAGCAATTGACATGTGAGAATGTGTTGCATAGGGTTGCAGTTAGAAATCACTGTAGTCTTACGAGAGAGGATATAGTGCCAGAAGCGTTGGACTGATTGGACGGCTGCCAAGGCTAGTTTTTCGACATGTAAATACTTGATTTCCATAGATGTTAGAATTTGAATCAAGTAGTAGATAACATGTTCGTCGTTAGCATCATCCTCTTGGATGAGAACCATACCAGTGGTGTAATCCAAGGCAGCAAGGTAGAGGAAATAATCGCAACTGTAATTGGGGGGAAAGAGAAGCAGAGCATGTGTTAGGGACAATTTCAAAGCTTCGAAAGAATTGTTTGCGATGGTATCCCATACGAACTCAGACCCCTTTTTTAGGAGCCACGTAAATCCATGAGTTATCTCAGTGCAATTTGGGATAAAACGACGAAGAAATTTTACTTTCCCCTGCAAACTTTGTAACTAGCAAAGTGTCGAAGGAGGAGGGAGATTAAGGATCACCTCAACCTTTAAAGGATCCACCCCGATCCCTTGACATGAAATAATAAATCCTAGAAGTCGACCGGATTCAATGCAGAAAACACACTTATGAGGATTCAAACATATACGGTAAAACCGACAGCGGACGAAAATGGCTCGGAGGTGGGTGGGATGATCAACTCGACACATTGAGTGAGAAGGTAGATAATCCATATATGGTTGCACAATGTGCTTGATATCATGGAAGGCATAAGACATAGCGCATTAAAAAGTTTTTCTAGCGTTCTTGAGATCGAAAGGGAGTTTTCGATAGGAAAAAGTGCCCCAATGACAAATAAAAATAGTCTTATGTTGATCCTCAGGAACTATGTTGATTTGATTATACCTAGAGAAACCATGCATCATAGAGAAGATTTCACTTCCGGCGCAATCGTCGACAATCTGATCGATGAAGGGGGTAGGAAAGTTGTCTTTGGGACAAGCTTTGTTGATATCCCTATAATCAACACATACACGAATTGTGCCTTGTTTCTTGTCGATCGGGACAAGATTGGAAACCCAGTCAATGAGAGCCACTGGGTAAATAAAGCCAGCTTTAAGAATTTTTTCAACTTCAAGCTTGATAGCAGCCGCTTTACGTGGGTGAACGGGATGAAGGCGTTGCTAGACAGGTTTAATGTCGGGGTATGCCTTGATCTCATGGATCACAATGTTGAGGTCGATACCCATCACTTCTTCATAGCTCCATGCGAAAATGTCATGAAACTCTTTGAAAAGGGACGTATAGGTGACAATTTCGTTAGGGGAACACGAAGCTCTTATATGGACATTTTCGACAATTCCAGGTTTGATGGATATGTCGAGGGGAATAGTGGGTGATATATTGCTTAAGTTCCCTTCGGAAAACACATCATGTGTGGACTTGGGAATGGTTGAGATGACGACAATGATCAATGAGGTCGAGATCTGTTTGTAGTTCTCAATGGTATGTGGCTCCAGGAAGAGGATGGAACGATGATGTCCATCATCCCAATGGGTGTCTTCCATGACAGACATGATCATCTCATCTATGGGAAAAATGACACGGAAGGGATTTGGAGACAACTCACCAAGAGAGGGGGTAGAAGGGGTTGCCGATTGAATGGCCTGATAGGTGGATTCAACCGGACTTAACGACATTTCATCACCATAATGGAGATGATCTCCAGGGTCAGGTACTATCCATGGGTTGTGAGATGCACGAATTCCATGAATCGAGGTGGAGATCATGTTGATTGAAGCAACGAACGAGCGTGGAACATCGGGCGGTGGAATGGGGAAAGTACCCATTAACGAAGAGTCTTTAAGAAGGCCTACATCGACGTTCTTATAACCCGATGGGGTTTTTGCGATGAACAGTACATTGCCAGTACGGGATTCAGAGTTAAATAAGGCTAATTGGTTGACGGTGACTACCTTCCCTTGATGTGGGAAATGTACCACATGAAAAAGGGTCAACACAATGACATGCATAGAATCGATCCCACTGCAGCCAAGAAGAAGATTGTAATCAAGAGGAATGTCAAAGACTTCCACTTGGACTTGGACCATTTTTCCTTCTAACATGATGGGCAACGAAGGAAGGGCACCGTAGGGCTTAAAACCAGAGCCATTGAAGGCTTTGAGAGTGTTCTGGGATTTATTCAAAGAGGGAGAGCCAATGTCTTTCCAACAAGTAAGAGACATGACACATGTCGAGGCACCCTCATTGATAACAGTTCGAAAAATGTTTTTGTCAGAGACAATCACTTGGATCTGGAACACTAGTTGAGGGGGTAATCTTGGAATGTTATCTTCCAAGTCGAAAATTATTAAATCTGTATCCGTCAGGTCGATTCCACCGATAGATTTGAAAAGTGCCTTCCGTTGTGTGGGACAACTTTGAAGGACTTTGAGGGCTAACATCATAGAAGGTTCTTGGGCCAGATCTTCAACAATGCTGTAGTTTTGGGCAGCATGAGCATGAGGATTGAAAGCCGATTTCTGAACGATGCCCTTTGGGGTGGGTCAAAGAACTGTGTCAAGGATCGATCGTTTGAGATGAAGAGGACCAGTGGTAGGTGGAGTCACAGGAGAGGGTTGTACCAATGAAGGAGGTAGGTCATTAACCTTCTCTTTAGAGGGAGAATAATCTTTGGCTCGAATGGTGAGTGCAATGTCATTCTTCTTTGAATCGCCAGTACACATCAATACATAGGATGTAGTAGAAGATGAGGGTTGGTCATGAATGACCAATTGAGCTTGTTTTTGAGATGGGAAGGGTTGGGACAAAATAGCTGGAGCAGGTGGTTTTGGGGCTCCTTGAAGGAACTTAGTGACCTCGATGCATTGTGGACAATCCTTCATGTAGTGATCGTCACCACATATAAGACAAGGGTATCGAGGTTTGCACTTATCCCTATCACCAACAGGTGGAGTTTTGGTTCACTCTGCTTGAGAAGTATTTTTTTCCTCCTTATTCTTACCCCTTCCCTTTTTGGATTTGTTTTTATCGGCTAGGATAGATTGAACTGCATTTACCTCAGAAGTCTTGTTGGTGGGAGGGGTAGGAGATGGAGCATTTTGAACATTAGAAGAAGCAGGTTTGGGGTTGGTGCTTGAGACAGAATGTGGTTGGGCATAGAAAGTGCCAATCACACCGACGGCTACATGAGAAGCAGCTAGAGTAGTTGAAGTGGAGGAAGTGGAAGGACGAGGTAAGTCAGGTAGTAAGTCGTAAAGGGTACCCATTTGTGAGTAAATGAGGTCAAGGTATTGAGCATGACTTATAGCCTTCTCTTCCGTGACTACTCCACCCATGGTGATGTCATGACCGATGTTGTTCACAAATGATTTTGTGAACCCCTCTGCCAACAACTGATTAGGGAGTTCGAGTTTGATGAGACGTCATCTCCATCGCCACTCATGAATGTGATCAAATATATGAGTGGCTTTGTTTTGTTTGAAAGAACTCAAAATTTCGGTCCCCATTTCATATTGGATCAGTAACTGGAAGTGGGTGAGGAAAGCCATAGCTAGGGTGTTAAAGTCAGTGAAGAAACCTTGTGGTAATTCTATATACCACTTCGCAGCAGAACTTGTGAGGGTTCGTTGAAAAAAACATAAACAAATAGAGTCATCCATCAACGAGTTGGATGAGCACGAGAGGTGAAAAGTCATGACATGATTTTTCGGGTCCTCTCCCGCTTTGCCATCGATTTTAGGGATTTCCAATGGAATCTTGGCTGGTATAGCGGGCCATTGGGGAGAGTGAGAAATTGGATCATTCAAAATCCTTGACAAGTCCGGGAGATCCAAAGTGGCCAAGAAGGGTAAATTTCGATTCACATGCAGGTACTGGTGGCTTTGGTGAGGAAGCCCCATCGACAAACCAGTAGGACCTTAAGCAGTCTACATATAATGTGAAGACCTAGGCAGATTCAGTGGTGGTTGTAGAGGATAGTAGCTCATGGGATTGTATCCTGGAACAAGGACGTGAGTTTGAGCATTCAAACCACAGATGGGATTTGATGTACCTGGATATGGTTGGCCTATATTAGGGGGTATCATGGATGCAGCTGGAATCTGTTGCCCCCTAGTCGGTTGAGGAGGATGTTGTATCAGATGATTCCAATACTGGGCCAAGGATGGAGGTATGTTTTGTCCATAAAGTGGGGTTTGTCCTCCTATCAAAGGTGATGTTACAATTGGGGCCAGTGTTCCAATTGGGGGTTTTGTTCCAATTGGGATTTGTGCTCCAATAGGAATTTTCCCACTGATAGGGGGTTCAGTCATACCTCCTTGGTGAAATTGTCCACCAATGGGAATCTAGTAATTTGGTGTGAATGACAGAATAGTGCCACTAGGATTAAGACTGCCAATGGAGGATGAGAAAGGTCCTCCAAAAGGAAATTGAGGGATTTTTAGAATAAAACTGAGAAGAGAGTGCCTAGAAGAAGAGGGACCACTAGGAGAGTCGGATGGGGTTTGCATAGAAGTGGGAATGGAAGCATTCAACACACGGTATCTAGGTGGTAGTGTTGGGGTGACACTAGGCGTACGCGATATACCGATGGGGGAAAGAATAGACGTGGTAATCCTGGTGTGAACACTCATAGTATCTGTGTGATGGGTCATTTCTATAGCGATGGTCAAGATGTGGTCAGATCACGGGGTGTCTGTACCAGGAAAATAATAGGCAGTGGTAAATGGTACTGTATCTAGGCTAGAGATTTTGGGAATCACAGGTGAGATGATGGTTTCAACACCTGATCCTGCACCAAAAAGGTCCCGTCTAAAAACGCCTATAGACCAAAAAGGATCTTGGCCTTCTATGCCTGGAAAGGGTCCAACTGGTGATCCAAAAGACACAACAACTAAGTCTCCAGAAGAATTCAGTCGCATAAATTGTTGCTTAGAATCGGGGTGAAGTCGAAAGTCCTCTCTAGTATTGGTAATCTGGAAATGTTCTAGAGAGTCGGTGCATTCCACTTGTGGAATGGAAACGTCTTGGACTTCACTTTGCTGAGGAGAGCCCTCAAGTGAGCTTGTAGGTAGGGGTTGAGAACCTTCCAGATGATCTGGAGATAAACCCTGCATTCTATGTGAACGACATGGAGGATCTATTGTGAACAAGTGACAATATTATGAAGAAAATCATATGGTCAACTTGGGTAAACAAACAACACGCACTAGTAAAAAAAATCTAGGAAACAATACCAAGCAAACAAGACCTTCTAATTCTGAAGTCACTAGTTGGTGATGAAATCCAACGTTGCAACAACGAGATGAGAAGGGGTTGGGCTAGGGTGGAAAAGTTACACTGATGACCTGCTTAACGGACTTACACCTTGGTGCAAGCTCCCACACATAATCATGGGTATACCCTCCAAGGATACCGAGTGAGTTTGGCCAACGTCGATCCTAGGTACCATGAAGACTTTCCCCTTCACAGTCACCTTATGTAAGATCTTAGAAAGATATGCCGCTAAGGTTACCACTGACAACAATAAATCTTGGGGGTTCCAATCCACATGCAAGGGCAGGGTATCTAGCCCGAAATCAACTCAAGAGGCTTCCACTCATCATTGTGGGTATACCTCCAAGTGACCCCCATAATACATGCAATCTCTACACCGATATCAACAAATTAGGGTGAGTAACTCTGTCAATATCAATGTGACCTCGTGTTTGACCCTTGTGTGAGAAGGGCTTCCCAGGACAAAATGTTGCAAATCGAATTTGATACTCCTTAACACAAGATGCTATTGTGTGTTTTGTGCTTTGGAGAGTGTATCTCTCTACCTATTCCAAAGCGCTAGCCTAGCTAAATGTTGGTGTAATAGAGCCCTAGAAAAGAGTTACTAGTTAAATTTTATGATTGTGCAATATTCTTAAGGGTTGTTGTTACTCAAAGGAAACAGATATGAAACTGATGTTGTATGAGACTTTGACCCAACGATGCATAGATAGGAATGAAATATATCAATTTCCGTTTAATGAATCCTATGTATGGGAGGGAAATAGAAGTTTTCCGAACCGATCTTGAACTACAATACACAATTTCCTTTAAAATGCAATTGCAACAAATCACGCAATAATAACAATTCTCTATTGTTCCTTTTTCAATAATTTCAACAATTGATTTTCAATGTTTTCAAAAATGAAAATGCTTTTGAAAGAAAAATGTTGTTCACCTTTCAAAAAGGACCTACACCATGATGGTGAAACTGAAGAAAATAAAAAACTAATGAACAAGCAATAGACAAAAAATCCAAACCAATCTTTCAATGGAAGCAAAAATAACAAGCAGATCAAACTAGTCTTTTCAATTGCATGAGAAAAGTAATCTTACAAATAATGAGAAAATGAGAAAGATGAATAATCTCAACTTTCAACCAATTACCGGTCCTTAACCAAACAAGCACACTCAGATTCCAAAACCAGAGAGCATATCTTTGCTAAGAAAAGTCAAGAAATGAAAGTCAAGAAAAATGGACAGGAAGAGCCTTTGATTTCCTAAGACTGTTCGTGCACAAAAATGAAGACAAGAAAACATCAACCAATGGTCCAAGAAGCTCTTTGCAGGCACCTATACTGATCTAGGTAGTTGACCATGCAAAAAATCTTAAATCCAAAATTTTGAAAAGAGGGTTCGCAGGCTAATAGTATTACACAGTGTGAGAATGGGTCATTCTCGCAGGCTATATTTGAGTAGAGTGCGAGAACCTCTCACTGGACCTAAAAGCAGGGTGCAGACTCAATACATTCTCGCAGGACACTGTGGGGTGCAGTGCGAGAATGTCTGAAACTAAGAAAATTTTTGGAAAAAGACAAAAAAATTGAAGAGGCCTCTAGACCCAGAGGGTCTATCAGGGTATCCTGAAGACTCAGAGATTGATATGAATGGAGAAAGGTAAGGAAAGAGAAAATGGCCAAGGAAAAACACCAAAAACCACAAAGAAAATGAGTAATCTCCCCAGTGGAGTCATCAATTTTGTTATCAGACTAATCGGTAGGTGTGGACACTAACAGATCTCCCTAGATCCACCTGGATCTAGAACAAAATAGGATAGGACATGACTCTTTCCCTAAGTTATGACCATTGAATTAGCTAGTAGGGAGGAACAAGTAACATACCTTGGTATCAATTCCTAGGGTATCTGTTTCTCCCTCTTCACTCCAGTGCTCTTGTGAGGTCAAGACCAAGACAACACAAACCAACCAAAGTGAAGATAGAAAAATATATTCAATCGTCAACTTATGTGTATGATCAAGGAATTACACAATAAAGTAAGAATGACTTTATGGGAAAAGGACATGCCACTGTATCATATTAATCAAAAGTAGAAGATACAACCTGATCGCCTTGATGTCACAAGATTCCTTTTGGTGGCTCCTGGCTCCAACACACACACTTGCTCAATCCTTGTATGAAGAAGATCCAATTCCTCTTGATAGACTTGCTAGAGTCTGCAAGCTCCTGTTCAAGCTAGGTCCTTCACACAATTCTTTCACCGATTCTCCAATGAATCTTGCTTAACCTTTTCCATGAGAATCCTATCAATATATAGGAGAGGATGAAATGGTTACTTGGATAAGAATGATCCCACAATATCAGGGAAACTAGTAAAAGGATAACCATTCAAATGCCAACCCATTCTTCTAGAAGATTCCCTTCTAGAACCATCGAGGCTTCATCTTTTTCCAAGCTTGAGAGAAAGTTCGCACCCTATCTATGTAGCACAGTCCGAGAAGTTTTCACCCTAGCTGAAGGCAGCCTGTGAGAATGGGTCATTCTCGCACCCTAGGATATGAGCAACCTGCGAACTCTCTTCAAAAGTATGTTTTATGGGAAGAGAGTAATGTCACTTTTCTCAGGAGAAAAGCTCTTATTAGGAGCCTGAGTACACCATCATCAATACATCATCAATATGACCAAAATCATGGGTAAAAATAATCTTACTATTGTATGTGGATGACTTATTCTTAAATGGAGAAGAAAATATCATCGCTAAATGTAAAAGGAGACTTGCCACAGAATTTGAAATCAAAGACCTTGGCCTAGTGCATTACTTCTTAGGCCTTGAGGTATGGAAGAGTCCAGAAAGGATCTTCCTTAACCAAGGGAAGTATAGAGTCAAAATCCTGAAGAGATTTGACATGTTGGAATGCAAACCCATGAATACACCCATGGAAGTGAAGCTGAAGCTGCTAGTCAATACTTCGTCGGACTTGATAGATACCACATTGCACAAATAGATTATTGGATCACTGATGGACCCAACGAACACTAGACCAGACATTTGTTTTGCAGTGAACACCTTGAGTCAGTTCCTGGTAGAACCTAGACGTGTTCATATAGTGGTTGCAAAACATGTGATGAGGTACCTTAAAGGTATAATAGATTGTGGTCTCAGCTATGATGGAGATCATAACTTCACATTGAATGGATATACTGATGCAGATTGGGAAGGAAGCATTGCTGACAGAAAAAGAACTTTCGGATGTTGTTTCAGTTTCGGATCAACCATGATCTCGTGGCAGAGTAGGAAGCAATCTAGTATTTCTCTTAGCATAGTGGAAGCAGAGTATATTGCCGCATGTGCTGCTAGCTGTGAAGCTATATGGCTTTGAAAGTTGCTGACCGATCTATTTGACCTAGAAATGGAAGCAACCATGATCCTATGTGACAACTAGAGCTGCACAAAAATGACAGAGAATCTTGTATTCCATGATAGGTTGAAGCACATAGAGATTCGCTATCATTACATCTATGACATGGTGTAGAGAGGAGCCTTGAAGCTCCTATATGTCAGCACAGATGAACAGGTTTTTGATGTATTGACCAAACCTCTATCTCATGTAAAGTTTGAACACTTTCAAGATAAGCTTGGTATAGTCCGAAAGGACCCTCCCTGAAAGGGGGAGTGTGTGATTCATTTCTTCTGACCTCACTATTAGACGTAAAGCAAGATGATTCCTTTATTTTGACCTCACTGTTAGACATAAATCAAGATGATGTGTGATTCCTTGCTTCTGATCTCACTGTTAGACGTAAATCAAGATGATTCCTTGCTTCTGACCTTGTTGTTAGATGTAAACAAAGATGATGTGTGATTCCTTGCTTCTAACCTCGTTGTTAGACATAAATCAAGATGATTCCTTGCTTCTGACCTCGCTATTAGATGTAAAGCAAGATGATGTGTGATTCCTTGCTTCTGACCTCCCTGTTAGATGTAAATCAAGATGATTCCTTGCTTTTGACCTCGCTGTTAGATGTAAAGCAAGATGATGTGTGATTCCTTGCTTCTGATCTCACTGTTAGACATAAAGCAAGATGATTCCTTACTTCTGACCTCATTGTTAGACATAAAGCAAGATGATGTGGGTTCCTTTCTTCTAACCTATTTGTTAGATGTAAATCAAGATGATTCCTTGCTTCTGACCTCATTGTTAGATGTAAAGCAAGATGATGATGTGTTCCTTACTTCTGACCTAGTTGTTAGAGGTAAAGCAAGATGATTCCTTGCTTCTAACCTAGTTATTAGACGTAAATCAAGATGATGTATACCTTTCTTTTGACCTAGTTGTTAGATGCAAAACAATATGTGATTGACACTGAGCTACCAAATTAATAGTTGTGACATTGAGCCAGTGTAGTACTATGATGTGCTAGCCTAGTGTTGTGATGAGGTATCATTTTTTACTGATACATATTGATGCAGATGATGATGGAATTCTTTTGAGAATCACGATGTTGCTGATGAAGAAAACTTTCGATGACTCGTAGATATGCCAACCAATGTTCCAAGATGATATTGACGATACTGTCCTCCTCATGCCACTGGTGATGTAGACCTCTCTCACCTAATGCTATTGAAGAATACCCTTTTTGTTAAGGGGGAGTGTTGAAATAATGTAACTGCAAAGAGTATTCTTATTATTATTGTTATATTATTCATAGGATCAATCCCCATTGTGGATTGATCATGTCGGTTATTGTATTAGGACCAAATCCCCTTTTGCGGATTGGTCAACAGACAATTATAATAGGCATAATAAGAATTCAACCCCAACAATTATTATCGAGACCCAACAATATAATAAAGGTGGGTTTACCCACCCAGATTGAGAAGTTGGCCCTACCAGTGAGGAGACACTTCACATGTTCTAGACTTGTATATATAGAGAGGCCAACACCTCACTTTGACACACAACACACTTGCTCATTTCTAAGAGGCAAGTTGCGACTTACCAGTTGGAGAGAGGGAGAAGAGTGGCACATCTTTTGGAGAGGACCTTCTGTATTGGTTTGAGTTATCTCTTAACATTGTATTGGCAATTTATGATAAAGAAGTTTTTGCTAGGTTTTCTTCCCCTAGAGGGTTTCCCAGGATAAATGTTGTGTCTCTCGTGAATGTGTATTTCTCAGTGATCTTGTTCTTATGTTTCTCTTATCTATTGAAATGCAAAGAACTATAATAATGGCATAAAACATTAACAATGAACACTACGAATTGAGTGTGAGGAAAGAGCAGCCTACTGAAATAGATTTGCCTTGCTGTTATGAGCACTGTTGAGTAAGTGTGGGGCAAGAGGATCACTGTTGGAATCGAAGGACATTGCTAGGGAGGAGTTTCCAAGTTCTCCCTCATGGATTCATGGTCAGGCTAGGGTGTGAATCGGGCAAGTGACTTTGGCTTCCCTGTTCTACAGTTGGGAGGAACGGGGTTGTTCCCTTTGTCATCCCACAGATTTGATTCAGATATGTCGATCTACCCCTCTCTATTATGAATGGCTATGTTTTATCCGATGTCATGTATCTATTAAATTTGAACTGGAATAGTTTCCATTCTTTGTTTGAATGATTTGATATTTGAGGCATTATATTTAACTAGATCAGAACTGTAATGATGTCCATTTTCTATTTGCATGTTTTTAACGATGTCATATTAAATCCAAACTGGAATAATTTCCATTCTTTGTTTGAATGATTTTTTTGATGCATTGTACTTGATTAAAATGAAACTGTAACGATCCCCATTTTCTGATAGATGTGAATGAAATCTGTATATATATGTGTGTGTATGTGTGTGTGTGTGTGTGTTGCAGAAGCACCTATGATTTTGTTATATATGTAAATAGAGAAATGGGGAGATCAACATTAGTGGGGTAGATCCTTTCTATAGTCAAAGACCCAGAAAGCCGAATATAGATCCCACGGAACACCGGTATTTAATCACCAAACTCTTATGGAAGTGAAACTATATTTATGATGCATAGATATAGTATTGTTGGTGTCTAATACACTGATTAAAGGAGTCTCTAAGTGATTATGATAGATATTACTTTATACAGAAAAAAGTGTTTCCCTATTGTACCCTTTTATAGATTCTATGCGTATAAACTCATAAGTTTAGATTTTGGAATTCTCTTAGGTAAACGGATATTAAATCCTTCTACACCTACTGTTTTCATAGAATGGAAGTAAGAATACCAATACAAGGAAAAAATCTTAGAGTTATGAAAATAATGTGAATTTCGGCATTCACGACTTGCTAGTTACATTTATGCAAAGTTCCCTTGCTTTTCCAAACCCCGAAACCCCAAAGTGTGAATCCAACATTCCTATCTTTTCGCAAATCATAAGTTGTTGTATGTTAGATGTTGACTTTTGAAGCCTTGAAACCCCGAAGCCCAAAATCCTGAAGTGGTGGTCCCACATCCTTTCACCTTTCAGAATTTGGTAGTTTTTTTGTATTGTTGTTTGGTATTCGAAACCCTGAAACCCCGAATCCTGAAATCCTGAAGTGTTGTTCCCACATCCTTTCACCTTTCAGAATTCATGATTTGTTGTGTGTTTTTGTTAGCCGTTGTATTCGCGAAATCCCAAACTCTGAAAATCTTGAAGTGATGGCCACTTTTAACGATTTTGGGAGTTGTTCTATGTTTATGTTAGCTGTTGTATTCATGAAATCCCGAACTCTGAAATCCAAAAATGCTGGCCACCTTTCATGATTTCAGGAATTGTTGTGCGTTGATGTTGGCTATTGTACCTCTCAAAATCCCGAAATCCGAAATCACAACATGCTGGTCACTTTTCATGATTTTGGGAGTTGTTGTGTGTTGATTCGAGAATATTCCTCCTGACCAGAGGTATGGAAGTAACATACATGTTTACAAGTCCCTCATATAGTTAAATCTATGATGGTTTTATAGGCATCATCAAATAAGAAAATATTGGTAATTTTTACAAGACTTTAAATAACATTGAAGGGAGGAGTATACAGTTATTGTATCGTTGGGTAGGAAGTTTCAAGTTGCATAGTAAAGACAATTAACAACAGTAAGGTCTCTAACAAAATTTCAGACTCAAGCAAGTTATAACAAAAGACTTAATTGCATGAATCTTGAAACTATGCAAGGATAATAGGGTTAGTATTTCAAATTATAAAACTATTCTGCAACTAGGGTTTTGATCACCAGAGCCGAAGCGAACTGAGGCCGCACAATGGCAGTCCCCCAGGGGCCAACGGATCTGAGGGAGGGAGAACAACCCCGAGCCACCTACAGCCAGATCACGGCCAATGCAACTTCGGAGAATGGAATAAAACGGCCGGCGTTTGAAACGCCTCCCGAACTGCGTGAGCAACTTCTGGCTGAGGGCACCATCCAAGACTGTGACATGGACATCGACCCAGGAAAGGAAAAAATTGCAACAAAGGGCTCGGTCCCCTGGGTGCCAGGGAAATGGATCCCACAGGCACCGCAAGCCCCAAAATATGTGGTCTGCTCACCACGAATCGAGGAACAGAAGCAGTATATGCGCGACAATGCATTAGTAGGGAAGTTCCTAGGGCTCTGGCCCTCTGAGCGTGACCTTGTCAAATGGATCCAGCACTGGTGGAAACCGAAAGGCCACTATGAGTTACAACTGGGCTCAAAGGGTTTTTTCACAATAATCTTTCATAATCTAGAAGATCGGAACCGAGTCTTCGATGGGGGACCATATTTCTATAACTCTGCTGGACTATTTCTGCGCTTTTGGACAGAAAATTTCAACCCAGAGAAAGAATATTTTGCACATGAACCGGTCTGGATCCGACTATACTCTCTGCCTCAGGAATTCTGGTTGGAAGAAGTCCTTGCAGGCATTGGTAACACCATCGGTATATATGTTAAGTCCTCTGAGGCCACCAAGCAAAGACGCTATACATCATACGCCTGCATCTGTGTGTATCTGAACATCGCTAAGCCGCTCCCAGGTTCAATCACACTGGAATACCATGACGAAGACTGGTCTCAGACCATCGACTACGAGCACATTCCCTTTCGCTGCAGGAAATGCCACGAGCATGGTCACCTCTTTAGAGAATGCCCTCTCAATCAACACAACAAAGAAGGAATATCAGAAGCAAGTAAGGACAAGGACACAGAAGGATTCATGCCGCAAACAGGCAAGCGACGACAGGGATGAAGGAAGCACACTGCTCAGGTAAACAAAGAACCCTCCACTAGAAATCAATTTGCAATTTTACAAGACAAATCAGACGACTCAGAAACTCCCGCAACTATTAATGCTCCTCCCCCAAACAAGCAACCTCAGACTGAGAAACCCGCCCCTGGGATATTTCCCACGAATCCCATCCAGAACCCACCCCACTCGGGCTTAGAACATGATTCTTCTGCCATGCCAGAGCTAGAAGACGCAGACGAGGACATGGAGCTGGCGGAACAGGACCTGGCAGGAGTAGATCTGGAGCACCTTGAACATGCCTATCGCCATCAGAAGCTCTACACCATACCCAGAGATCAACTAAG
>ML777548.1:64785-94808 GCA_009831015.1 Picea engelmannii
GTAAAACTTAATTTCGATGGTGCCTCCAAAGGCAATCCAGGCGCTACAGGGTATGGGGTGGTCTTTCGTAACCACCACGGTCACATCCTTGACTTAATGGAAGGATCCCTTGGGCACACCACAAAAAATGCCGCGGAGCTGTGGGGACTCGTCCAGGGTCTGCAACATGCCATCAAACGCAATTACAACAAGATAATGGCCGAGGGCGACTCTCAAGTCATCGTCAATCTTCTGAAACACATTCTGAGTGGCGCAAAACCAGACAACATCTCTCTCAGCTGGAAACTTTCACACGACCGTCAAATCATCGCCAGCTTAATCAACCCAAATCTGGTCGTCATCCCTACTCATGTTCGCAGGAAAGCTAATCAAGTGGCTGATGATCTCGCCAACTTGGGGGTCAACTGGAGTGGCCCAGACCTTCAATGCAATGCAACCCAGGATTGGGATCACCCCATTCTACAACAGTGTATTCACAAAGCTGGTATGGTTGATTCCTCCCCAGATGGGGTGTCACTCAGATTATCGGGACAAGTGGCGGTTGAAGGTACAGGGAGCCGTGGTAAGGCCACGCATGCCAGGCATGTGCCAAGGCCCGTCACCCCACCCTGTATTTAATCGCATCAACTTCAGATATGAAGGGCATTTACGTCGACGTCCTTTCGCTGCAATTTCAAATGGGTTGGGCTATAATGGAGATGCTAATGATATTCGGGCTCATTCCGCAGAGGCTCGACAGTCACCCCGCTTGCTTCCCCTGGTGCGAGCAAGAGCCCCCTCCCCCCTGTCATTCTTTGATCTACGCTCCCTCTGCACTTCTCCTCGACTGTTCCATGCCGAGGCCATGAGGCAAACCACGGCGAGGCGCGCCGTGGAGGCCCCGACGTCCATCGCTCTCCTCACCTGATACTTCCTCTGAAGACTCTCAGCCCAGCCTTCAAACTGCTTCATCTCCGGTAAATTTGCAGCCTCCGAATTTTGGCTCCATGGCCATTATCCCAACTTCTTCAGCCACTCTGCATCGGCTTCACCCCGACCCCGGCCCCTCCCAACCTCCCGCCAGCAACTTGGGCCATGGCCAAACCTCTCCGAGTCATTTTAGTCCGCCAGCGACAGGCAACCCGACTCCCTTTGACAAAGCACAACTCCGGGACAACTTGGCCACTCTGTACACCATGGTATTCGAGCTGCGGCAGGAGTTTGCCGATTTGCACTTTTGGGTGGAGGTCACGGAGATTAAGGTGGCCGACTATCTCCAGATCCTGGCTTCCCTGCGCGATGCATTGTTTCCGAATTCAGACGTAGAGGCCGAAGATGAAGACCCTAGAATCGAGGGAGATGGAGTCAATGCTCGAGGACCATCAGACAGCAAGGAGGAGGCGATGCGGGAGGATAGTACCACTGCAGCTGCACGCACTTAGGAGCAAGACGAGATAGGGCACTCTGCGCATGAACCCGTGGATCTTCCAGCCACATGGCTGACCTATCAGCCAGGTGTCTAGTCATTTTGAACTTAGTCTCCAGGTGTCTTACATCTAGGGCCTATAGGAATGCTTCAGACAAGTTATGTTCTATATATTTTGTTTATGGCTTAATAGCCAAACTCTAACAGGATGGCTGTACTGGTTTCCTCCGTGATGGGGCAGTCCGGTAACTGCGGCCTGTTTGACTTGGCAATGTTGACCTGGTTTTTTTGGAAGCTCCTAATATAATACTACTTTTATTTACAAAAAAAAAAGAAACTATGCAAGGATAATTGTACAAACATTTTTTTTTGTCACAGTCTTTGAGGTACATTACAAAAACTTACTCGGAGCAAAGTTCCACATAGTAGTTTCGAATATATGGGGCCTATCTAGTACATGAAATGGACCACACTATGGCAAGAGAGGGGCCAAGCAGTGTCCAAGTTCATCAATACCTTCCATACCTTTCTCACCAATATGGGTATGAAAGACTTCGACCAAAATTTGGTTCTGAAATACTGCGTGGCTATACACAGATACATCCAAACTGAAAGTGATTTTATGGACATATCATCACTCAGTGTTTCTTATTGGTATGATGTTAAAATCAATAAAAAATTTAAGCATGAGAAAAATAGATATTTAGGGTCTCTGAATCCATAAAAACAAAATTATGATAAAGATGACCCTAATGAACAACCTCTTGAAAACCATTCCAAGCCACATGAAAATAAGGGTCATGGAAATATGAAGGACACCCAAAAATGGTGTGATTTTGGAAAAATCCCCTCGCACAACACCAATGAATGTCACTCAAAATAGTCATTGCTGACTGAGATCAAATAGATAACAAAGAGCCTGCCACTCCTCCAATAGATAACAGATACAAAGAGCCTGCCACTCCTCCAATAGATGACGATGGAAATAAACTCTGTCAAAATAATTCAAGGGATAATTATGACATATTGAATGGTTTCATTGATTCAGTATATGTTAAGGTTATGCATTGTGATTCCACAAAGAATATATGAGGCAAACTTCAGAATGTTTATGAAGGGGATGCCAAAGTCGAGGGAGCCAAGCTTCAAACTTACAAAGTTCAATTTTAACAATTGAAGATGAAAGAGGAAGAAGACATTGCATCCTACTTTCAACGAGTTGATGAAATAGTGAATGTTATCAAAGGTTTGGGAAAAGAAATTAAAGAATCAATCATTGTTCAAAAGGTACTAAGGTGTCTATGAAGAATATTTGATCCAAATATTTCATCCCTAGAAGAAAGAGCAGACCTCGGTACGACAATAATGGATGAGCTACATGGAATATTTACAACTTATGAAATGAGGACATGACAAGAAAATCCATCCACATAATAAGCAGCTTTCAAAGCATCCGAGAAGACGATGAAGAATAAAAAGCATGAGTTAAAGACAATTTGTAGTCATAGAGATGATTCAGATGAGGATGAAGAAATGGCCAACTTCATAAGGAAGTTGAAGAAAGGAACCGACAAGTACAAAGGTATGCTTCCCTTAAAATGTTTAATTATGGTAAAATTGGTCCTTTTGCAAAAAAATGTCCTTATGCTAAGAGTTCATATAGTGATGAAGAGGAATATCCCAAGAAAGAAAAGAAATATCAAAATGGAAACATGAAAGGTAAAATTAAAGTCTTCAAGAAAAATCTCTACTCAAGAGAAGACAGTTCTTCATTTGATGAAGATAATGAAAGTGACAGTGACTTAGAGAGAGTATTTTTTATGGCTATGGGAAATAAGAAAAACAACAAAGAAGGTGAGGTAGATTTTGAGGCAGAATTAATAAATGCTTTAACTGAGATGAAGAAAGAAAGGAAGAAAAATGTCTACATAGAAACCCAACTTGAAGAAGGAAAATGAAAGGAAGAAGTAATGCAGATCGATATGATAAATAAATAAAAGGAGATTCAGAAGCTTGAGAAGAAAATAGTGACATTGAGAGTTGAAGTCAACAATATAAACAAGATTTTGAAAAGATATCAAGTGCTAGAAAACATTCTCCATGGTCAAAGGACATACAGTGACAAATACGAAATAGGATACAAGAATTTTCATTTTGAGGAAGGTTCAAGCACCATGACGAAAGAAATAGAACAAAGGAGTGATGAAATTTTTTTCAAAGGAAAGAATCATGGTAAACAATAATAAAAAAGGGATGAATACAAAAGGCATTCCACATTCAGGAAGAAAAGAAGCTTCAATAATTTTGAAAGAAACAATCAACGAGATGATCTTGATCTACCAAGGAATAATTATATAAGGACTACACCACAAACAAGATCATTCACTTCCAGGTATATAAATTTATTTTATGGTCATTGTTTTAATTCTACTAACTTTGCACATAAAGTTGTAGATTGTAGGGCTTATGAAAGAACTGATTAGTCAATAAATGCATATGTGGCTCAACTTAATATTGAATTTTACAAATTCCACACAGAGCTCAAAATTTCATAAGCATGATAAAACATCCTATGAAAGAAAACAATGATCAGAACTACGAGAAGTATTGGAAAATAAGTGAAGAAAAAGAAGTAGTAAATGAGTAAAAGGCCCAAGGAATCATGGTTACAGGATTCGAAGGAGAAAAATATCATGATGAATTTGCAGGCAAGGATGAAAGTGTCAGAATTCTGGCAGAAAGTGAAGTAGAAGATGTCAAAAATCAGGATGATGACAAAATTCAAAAAGAGGATGAAGAGGAAGATGAATATTGAAAAAGTAAATATGAATATTGAATAAGTGGAGTTAGCTACTACATATAAGATAACCATCATTTGAGAAATATGAAGTGTTTACAAAGACATATTAAGAGCACAAAGATAGCATAGGTAGGAAAATTTTGAGTACATGTTGTTCTAGACATGCAAATTTTGGTTTGAAGTGGACATGTGATGATGAGTTGCAGTCGTATAGTAGAGTGAAAGATTGCTCAACATTGTGGAAAATTGAGTAGCAGAGTTATGGAAAGTTTGTGAAATATGTACATAGATGGATTTGTGAGATTCTTATCATGTATAGAGAGCTTGGTTCAGAAATGATGCATAGAAGTGTATTTTCAATTGGAATGAGTGAAATAAGTTGATTAGGGAAAGAAAAAAAATGAAAGGTATATCATAAAAAGGAAAGAGAAATTATCCAAAGAAGTTATATCATTAGAATGAAATCATTTGACAGTATGGTCAAGTGAATATGACAAATAAATGAAGAAATCAAACTTTGAATACTTTTTCTATATTTCATTGAATTGCATGAGGAAGCACTAATGGAAAATAAACAATACTCTAAGAGAGGAAAGGGAACTTTTCACAGGTAGCTCCACATATTGCAGAGAAGTCAAATCATGAGAGGGAGATAATCTAGAAAGGAATATCATTAGCATGAAGATAGGGGGAGATATTTTGTTCCCATGGTTGGTTAGAGAAGATACAATGTCAGGCACAAACATGTTGATAGGGGGAGTTAACCTTTGGTCAAAGAGGGAGAGAAATAATAGAGGCATAGAGAGAAGGTGAAGAGAAAGAATAGTAGCATGAAGATAGGGGAAGGAGGACAAATGGAGATACCATTTTCCATTGATGTCAAAGGGGGAGAGATATAAACATTGATAATGAGTGATGATCACAGGGGGAGAATAAGCATTAGTTTTTGCTACAATGTTGGTGCATCCATACATGAAAAAGGGGGATATTGTTGGAAATTTGTTTTGTATAGTTGGTTATCATTGATGTCAACCCTTGGAGAGTGATCTTGTAGATTGATATCAACCTTTAGAGATTGATGTCAACCCTTGAGAAGTCATGAAGCCCCAAATATTTGGACAAGAATGATTTCTAGTTGCTTATCATTTTTATGGTTGAGAGTGAGGTGTGTATTTGGAGAAGTGTCCAAAGCGGCCCTCTTATGGCGTAGCTTTAAGCATGGCCCTCACAGGAAGATTCTTTGTAGAAGTCTGCAAGAAACTCATAGGTGCGGTCATTGGACCCAAGTTTCTTTGAGGAATAAGAAAATGAAGGAAATTGTAAATGAAGATAAGGAACTCATAGAGGTATAGTACTCTTCATGCCATTTCGGGTGATAGGTGGTAGACCAAATGGATCCTCACGGTTGAGGAGTTAGAGCCTTATGAAGATGGAAACCCCAAAGAATGGTCAAGAAGCCTCTACTTGGTTACAAGTAAATGAATGAAAGGGTAAAGTGGTTGTAAGAAGAAAATTCAAGAAGAAATACAGTTAACAAAAGTGGTCCCAAACTCTTAAAGAAGCCCTAAATTTAAGGAAAGTGGTCCCAAAGTTAAGGAAAGAGGTTCCATAAAAAAAGTCTAAATACACGTCAAGAAGTCTCTCATAAATACACAGAAGTTCATTGAATATATATCTAATTGATAAAGTGATTTTTATCTAACGTAATCAGGGATATCTGAGGAATTTCTTAGAGGGAAGATGAAGTAAAGAAGGGCGAAATTCCAAGGGAGGATAAAATCTTGTCATGATGTGTTCTAAACTATGTTATTTACAAGTCACCTTACCATTTTTTCTATAACAGTTTTTATAAAATGATTAAGATAGTGAGGCTGGGAGAAAACTAAGAAGACATCTCAAGGTACCTAGGGTAGAAATTGTATCTTCTCGATCATGTAATGTAACTCAAATTTACCATAAAAATAAAAATAAAAATTCTATGACATAATTCAATTTTGTTTAAGATTAGACTTTAAGAGGAGGTAAGATTCCTTTCTGTCCATAAGGATATTATTACACCAGACTAATCTATTCGAACGCAAAATATTTTGTGGGTACATTCCTTCCATGACTCTATTACTTACCTAAATTCTCCAACTACACCAACATACTCAAATGTATAAAGGTGATGTCTAAACTTAGGTCAAAGGAACCCTTGATGTTTAGATGGATAAAGCTCAGAAGGGATAACACCTTTGAAGTAATTAAAGGGAGGTGGGGATTGAAGATCATCTCGCAGAGTTAAGATTCGGTGGTAGAATCCCAAATCATTTTGGCAAGATATCCTTATAAGAGCGGACGGTGACATTTCCTCGGGAAAGGTACCGAAATACCGTGGACCATTAGATCTCATAGATATGTGAGGAAGTTAAGACTGATCATCTTGTAGCGTTCAAAAGCTTAGGAGGAGTAGTGACCATTGGATGAGAAGAAACAGGAGGTGTTTTTCTCGTGCTTGAAATTTCATCATTTTAGAGTTCGACATTTGGGGCAGCAAGGGGTTTTGGAGTCAAAGTATCGTGAACTCCCGGTTCATGAAATCCCAAATGAACCGAGATTGTTGACTTCAAGTGAAAAGGCCAAAAACTGTTAAACCTCTTTTCGGCATTTCGGGTCCTAGAAGTTCAAAGGGCCCAGTAATGTTGCAGCCAGAGTCGCGAAATCCTGAATCGCGAAACTTTGAAACCCCAAACCCCAAAACCCTGAAGTACTACATGTAAAGGTTGCTTCCAATTCAATTATTCAAGGATAAATCTGCTAGAACTTTAATTACAGAAGTAAACATATGCCTATAAATAAATCAGTACCTTTCAAGCTCCTCTATACATAGAAAATCCTACCTAGAATTTTGATTTCAGAGTTGAAAATGCTATTGTAGGTGGATATTGTTTTTTCAAGTTCATATGTAGATATTTTTATCTAGCGTTTTGTTCTAGAAAGAACCATTCCCAAAATTTAGTCTTTGAACATAAACTTTTTACAACGATCCAATGTCATCCATGGAAATTATTTCAACTGAGCACAATTAGCCGCATAAAATCATATACATGAATCATTCAAACAAGGACTAAGCATATTTAAAAAAAAGTAAAATACCAAGTTGCCATTATGGCATTTAGGATTTGCTTATTACATATGCGTGAGGTTCCTTTTATTTACTAAATCCTGAAATCCCGAACCCCTGAAATGCTAGGCCCACAACCTTTTCTCATTTTGCAACTCGACACTTCTTATCTCATTTTGCTTGTGTGTAAGAAGTTCATAAACCTCGAAATCTCTAAATCCCAAACTCCAAAACCCCGAAATGATGGGCCCACAATCCTTTCACATTTCAGTATTTAACACTTCTTGTTTCATTTTGTTTATGCATCAGGTGTTCAAGAACCCCAAAATCCTGAACCCTGAAATCCCAATCATTAATATAACTTGGTGCACGAAATCTTTTTTTTGATTTCGGCATTTGTAATTGCTAAAAACCCAATTGACCTCTATTTTTCACAGCATTTTTTCCCTCTACTGTTTATGCCCTAAATCAATAGCCTAAGTTAATTTTTTGGTAAGGTCCTGAATAAAAGTCTTCAGACCCTTAAACTTGCAGAGAATTCAATTTCCCAATTTAAAAGGGTCATTGAGATTTCACTATGCCCTAAAATCTCAAATACCGGGGTTATTTCCTTGAGGATAGGCCCTGTTTTCAACGCTAGATATTGGATTGACATACGCTAGATCTATAATACTAAATCATTTTATCCCGTTTTGGCATTCCTTATAAATATTACCCAAATAGTTCAATTCTGTCATAGCGATTATTTAGATAGGAGATAAAGGTCCGAGTACAGTTCTGATTCTATCTTTTGCTTCTAGAATAATATATGCATATAAATACGTGAGTCTATAAGTACAATCCTACTCAATATAGATCTGCTTGTTATTTCAATTACAAATTAATAACCTTTTCCTATAGCTGACTTTATACTATCAATTCACTTGCACATGAATAACTTTGTCTCTGGTTTCTATTCAGGAGGGGCGATCCCCAGATTCAATTGCTTGATTATAAAACTTCATACAATGAACATATATCATCTATGGAGGTCATCTCAACTTAGTACAATTAGATACATTACAACAAATAGAAATAATCATTCACATAGTACATTACAACAAATAGATATGATCATTCACACAGAGAAGGAAAAGCTTACATATCTGGAACAGTTTCATGGAAAGACAAAGGGAACATCCATGTTCCTCCCAACCGTAGAATAGGGAAGCCAAAGTCACTTGCCTAATTCACCCCCTAGCTTGACCATGAATCCATGAGAGCGAACTTGGAAACTCCTCCTTAGCACTGTCCTCCAATTCCAACAGTTATTCTCCTGCCTCACACTTACTCAGTAGTGCTCATAATAGCAAGGAAACTCTATTTCAACAGGCTCCTCCTTCCTCACACTCAATCCACAGTGTTCATAACAACAAGGAGAGATCAAAATATTTCCCCAACATACTTGGCAACATCCTGCCTCCTTGCATATGCTATATATCAATTTTGCCTAGGTCTTTTTACCTCCCTTGGGGGATTTTTGTAGATCTCTTAATCCCTGATTTTTAGGGGCTGCCAGTGGCCAAATATATGATTTTCCACTTCTCATAATCAGCCTAGAGGTAGTTCCAACATGTTCCCCACTCATGGAGTCATGGCCAGCTGATTTTAACATGGTTGTTCCATTTCTCCTCCTACAATTAATATAATTATTCTGTTGTGATACAAGTGTCATAGTCGAATAGTTAGTTGAGTCCAAATAGATCTCTGCCCAATAGTCAAAACAATTAAATACAATTATCAAATTCGAAATTCATAATTTCCATAAATGGCAAAAATTTTCCAGATTCAAATTTTCCAAAAACAAAAATAAATTTCCAACACACAAAAATAAAAATATTTATTTTTGGGGGATGTCACATCCTGTCCCTCTTCAGTAAAACACTGTCCTCAGTGTTCTCTTCTTTCCTAGAATAGGATTGGATGAAATTTCCTCAAATCTCCCTCCAATTCTCAAGTGGCCTCCTCAGGACTAAAGTGCTTCCATTACACCTTTACCTGAGCGACGACTCTATTCCGATGTGCTGTTTCTCTCCGGTCCAGAATGCACAGGGGTTCCACCTAGAACTTGCCTTTGGGTTCCACCTGCACCAATTCCCAATCGATCATATGAGTAGGGTGATGAATATAATTTTTCAACAAAGACACATGAAATACATTATGATTTCTTAGATTAGTTGGAAGTGCAAGTTGATATGCTACGGGTCCAAATCGAGCTAATATCTCGAAGGGCCCACAAAACCTGGGTTCCTTCTTAGCATATTTCCCACACTTCAGTGAGATTTTTTGGGCTTTGAACTTCAAATAAACATGGTATCCCATTTGAAATTCCAAGTGTCCTCTTTTTTGATCTGCACAGCTCTTCTATCTATCCTGTGCCTCTTTCAAGTTCTATTGTACCTTCCTTACCATGTTCTCCATTTCTTGGAGCATCTCTGGTCCAACCATGAGTCTGTCAGCCAAGTTATCCCAACTAATTGGAGTTGTACACTTTCTATCGTACAGTATTTTGAAAGGGCTCAACTTAGCCAAGGTTTGGTACCCATTGTTATATGAAAATTCTACCAAGTGTAGGTAGTCTTCCCACTTGTTTGGTTTTGTTCTTACATACATGCAGAGCATATCCTCTATGATTTGGTTTTTCCTTTCGGTCTGTCCATCCGTTTGTGGATGATAAATTGTACTGAAATTCAAATTAGTATTTATCCCTATTGGCAAATGTTTAACATGTAGTGTATGCTTGTCATTGATGGAAAGTACAACAATGAAGATGGCAGGATCAGAGTGTGCATCGATGGAAAAATAGGAACAACGTAAGCTCTAGAGGAATTAGCGCAGAGTCAAATGCAGTGCGTAGGTGTGCACCAGGGATGAGGTTAACTCATGACTAACGATCAAGGGAGATAGTATACTTAGGATCACAGGCGGATCAAAGGTCGAGGCCTTTGACACTTAGATATTATCCCAAGTAAGAAGGATGTGTAAGCTACAAAAAGGTGACACGACAGGAATGGGGCCCTTCCTCAATACCCCACCATTCGAGATGCCCCCCCTTAATTAAAGGAAGAATGGAAAAGGGGGTCCAGAATCGCTTGAGCGTCGTTGATCTAGGTGCTTTAATCCTGGCCACTCGAGTGACGCACACCCAATTCTGGACCCCCCCCGCTGCCCCTCCTCTTAAAGGTAGAATGGAAAGGGGGCTCCAAAATCCAATCCCGATCGTAGATCTAGGAGCACAGATTCTGGCCATCCATATTTTCTCGCTGCATAACCAATGGTGCAAGTGAATTTGAACAAGATCGGGGGGCAACTGTAGCACGACATAGTATAACTTCCAGAAATCACTGATGGTTTCAGCCAGAGGACTCAAAGACACTTGAGGATGATTGACAGAGAAGGTGAAGAGCCTTTGATAATCTTCAAGAGGGATGAAGATGTTCGTGGAGGCGATTGACAGCTGGATGGGCATTGAGGCTTGTAACTGAAATAGATAAGGTGAGCTCAACTTTCACAAATAAGACGATGAGTCTCAACTACCAGAGAGGTTGAGAAATCTCAGCAAAACACCCAGTGATGCTGGATGCATGGTGGAAAATGACTAGAGAAGCTGAAGAGTCATGATGATGATCAGGCATAGCACTCAAGTTGTGGAGGAATTTGGGGTGGAGTGTGCATGCAAAGGCATTGTGAATATTGCATGCACAAGATGCACATAAGCAATACATATACACGATACAGAGAAGAGAGATATTGCTATTGTTGTTGGAGTTGTTGTGATTTTTGTTGTCATGGGGAAAATTCAAGTGTGAGCAAGGAGGCAGAGTGCAGGAGCAGAGATGCACGCTAGAGGAAGGTTGCATCAAAGCGACATGGTTCAGAGAGTATAAAAGGCAGAAGAACAGAAAGTGCAAGGGGTGTGCATAAGGCACTGATACAGACAGGACAGAGCAGCGTAATAGAACAACAATAGGGTTGGTAGGCCATTGAATAATGTTATATCACTGTAGTAAGTTTCAGTAACAAAGAGTTTATTATTCAAGGTGGTTGGGAGGTGCTAGGGAGGACTGGTGTCCTCAAAGTTTCAATTGGGTGCTTGAACATAGGGAGTTGGTGCTTCCTTCTAGTTGGTGCTAGAGAAACCAGGGAGTTGGTGCTTCCTTCTAGTTGGTGCTAGAGAAACCAGGGGGTTGGTGCTTCCTTCTAGTGGGTGTTAGAAAAAATAGAGAGTCGGTGCTCTCAGCAAGTTGCAGCTTGCAAAAATAGAGTTGTAGCCTCACAATGAGATGGTGCTCATATGTATGATAATGTAAAGAATGTAGATAATACTTATCATATAAAGAAAAGGAGGTTTTACCCTGTATGGGTTTCCTCAGGAATTATCTGTCTCTGTCTTTCTCATATATGTGACTGATGCTGAATGTGCCTTTGTTTATTTCTCTACATTATTGTGATCATCATTGAGTGCCTTGTAAAGATTTTAAAAGAAGCATAATTGTTTAAGCACAGTAACAATGGATTCACCCCCCCCCTCTAAGATGTCCAAGAATTGGTATCAGAGCCGGCCCCTTTTATCTAAGGGTAGATCCTAGAGCTTAAACATGTCAAGCCATGAAGGAAATTCAACCAATAAGGCCCCTCTATTCAATGGAGCAAACTTTTCCTTCTGGAAAGTTAGAATGAGAACCTACATAATGGATTTAGGTGCATATGTCTGGGATGTGGTAGATACTGGGTATGTAAAGCTAGTTGTGCTAGCTAAGAAGGATGAAAAACTAGAATTTAGCTTCAATGCTAAGGATATGAATGTTATCTTGAGTGGGCTTGCAGAAGCGGAATTCGTAAAATTTATGCACCTAGGAACTGCCAAAGAAATGTGGGACAAACTCATTAGCAGTTATGAGGGTAATGAGAAGGTAAAGGATGCAAAGCTTCAAACCTATAGAATACAGTTTGAATAGCTGAAGATGAAGGAAGATGAAACTATTGGAAAATACTTTCTGAGAATAGAAGAAATGGTAAATGCAATGAAGGCACTTGGTGAAACAATAGGGGAACCTTCTTTAGTTCATAAAATCTTGAGATCTCTCCCAGATAGGTTCAACCCGAAGGTCTCTGCTATAGAAGAACTTAATGATCTAAAAACCTTACAGTTTGAACAACTTCTAGGAACACTGACTGCATATGCAATGAGAATAGTTAAAGACAAACCCACCTACAAAGAAGCATCTTTTAAAGCAGACAAGAATGAGGATTCTGAGCTTGATGAAATTGAAGAAAAATTTGTGAAGAGAATGAAGAAGGGATCAGGAAAATACAAAGGTAAACTGCCTTTCAAATGCTTTAACTGTGGAAGGATAAGTCATTTTTCAAATAAATGTCCACACAAGAAACATGATCAGAACTATGAAGGTGAAGAGAAGCACAAATCGAGGAGATTTGATAAAAATAAAAGTTTATGTGTAAACAATGATGACTCAGAAGACACTGATAGTGAATCTTCCTATGAAGATAAGGTAAATGACTTCATGCTTATGGCCAAAGAGAATTATGATAATAAAAGAACAGACAGTGAAGAATAAGATGTGGTTGACATGGAAGGAGAACTAATTAGTGCATTGGAAGAGATTGACAGACTAAGAATCAAGAATAGAAAGAAAAGACAATTGTTGATACAGTTCGAGAAAGACAAAAAAGAACCTGATGAAGACCTTGTCCTAATAAAAGTAGAATTGGAAGAGGCAAAGAAAATTGAAGAGATTCTGAAACAACAGCTATCAGAAAAGAAGGTAAGACGTGAATCATTAGAACAAGAAGTAGTGAAAACAAGGAAAGAAATGGAGAAGTTTCAAGACCTGTATAATCAGAATCTATCAAGTATCAAAGCCTCAGAAGGATTAGCCACCATTCTGAATCAGCAAAGGAATCCAAAGCTGAAAACTGGTTTGGGTTATGAAGAGGGATCAAGCAATGGGAAGCCAAGAAATGAAGAACGCATCAAGTTTGTCAAAAGTACAACCAATGACAATAACAACCCTGCAGAAACAAAGGAAGACAATCAACCACCCAGGATGAGTAAAGAAAAAGGTGCCAGGATTGAATCTGAAGAACGAAGAAACAACTGCTGAAAGATGTCATCAGCAAGAAAGAAATCAATTTTCTGAAAGAAGACAACCATTTACCAGGTACAAAGAATTTTTCTATGGCTATTGTTTCTATTGTTCTAACTTTGGTCACAAAGCTGTAATTTGTTCCTTAAGACTCAGACTTGAGCAATTAAGGTTTCAAAGGAATAAATACTTCCCACAACAAAGAATGATATAGTCAAGAAATAATCCTTCAGAGACAGCAAATTGCCAAATTAAGTCTGGACACATACAACTAAGGAGGCCAAGAAATAATCAACAGTCAATAAGTAGGCAACACTACAACAATAAGTTTGACTTATTGAACAATGAGGTTGAATGCTACACCTGTCATAACTTTGCACATAAATCTATTGAGTGTCGGTTAAGGAACTATGAACCAGATTTGAAATCCCTTGCTGAAAATGTCAAGCTTTGGAAGAAGAAAGAAAGTAACAAGTGTGGATTAGTATTGTATTCTCAAAGAAAAATGAACCCTTGGTATATGAATAGTGGATGCTCCAAACACATGACGGGAGACAAAGCCAAGTTTCTATCTCTAAGTGAAAGCAAATCAGGAAGTGTAACCTTTGGAAATGATGCTCTAGGGAAAATAAAAGGCAAAGGGATGGTGAGCTTAAGTAATGGAAAAGGAAAAGCCCAATATGTTCTACTTGTGGATGGGTTGAAACATAACCTGCTTAGTGTAAGTCAAATGTGTGACAGAGGATATGAGGTGTTGTTCTTGGTGTTATCGCTCAGTTTGTAGTCAAGGTCAAATAGCTGGAAGGTAAGGACCAAATTGGTGTAACATGAGCTTCCCCACCCACTGTCACCTCGATGGGGAGCTCTTTCTATTTAGGCTGGCTAATCCCAAGGGAGACGTCCCTAGTAATCTGGGGTGTTGAAGGAGAAACGATCAAGGGTTTGAGGTTCAAGGTCAAAGTAGCTTTTCCCTTTCACAGATTACTACCAAGAGAGATAGTAAAAAAGAAGGTATTCCACTGAAAGAGGCACCTATTTGCGAGACAAGGCATGTAAAACTAAAACGTGCAGACAGTGGTTAGTACTTCAATTGCTAATGAATATCTTTAATATATATGAGCAATAATAACATGTAATTATTGATGAAATCAATGATTGAAAATAAAGACAATGGCTTATAATATTACTTCTTCAATAAATACAAAATGGTACCTGCATTCAATGTACGAAATCAATTATGAAATTATCACATTAAATGTGATCATATATATATATATATATATATATATATATATATATATATTGTTGTTGCATCACTATGCTATTTAAGGGTGATGTCAACCCTAATCTAGGTTAGTTTTGGCAAATATTGAGGTGAACGTTTTGTTAATTAACCAAGGAAAATATTCAACACTTCAATATCTATTGACAGATGACCTAGCTGCAACTTTAATACCAAGCAAAAGTTCATAAAAGGCAAGATGTCATCATAGGGTTAGGGTTAGTAGGTTGCCAGGGTTATTTAGGGTTTCAATTTAAGAGATTTTGAAAGATTGTTTGAAAACCAAAGGCTCAATGTTGCAAGTTTTTAGACCAGTGCCTAGGGTATTATGGAGTCAAGGAGTCAGACTAAAGGCTTGGAGGGATCTAAACTTAAGGATGGGAGAGTTAGGCTTAATGGTGCTGCAATGGGAGGGCCACTAAGTCACAACCCTAAGGGGAGGAGGCTCATTCCGGTGTAGCTTAAGCTAGGCCTCATGCTCCTCCCTCTTTCCTTAAAACTCTTTGGCAAAACGACTAGCTTTAAAACATAAATCTAGGGCTGAAAAGTGTTTTTTGGGGCCAAAGCCTTTCAAACCCTAAGAAGTCAAACCCTAGGTGTAAAGTCAATTAGGCTTAGGACGTCTTCTTTCTTCAATCTATGTTTCAAATCTAACTCAGAAAAAGAAGAATTAGTGTAGCAATGGCTAGGCTATATCCTTCTTAATCAAATGGCTAAACAAGTTTTTATCATGGGGACATAAAGCAAGGACCTACTTGTGTGCTTGCTCCCTAGGGTTTCAATTATTAAGCATAATAATAACAATGTAACCATACATGTAAGATATTAAACTTACAACCATTCAATCAAGAAGTTTTGTATGAAAAATACACTTACAAATTCATGAAGAGCTTATCAAACCCTAGTTGTAACACCTTCCAATGATAAAAAACACCATACATATGCCAAAGATGATCCTCCCAAGTGTAGCGCCTCAACTCCAAGAGCCAATAATAAAGACAAAAGACTAAAAAGAGATCTCTCCTAAGAGAGCAAGTTGTGTTCTGTCAAAATGAGGCTCAACGTCCTCAATTTACACCATCCAAATGACCTTAAATTACAAAATAGGTCATTAAAAACAGCCGACAAGGATGACTTAACAAGATTCCATTATTTGTCACATTAAATGCTAAAATTTCAAAGTAAGAGCTAAAAAGGGAGACGTCAGGCCCCTCTGAGGGAGACGTTGGCCCTTTTTGGGCACCATCAGCATCCAGAAGGCAAAACATTGGCCCTTCTAGGGATCCTACAGGCTGCCACATGTGCCAAATGGTCCAAGAACACTACCACATCCTCCAGAAAATGTCCAGCCTACCCTGGGTGGCGTCCTATCCATCAAAGCCATCATCTCATCTGCAGGGGGTGATCCCCCCTAGGTCAATCTCTGCCAAAGTGTCCTGGTGAAGGCATCCTTCTGTCTTCTTCAAGCAAGGTCTCATCATGATGTTGTCATGTCTCTGCCATCCTAGAAACCATCTGATGGGCTCTTCAGCCCCATGGAGGTCCGAGCTAATCATCTCCCCATGTGTACCGGTCCTCTGGTACCTGTCCTTCGGGTATGGTCCTTCACATCAAAGACTACGCCCTCCATGGGCTCATCTGTCCTCGATATCATAGGAATGTAAATTGTATTTCATCATTAAAGTTATCAAATAAATGCATGAAATCCCTAACATATCATCTAAGAGCTCAAAGATATTACACAGATCTACTATACAAAGCTAAAGAAACCGATAGAACAACCTATTGGGCTAACACCCACAAGAGATGGAAAGTTTCCTCAGAAGATCATTCAAGCCATGTTTTATGAGGTAATATGGTTTTTAGGGATGTCCAATCATAGTTAGACCAAGGGCAGGTGTTGTCTGTGGGTGCCTTTGTAGGAGGCGAGCTATACCCATCATCAATGCATTTTTTCCAAGCCCTGTATTGCCTTTATTTTTCTTTTGTTTCTTTTGTTTCTTTTTTACTTCAAGTTCTGACAAAAGGACACTACCTTGGCTTGGTGACCAGAGCTGACAACGTTACCCACTGGTATCTTCGCAGAAATGATAAGGTTGGCTTGTGATGAGACCCCCTTTCCCTTGGCCATGCAACCAAAGGTCACTGCCCTAGTGTGGTGACCAGATGATGGCAATGTCATACTACTAGATACCTATGAACATAATGGGCTGACTCGTGATGAGACCTCCCATCCTCTTGGTTAGGTCTTGTTTTCTATTATTTTTCTTAGGGTCCCTTTAGCTTCTGATGAGCGGGGTATAAGATGTAAACATGATAAGATGGTGGGAGTGGAGGATGGCTCTACAAATCCCCCTTGGTGGCTAACCAAAACCCATGAATATCAACTTGCTAAGTCACCCCATCAATCACCCCAACAATGGTCAAGTGGATTAGTGTAAGATCCAAGCATTCATCAGAAATGAAAGGAACCTAATGCATATATAAGAAGGTTATAACAATCAAATATGACACATACCATGATACCTCAGACCAATTACCTCATGGAGCAAGAGTCCTCTCCGATGAAAGCCCAGGCCGGTGCTGATGGAAGCTACTACTGCTGACATGACAAATTTGACGGAGAAGAAGAAATATGGGCCCTTCAAGGCCATGCTCTAGTCAATCCCGCTCTCGGTACTCCATGTCTAGGACTTATGGGCCTCAAGACATGATCTCCTAGTTATCCCTAGATATCGGGGATAACATCTGGAACGATCCAGAGACCGGGAAGTCACAGAACCCCGAAGGGGAGGGGGTGTTGCATCATACATTTTCGGTACATCGTATGGTGTTGATATACATAGTTTATGTACATGTTTGGCACACGGTTTATGGTACATGTTGTGGTACAAGATGATGCATGGTATAGGGTTGGTACATGGTATGGTACATGAAAATATCTTGTAATGATATGTTGGTAACATTGGCGCATGCTTGGTAGAGGCACGTGTTGTTGATGTTGAGCATATGGTTTGAAAGGGGGTTGTAGCCTCCTTCCTGTTGGGGCTGGAGAATTAGGGAGTTGGAGGTTCCTTCCGGTTGGATTGTTAGAACTATGTGGTTATATCCACTTCTGGTTGTCCAGAGAACCTAGGTGGTTGTATCATCCTTCTTGTTGGAGCCATAAAATCAAGGAGTTGTAACTTCCTTTAGGTTGGAGACTCGAAATATGGGGTTGGAGACTCCTTCAAGTTGTATTTGGAGAATTGGGAAGTTGGTGATTCATATGAATCTATTATTCATATATATAAGAAATCATTATGTGGTTTTCTCCCATTTTGGTTTCCACGTAAACACTGGTGTATTGTGTTATTGATGTGATGTTGATGTGATGGTGCTTATGTTTACATGCTTATGATATATATATATTGGATGCATCCATAGATGGTAAATTGATGATATATTACTAAACATTGTTGCTAAAATGAAAGAATATACATTGTGGTTAAAAGTGGTGTAATTTTTCATTAATTATTCACCCCCCCCCTCTTAGTAATGCAACAGGACCATTGCACTAGACAACTATGACGTGGTTTGGTCGATTTTCTAGTGGGATAGTTATATTCCACAATGTGCCACATGGGAGGATGCACATGAGATGCTTGAACAGTTTCCATATTTATTTTGCGAGCTTGATAAATACAGGAGTAACACCTGTATTTATTGTTTTCATTGTTAGATTGTACAAACATCGGGTTGAAGTTTAAAACAATAGGGGGTGTATGTAACATCTAGATTTCATCGACCATATCTTCATAACATTGATTATTCTTTGAGGACACTTGCGTGCGAGTGATCTGGATAAACATGGTACAGTATGATTATTTGATTTGTTTTATTTGAATAATTTCAATAGGAAAAACAATGTGCTTGAAGCAATCCCATACCCAAAATGAAACTTCTCCAATAATAAGAAACAATAAATTAAAATAAAAAAGAATTAAATAGCAAAATGGTTAGGGGCACTAAGGCATCTAGGGTAGGATTGAATGAACTAGTAATAAAACTAGATTTCAAGAAAACCAAATATACTATGTGCCATAAATCCTGCATGAAAATGTGTCTAATCTGGCTATGCAAAGTTCATAAACAATACAAATTGTGATATTATGCTAAATCTAAATCCATGTTGGACATTTAAAAATCAGGATCTTCAACAACCCTCAAACGCAACAAGCTTATCCAAAATCCAACCTTTCTGCGCTTTTAGATTTTTGATGTCCCTGCCAATCTATTTCTACTCATTTATGAGAGAAGAGTATTCTTCCTCTAGAATCAAGTAAACACGCCTCAAGGCTCGATACTTATCGACTAATTTAGATAATTTAGTGGGCAATGAATTTTCTCGAAGACCATCTGATTGAGACCTAGAACTATCCACTTTCTCCTCATAATTCTCACTCCTCTACCTTTGTTTTGATGTTTTGGGCATCTTTATTGCCTCCACTCTTGCTTCACTATGTGCTTGATACTAGGCTAGTAGAGTAGCTTGAGATAGTGTTTTCCTTCCTAAGTTCTTGGATTTCATTACCTTATTGGACAATGTATTCCCTCCTGGCTTCTTGCACTTCCATGTATTATCATCCATATACATATTTGGGTTTTTTATTTTTATAGATGTAATATTTCTGATATATGTGGAGCTCATCGCTTCTTGCACTTCGATGCATTATCATCCATATACATATTTGGGTTTTTCATTTTTATAGATAAAATATTTCTGATATATGTGCAGCTCACTGCTAAAAGATAAGTCAGCAGGAAGCAGAGATCTGTTAAAGCACACAAAATATAAGGATCCCTTAAACCGGTTTTTCCTTATAGTAAACATTAGAAGAAGTCGTCAAATAAACAGTAATTGCTAGAATAATTATGTTAATGTAATTAACAATACATTAACAATGGATACATAAATTTAAGATGAATGTTGTATGTTAAAGATAACCATTTAAATGTAATTTGCCAACCTCTTAATCCAATGGAGTTCAATTTCTACCTCGACCTTCTCTAGCTTAAAGGGTTCTAGGAAACAACCTAAAACCCTCAAATTCATGAATCCACATGTCCTGTATAGTTAAAGGAATATGATATCAAGGACTTCAACTTGCAGTAATCTAGGATTAAAACCTTTATTTGTAGTAACCCAATCTCAAGAGCTATTTCTGAAAACAGCTTAACCATCTTAATCACAATCACACAATATCACGATCACAAAGGGAAAAAACAAATAATGCCAACGGACAAGCAAAGGAAAAATCATCTACATAGATGTGGAGATCACTTGAACGATTATGATTGATGTACATAAATTGAAGCAAAGGAAAAACCATCTACATAGATGTGGAGATCATTTGAACAGTTGTGATTGATGTACATAAATTGAACTGGGGACAATTTTAAAATACTTACTCAATATCTCAAAACCCAAAAGTACAAATTAAGCCACAACTCAAATACCTAGCTAGTTAAAAGTCATTCTTCTCGGTTAGAAATTTCAAATGGTGAATTGAGCTTCCGAAATAGAGAATGTATGAAAAAGTTATTCCCCCGGGAAGTTGACGTTTCAACTACTGCCACCGGTCCCGCAAAATTTTTTTATTTTCGTCTTCCGTGGTTGGGGTTTTGGATTTTACTTATGTTAAAATTGTCTTTACAGCCTCATTCTAACAATCATCTTCTTGCAAATGAAAGTAGCCGTCACATCGCTTCTTAGAGCTAAGGTTCAACCATTCTAGCGAGTCTTTCACTTTGTATTTTTTAAGTCTCTGTAAATTTCTTTCATTAATAGAAACAATGTATTACTGTATTTTTTTTATCTCTCAATATTTACATGTATCTCATTGTAATATCTATGCTTTTATTTGGTTCTAAAAAATAATTAGGATCAGTGGAATTAGAGTAGACTTCTCTTGTTTTTAATTGCAAGTCCCTGACCAGGTATGCATATAGCAAGTTTTCTCTTGAGGTTGTCTCTCTTGAGGAAAATCGCTCACGCATGCCCAAGAAACCATCCATGGAGGAAGAAAATTAAAATAGTAGAGCATATGATTCTAAGAAATTTATTTCTTAAGAAAGCTCTCACGTCACAAAGGCGCAAAATGATGGCAAATTTTTCCCACATCCTTCAAAGCCTATCGGTAACAACACGAGCATCTTCATCAAGAGACCACTTTTGAGGCACCTCACCTTTCAAGGTATAAGTTAATTTTGATATTCCCATATTTGAAGGACATATAGATTTGGATGCCCTAGAAAAATGGTTAAGTCTGCTAGAAGGTTATTTCTCTGTTCATAATTTCTTCGACATGGAAAATATACGTTTGCACTCTTTAAGGCTCTCCCCCATGTCAAACATTGGTGGGAAACTTATTCGGAGCAAAGTTCCACAGAGGTGTCTGGAATATATGGGGCCGAGCCAGTACATGACATGGACCACACTATGGAAAGAGAGGGGCCAAGAAGTGATGGATTTCACCAATACCTTCCATACCTTGTGCACCAATACATGGACCACACTATGGCAAGAGAGGGGCCAAGAAGTGACCGATTTCACCAATACCTTCCATACCTTGTGCACCAAGATGGGTATCAAAGACTTCGAGCAAAATTTGGTTCTGAAATACCGCAGGGCTGTAGAAAAATACATCCAAACTAAAAGGGATTTTCTGGACATCTCATTAGCCAGTGTTGCCTATTGATATGTTGTTAAAATCAAGAAAATATTTAAGCATGAGAAAAATAGGTATTTAGGGTCTCTGAATCCATAACAACAAAATTATGATAAAGACAAACCTAACAAACAACCTCTTGAAAACCAGTCCAAGTCATAGGAAAATAAGGGTCATGGAAATATGAAGGACACATGAAAATGGTGTGAAAATGAATGTTGTGTTAGTCTCCAATTTTGACCATATTTTTGCCTATGTTATCCCAGATATACCCCCATTCCATATCCAGTATCATTCCTTTCTGCCCTTACCTTGATACATTTCACATCATTTTTCCCTAAATGGAGCTATTCAATGTATTCATATGATTTAAGTTATTTTTAATGTATTTTAATACTTTAAACTGATATTGATACTAACATTTCATGAGTTAGGTACTTGTTTCCTTGAAGCGGATTTATTAGTACCAAGTACTGGCTTGCATGATATTGCCAGATTGGAATGCCACTTCTGATTCATATGTTACAGTTCAGATATAAAATCTCGAATTAATCTCGAGAGAACACAATGTGATAAATCAAAGTGGAATTATAAAACCAATTTTTACTATGATTATCTCTATTTCATAGTTCACGCTTCTTGACACTTCGTGTCATGAAGCTGTGAACTCAATTTTAACAAACTTTGAGTCATTTTCGGATCTAAGATTTACTCAATTAATGTACCTATGTCTAAGTCTATTTTTGTATTCATGGTTGTATATGTAGGGAGGATATATATAGACTTGGTTGCTCTCT
The DNA here is from genome assembly GCA_009831015.1 of Picea engelmannii. Classification (NCBI taxonomy): domain Eukaryota; kingdom Viridiplantae; phylum Streptophyta; class Pinopsida; order Pinales; family Pinaceae; genus Picea; species Picea engelmannii. Next base: position 87,029 of record ML777548.1, read on the forward strand.
ATGTCAGAAATCGTTGAAGAAACCATGTTTTGTGATATTGCTCATAATACAATTCCTGAACTGTGCGTTATATTATCTTTTCTATAAATGGATTGAGTTAATTTTTGAATTCTGGAGCATGAGGAATGATATAGTTATGCATGAAGTGATCTGATTTAGTTCTGGTTTCGTTTTAAAGTGATTGCACCTTTTGGTTGGGCCCGCCAACAGGTTCAATTCGCTTTCCCTTTCTCTATATTGTAGTTATTTCATTTCCAGTTTTAAAATCTGTGTTAGTTTTTAATTTGAAATTGTTTTGTTAATTTCTGACTTGAATCATTTTCGTTTAGTTCATTTTTAGTTTGGAATTATTCCTTAGATCATTGAATATTGGAATTAGTTATTTTCCATTTGTAAAATTCGATGAACAATCTAATTACTGATTTAACTCTTTTAATTTAGTTTAGATTTACTCGTTTTCAAGTTTTTGTTTAATTATGATTTGAAGTTAGCTTAAACTCAGATTTACTCTGTTTTTAGGCTAGTTCAATTGTGGTTTGGTCTCTTTAGGGTAAAGAAGGACATTGATTAGTTTCAATTTTATTAGATTTATTTCGATTTAGAATAGATATAGAGAAATATTGGCTTGGAAGCAACTATTTAATTTGATTAAGTACTTATAATAGATCATTAAAGATTGCTCTTCGTAGGTTTCTATTGAGGATAATTTCCATTGATAGAATAGATTATTGTAGAGAATAGATTTGCACATGCATTGATATAACATTTGAATCTTTTTCAAAATTTAGATAGGATTTAAATTGCAAGATTAGACATAGCATAGTGATCTCAATCGAAGAGGATTTTTTGTTTACATTGTTTCAGTTTCCTTTCTCAGAAAGATTTAGATTCAGATTTTTAGGATAAATTTAGACTTTGTTTGTTGAGATTTCGCTTGATTAGAATTAGGATAAACTCTAGAATGATTCAATGTTAGTTTCTATCCAGTAAAACTTTTAGCATGTAATAGATTTTAGTTGTTGATAGATTTTAGTCATCTAACCCAGCACCAAACAACACAAATATTGAAGAAATTTAAACTTCAAACTAACTTGAATGAACTAGTACTACAACTAGATTTCAAGAAAACCAAATATACTACGTGCCATAAATCCTGCACGAAAATGTGTCTAATATAGCTATGCAAAGTTCATAAACAATACAAATTGTGATATTATGCTAAATCTAAATCCATGTTGGACATTAAAAAATCAGGATCTTCAACAACCCTCAAACGCGATAAGCTTATCCAAAATCCAACCTTTCTGTGCTTTTACCTTTTTGATGTCCCTACCAATCTGTTTTTGCTCATTTATGAGAGAAGAGTATTCTTCCTCTAGAATCAAGTAATCACGCCTCAAGGCTCGATACTTATCGGCTAATTTAGATAATTTAGTGGGCAACGAATTTTCTCAAAGACCATTTGATTGAGACCTGGAACTATCCACTTTCTCCTCATAATTCTCACTCCTCTGTTTTGATGTTTTGGGCATCTTTACTGCCTCCACTCTTGCTTCACTGTGTGCTTGATAATAGGCTAGCAGAGTAGTTTGAGACAATGGTTTCCTTCCTGAGTTCTTGGATTTCATTGCCTTATTGGACAATGGATTCCCTCGTGACTTCTTGCACTTCCATGCATTATCATCCATATAAATATTTGGGTTTTTTATTTTTATAGATGTAATATTTCTGATATATGTGGAGCTCGTCGCTTCTTGCAATTCGATGCATTATCATCCATATACATATTTGGGTTTTTCATTTTTATAGATCAAATATTTCTGATATATGTGCATCTCACTGCTAAAACATAAGTCAGTGGGAGGCAGAGATCTGTTGAAGAACACAAAATATAAGGATCACTTAAACAAGTTTTTCCTTATAGTAAACATCAGAAGAAGTAGTCAAATAAACAATAATTGCTAGAATAATTATGTTAATGTAATTAACAATACATTAACAATGAATACATAAATTTAAGATGAATGTTGTATGTTAAAGATAACCATTTAAATGTAACTTGCCAACCTCTTAATCCAATGGAGTTCAATTTCTGCCTCGACCTTCTCTAGCTTAAAAGGTTCTAGGAAACAACCTAAAACCCTCAAATTCATGAATCCACATGTCCTGTAAAGTTAAAGGAATATGATATCAAGGACTTCAACTTGCAGTAATCTAGGATTAAAACCTTTATTTGTAGTAACCCAATCTCAAGAGTGATTTCTGAAAACATCTTAGCCCTCTTAATCACAATCATACATTGTCACGATCACAAAGGGAAAAATCAAATAACGCCAATGGACAAGCAAAGGAAAAACCATCTACATAGATGTGGAGATCACTTGAACAATTGTGATTGATGTACATAAATTGAAGCAAAGGAAAAACAATATACATAGATGTGGAGATCATTTGAACAGTTGTGATTGATGTACAACAATTGAACTGGGGACAATTTTAAAATACTTACTCAATATCTCAAAACCCAAAAGTAAAAATTAAGCCACAACTCAAATACCTAGCTAGTTAAAAGTCGTTCTTCTCGATTAGAAATTTCAAATGGTGAATTAATCTTCCTAAACAGAGAATGTATGCAAAAGTTACGCCGCTGGAAAGTTGATGTATCAACTACTACCACCGGTCCCGCAAACCTTTTCTATTTTCATCTTCCGTGGTTGGCGTTTTGGATTTTACTTATGTTAAAATGGTCTTTACAGGCTCATTCTAACAATCATCTTCTTGCAAACGAAAGTAGCCATCACATCTCTTCTTAGAGATAAGCTTCAACCATTCTAGCGAGTCTTTCACTTTGTATTTTTGTAGTCTCTGTAAATTTCTTTCATTAATAGAAACAATGTATTACTGTATTTTTTTTCTCTCCCAATATTTACATGTATTTTGTTGTAATATCTATGCTTTTATTTTGTTCTAAAAAATAATTAGGATCAGTGGAATTACAGTAGACTTCTCTTGTTTTTAATTGCAAGTATAGCAAGTTTTCTCTTGAGGTTGTCTCTCTTGAGGAAAATCGCCCACGCACGCCCAAGAAACCGTCCATGGAGGAAGAAAATTAAAATGGTAGAGCATATGATTCTATTAATTTATTTCTTAAGAAAGCTCCCACGTCACAAAGGCGTGAAATGATGGTGAATTTTTCCCACATCCTTCAAAGCCTGTCGGTAACAACATGAGCATCTTCATCAAGCAACCACTTTTAAGGCACCTCACCTTTCAAGGTATAAGTTAATTTTGATATTCCCATATTTGAAGGACATATAGATTTCGAAGCCATAGAAAAATGGTTAAGTCTGCTAGAAGGTTATTTCTCTATTCATAATTTCTTCTACATGGAAAATAAACATTCGCACTCTTTAAGGCTCTCCCCCATGTCAAACATTGGTGGGAAACTTATTCGGAGCAAAGTTCCACAGAGGTGTCTGGAATATATGGGACCAAGCTAGTACATGACATGGACCACACTATGGCAAGAGAGAGGCCAAGAAGTGATGGATTTCACCAATACCTTCCATACCTTGTGCACCAAGCTGGGTATCAAAGACTTCGAGCAAAATTTGGCTCTGAAATACCGCATGGCTATACACAAATACATCCAAACTAAGAGGGATTTTATCGACATCTCACCAGTCACTGTTGCCTATTGATATGCTGTTAAAATCAAGAAAATATTTAAGCATGATAAAAATAGGTATTTAGGATCTCTGAATCCATAACAACAAAATTATGATAAAGACGACCCTAACATACAACCTCTTGAAAACCAGTCCAAGCCACAAGAAAATAAGGGTCATGGAAATATTAAGGACACCTGAAAATGGTGTGATTTCGAAAAAATCCCCTCGCACAACACCAATGAATGTCGTGTTAGTCTCCAATTTTGACCATATTTTTGCCTATGTTATTCCAGATATACCCCCATTCCATATCCAGTATTATTCCTTTCTCGCCTTACCTTGATACATTTCACATAGTTTTTCCCTGAATGGAGCTATTCAATGTATTCATATGACTTAAGTTATTTTTAATGTATTTTAATACTTTAAACTGATATTGATACTAACATTGCATGAGTTAGGTACTTGTTTCCTTGAAGCAGATTTATCAGTACCAAGTACCAACTTGCACGATATTGCGAGATTGGAATGCCACTTCCGATTCATATGTTACAATTCAGATATAAAATCTCGAATTAATCTCGAGAGAACACAATGTGATGAATCAAAGCAGAATTATAGAACCAATTTTTACTATGATTATCTCTATTTCATAGTTCACCCTTCTTGACACTTCATGTCATGAAGCTGTGAACTCAATTTTAACAAACTTTGAGTCATTTTTGGATCTAAGATTCACTCAATTAATGTACCTATGTCTAAGTCTATTTTTGTATTCATGGTTGTATATGTAGGGAGGATATATATAAACTTGGTTTCTCTCTATGTTAGAAATCGTTGAAGAAACCGTGTTTTGTGATATTGCTCATAATACAATTCCTGAACTGTGTGTTATATTATCTTTTATGTAAATGGATTGAGTTAATTTTTGAATTATGGAGCATGAGGAATGATATAGTTACGCATGAAGTGATCTGATTTAGTTCTAATTTCATTTTAAAGCGATTGCACCTTTTGGTTGGGCCCGCCAACATGTTCAATTCGCTTTCCCTTTCTCTATATTGTGGTTATTTCGTTTCCAGTTTTAAAATCTATGTGTTAGTTTTTAATTTGAAATTGTTTTTTTAATTTCTCACTTGAATAGTTTTTGTTTAGTTCATTTTTAGTTTGGAATTATTCCTTAGATCATTGAATATTGGAATTAGTTGTTTGCCATTTGTAGAATTCGATGAACAATCCAATTACTGATTTAACTCTTTTAATTTAGTTTAGATTTACTCTATTTTCATGTTTTAGTTTAATTATGATTTGAAGTTAGTTTAAGCTAAGATTTACTCTCTTTTTAGGGTAGTTCAATTGTGGTTTGGTCTATGTAGGGTAAAGAAGGACATTTATTAGTTTCAATTTATTAGATTTATTTCGATTTAGAATAGATATAGAGAAATATTGGCTTGGAAGCAACCATTTAATTTGATTAAGTACTTAGAATAGATCATTCATAGGTTTCTATTGAGGATAATTTCCATTGAGAGAATAGATTATTGTAGAGAATAGATTTGCACATGCATTGATAGAACATTTTCATCTTTTTCAAAATTTAGATAGAATTTAAATTGCAAGATTAGACATAGCATAGTGATCTCAGTCGAAGAGGATTTTTTGTTTACATTGTTTCAGTTTCAGAAAGATTTAGATTCAGATTTTTCGGATAAATTTAGACTGTGTTTGTTGAGATTTCACTTGATTAGAATTAGGATAAACTCTAGAATGATTCAATGTTAGTTTCTATCCAGTAAAACTTTTAGCATGTGATAGATTTTAGTTGTTGAATTAGTTTCTGTAGACTCTTTTTACATAGGTTGTTCCATTCAATAGACTTAATCTGGAACTTGATTATTACATTTATCATAGGATTAATGAGTTCTTAAATTCGATTTATTTCTTGGTGTTTAGATCCACTTTTTCCTTGGAATTCTCACTCTCCTGCCTCTGTTTTGATGTTTTGGGCATCTTTGCTGTGTCCACTCCAGCTTCACCGTGTGCTTGATACTGGGCTACCGGAGTAGTTTGAGACCTTGTTGGACTTCGTGCCCTTCTTGGACAATGGATTCCTTATTGGCTTCTTGTACTTTGATGCATTATCATCCACATGCATATCTGGATTTTTCAATTTTATAGATCAAATATTTGTGATGTATGTGGAACTCACTGCTAAAAGATAAGTAAACAAGAAGCAGAGATCTGCTAAAGCACACAAAATATCACCAACCATTTAAGTCTAACTTGCAAACATCTCAAGCCAATTGAGTTCAGTTTCTGCTTCGACCTTCTCTAGCTTAAAAGGTTCTAGGAAACAAGATAAGAAACCAAAGAAAAAAAAAAAAAACATAGAAATGCATAATCCAACAATCAGATTCCTATAAGTTCATCTCAAATGCTAAGCATGAGTTCAACTTTACTAACAATACTTAAACATTCAAATTCATCAATCCACAAGTCCTAGGAAGTTAAAGGAATATGATATCAAGTACTTCAACTTCTATCTAAAGCAGATGAATGACAAACAATAAAAAACAGAAGAATGTACCTCGACCTGCAATAATCACACAAGCCAAAAACAAATAACACCAACGGACAAACAAAAGAATAGCCATCTATAGAGATGTAATCTAGGATTAAAACCTCTATTTGTAGTAACCCAATCTTAAATGCTATTAATCACAAAAGCCAAAAACAAATAACGCCAACAGACAAGCAAAAGAAAAACAATCTATATAGATGTGGAGATCATTTGAACAGTTTCAACTGATGTACACAAATTGAACTGGAGACAAGTTTAAAATGCTTAATCAGTACCTCAAATCCCAAAAGTAAACATTAAGCCACAACTCAAATATTTACCTATTTTCACAACTAGTTTTTTCACAACTCAAATAAAGAATAGCTAGAGGGATGAGATATAACAAGAGTCCAGTGAACAACTAACGAAAACAAGAGTTTAGTGAATAACTAAGGAAAAGATATTTATGATTTTTCAGAACTCAAATACAAAGGAGTTAGAGGGATCATATATAACAAGAGTTCAATGAACAACTAACTAGAACATATTTACGTTTGTTAACCATTTTCATGGATTGTAAAAGCAAAGTGCTAGACTAAGTTCAAACACTCTACGTGAACACTTGAAGATAAAACATTTATAATCAAAATTCAGTTAAAAAGTAAAAACATTGAAAACATTTTTTAATAACAAAAAAATATAAATATAAATATAAAAAAAATGAATTAACAATACACTTATTAATTACCAAACATTTGTTAAATTAGTTACAACAAGCATGTGAGGTTATGATCTTATTTGTCACGTAGTCATATGCATTGATGTCCTATTGACTTGACTCATATAGTCTTTCCCTATTTTCAAACTCAATCTCCCTCCATTATTCCTTTGGTGATGGTGATGTAAGCACCCTTTGGATTATGCAACACTCAACATATGCAGCTTCCCCTTTATCCTACACATTTATTTAGCTTAAAAAATACAATTTTACTAAATTTTGGGTGGGGGTTATGGGTTCCTTTGGTTCCCAACCCTTTGGATAACTACTCTAACCACTTGATTTGAGTATAAAACAAATCCAAGCATAAATGAGATATCATCATGCTATTTTGCACCATTATGTTGGCCATATATTTCCCAGTTTGCAAGCCTCTTATCTTGTGTCTCTAATTTATCCCCCTCGTACCTCTTAAAACTAGTGTTTCCAATAGTCCTTCCTCCCCTTTTCTATTTTTTCTTTCCCACTTCAGCAAAGGAGTTTGAGGTAGTGTTGATGGTCATTGGTTTCGGTGGATGGACCGCAACCCGACAATGGTTAGAGGTTGTAGTTACGGCTAATAGGTTGAGATTCATTATAACATAGATATTGCATTAAGCTTTCTCTTAAGTTGGAATAGAAACAACACAAGGGGTTCAATTACAATTGTTGAAAGGAGAAATAAATAGTATTATATATTAAAGGAATAGTTTGTAATCTTCAACTCTACTCTACTCCTCTTTCTCCTTTTTATTCCTCCTTGTTCTCTTTGACTTCTCTACCCATTCATTA
>ML777548.1:98641-110422 GCA_009831015.1 Picea engelmannii
ATTGACTGTGGATAACTCCTCTAACCACTTGATTGGAGTATAAAACAGAACCAAGGGTAGATGAGATATCATCATGCCATTTTGCACCATTATGCTGGCCATGCAAAACTGTGTTTCCAACCGTCCTTGCTCCTCTTTTATATGTTCTCTTTCCCACCCGAGAAAAGGAGTTGGAGGTAGTGTTGATCATCATTGGCTTGAGTGGATGGACATACAGTCGAGTTTCGATGATGCACCCTAATGGTTACAAGTTGTATGATCCGGGTGGATATCGGTGGCGACCTACCTATTCCACTGACACGAAAAATAGTTTCCACCTTAGGAGTTTTTCAGCAATTTTTTGGGTCCCAAACTTCTGGGGCCATTTTGAGGCCCTAAACGATGTCTTTTTGGGTATTTGGGGCCGCCCCACTGCTGTAGGCTCTGGGCCAGGCTAGTCAAAAGTCATTCTTCTCGGTTAGAAATTTCAAACGGTGAATTGAGTGTCGGAAACAGAGAACACATGCAAAATTTATGCCCCCAAGAAGTTGACATATCGACTACCCCCATCGGGTCTCACAAACTTTTTGTCTTTTTATCTTTTGAGGTTAGGGTTTTGGCTTTTACTTATATTAAAAATGCCTTTGGAGCCTCATTGTAACAATCATCTTCCTGCAAATGCAAGTAGCTGTCACATCTCTTCTCAGAGATAAGCTGCCACAATTCTAGCGAGTCTTTCACTCTATATCTCTGTACATTTATTTCATTAATAGAAATCATGTATTACTATATTTCTTTATTTCTCACAATATTTATATGTATTTTAGTGTAATATCTCTTCTTTCATTTCCTTCTAAAAACTAGTCAGGATCAGTGCTATTAGAGTAGGCTTCTCTTGATCGATTTTAATTACATGTTGCCAACAAGGTTTGAGTATAGCAAGTTGGGTCTTGATCTTGTCTATCTTGAGGAAAATCACTCTCGCATGCCCAACAAACCCTCCATGGCATAAGAAAAGAAAAATAATAGAGGAGATGATTTTATTAATTTCTTTCTTCAGCAAACTCTCACGCAACAGAATGGCGAAATGATGGAGAATTTTTCCCACATCCTTCAATGTGTGTCGATAACAACATGTGCATCATCATCAAGTGGCCAAGGCACATCTCCTTTGAAGATATAAGTTAATTTTTATATTTCCATATTTGAAGGAAAAATAGATGTGGATGCCCTAGAAAAATTGTTAAATCTGCTAGAAGGTTATTTCTCTATTCATAATGTATTCAACATGGAAAAGATACCTTCGTACTCCTTAAGGCTCCCCCCCCCCCATGTTAAACATTGGTGGGAAACTTAATCGGAGAAAAGTTCCATAGAGGAGTCTGGAATATATGGGTTCTAGCCAGTACATGAGATGGACCACACTATGGAAAGAGAGGGGCCAAGCAGTGTCACAGTTCACCAATACCTTCCATACCTTGTGCACCAAGCTGGGTATCAAAGACTACGAGCGACATTTAGTTCTGACATACCGCATGGCCGTATAGAGATACATCCAAACTGAAAGAGATTTTTTGGACATCTCATCACTCGGTGTTGCTTATTGATATGTTGTTAAAATCGAACAAAAAATTTAAGCACCAGAATAAGAGGGATTTAGGGTTTTTGAATCTGTAATAACAAAGTATGATAATGACAACCCTAACAAACAACCTCCCAAGAACCAGTCCAAGCCACAGGAAAATAAGGATAATGAAAATATGAAGGAGGACACCTGAAAATGGTGCGATTTCCACTAAATTCCCTAGCACAACACCAATGAATGTCTCTCAAAATAGTCATTGGTAGTCGAGATCAAGAAAAGGATTTGAACCCTCATTCATAATCTGATTCAAAAAATAATGATAGAATATAGATCAACGATGCATATCCCACTAGTATTGTCGCGACCACAACAATTCTTCGAGAAGAACCAATAGATCCGTAAGAGGGGGAACACCTTTTACATTCACATATGCAGGTGAAGGGGACCTTGTTGCATTTTATTGTTTATAATAGAATCCATAAGAACCTCATCTCAATAGAGGTCTTCAAACAGTTATGATTGTCAAAAACACCATACCCGTAGCCATACAACATTGGGTGGCTTCGCCAATGAAGAGATCTTTGTTTCAACCAGCAGTGTCAAATGTCATATGGCATCAAGCCCTTCAAGCATGAGGTATTATGTGATGTATTCATGATGGATGTCTGTGATGCTCTCTTGGACCAACCATATCTGTGGAAGAGCCATGCTAGAGCCTAAAAATTGAGAAGTGCAAGAATGTGTAGAAAGAATGTGTGAGTATCACATGACCTACACCAAAGGAAGAAAAGGGGCTTCTGTATAATTTCTGGGTTCATTTAGGAGCCCACAAAGTCAATCTGACACGACACTTGGAAAGATCTAGAGACCGGGAAGTCACAGAACCCCGAAGGGGAGGGGGTGTTGCATCATACATTTTTGGTACATGGTGTGGTGTTGATATACATAGTTTATGTACATGTTTGGTAGATGGTTGATGGTACATGTTGTGGTACAAGCTGGTGCATGGTATAGGTTTGGTACATGGTATGGTACATGAAAATATCTTGTAATGATATGTCGGTAACATTGGTGCATGCTTGGTAGAGGCATGCGTTGTTGACGTTGAGCATATGGTTTGAAAGGGGGTTGTAGCCTCCTTCCTTTTAAGGTCAGAGAATTAGGGAGTTGGAGCTTCCTTCCAGTTGGATCGTTAGAACTATGTGGTTATATCCACTTCTGGTTGTCTAGAGAACCTAGGTGGTTGTATCATCCTTCTTGTTGGAGCCATAGAATCAAGGAGCTGTAACTTCCTTTAGGTTGGAGACTCAGAATATGGGGTTGGAGCCTCCTTCAAATTGTATTTGGAGAATTGGGAAGTTGGTGATTCATATGAATCTATTATTTATATATATAAGAAATCATTATGTGGTTTTCTCCCATTTTGGTTTCCACGTAAACACTGGTGTATTGTGTTATTGATGTGATGTTGATGTGATGGTGCTTATGTTTACATGCTTATAATATATATATTAGATGCATTCATAGATGGTAAATTGATGATATAATACTAAACATTGTTGTTTAAGTAAAAGAATATACATTGTGGTTAAAAGTGGTGTGATTTTTGCACTAGACAACTACAATGTGGTTTGGTCGATTGTCTAGTGGGATAGTTATATTCAACAATGTGCCACATGAGAGGATGCACATGAGATGCTTCAACAGTTTCCATATTTATTTTACGAGCCTGATAAATACAGGAATAACACCTATATTTATTGTTTTCATTGTTAGATTGTACAAACATCAGGTTGAAGTTTAAAACAATAGGGGGTGTATGTAACATCTAAATTTCATCAACCATATCTTCATAAAATTGATTATTCTTCAAGGACACTTGCATGCGAGTGATCCCAATAAACATCATCCATTATGATTATTTGATTTGTTTTATTTCAATAATTTCAATAGGAAAAACAATGTGCTTAAGCAACCCCATACCCAAAATGAAACTACTCCAATAATAAGAAACAATAAATTAAAATAAAAAAGAATTAAATAGCAAACTGGTTAGGGGCAGTAAGGCATCTAGGGTAGGATTGAACTTACAAACTCTAAAATATGGATAAAGAGATCTCCACGAAATATTACTCAAATAAGTCATATGTTTGTATTCATAAAAGAATTTGGATTATTACAAGTGAGAGGGGACTTATTTTATTACAAATCTTATAATAATACAACTCCAATTACATAGTGGTGAATCATTAGTGCATATAACTAACATATTCACTTTTCTTTTCCCTAATTTAGAAATTTCAAGATGGGAAACAAAATGTATAAGTAATGGTATTTCATAATAACATTCCATTTGTTCACTGTACGTTTTAGAATGACATTTGTTCTTCCACATGGTGGAAATCAAGGTACCAAAATCATTATAATTTCATAAACAAAGAGATCTTGAAGAGTAATTAGTTTGTGTCTTATATTATTAAGATTGAATTAAATTTTTAAAAAATGGTATTGATGTGTAACCTACTATGTATTACAAATATTGACAACAAATTGTTTGATATATAATTACACACAAAACCCATATAAAAATTGTGTGTTGGTTTTATGTTTCAGATATCCTTATGATTTTAAGTGTTGGATAAACATATTCATTTTCCTATTACTCACTTTTAAAAAATTAGTCTAGGCATTGAGATTTCTTGAGAGAGAATCTCTTGCTGTTAGTAAATTAGAAAATGTCTTGAACTTTCGTTTCCATACAATTATTGAATTCTACAGGGAGAAAAGAAAGATTTAGATTACATGCGGACACAAATAAAAATGTTTCCACTAGTAGAATGAATCAAATTGGTTCTTCCCATCTCAAAGGAACAAATTGATTTGCATAACAGATAAGGAAAAAAAATCGTAACTTGAAAATAAAGAAAGAAAATTATGTTTAAAAAAAATCATAATAATAGTCTCAAACATTTTGCCATAGTTTTTTGGAAACAAAACATCAACTATATGAGTCATCTAACCCAGCACCAAAAAACACAAATATTGAAGAAATTTAAACTTCAAACAAAGTTGAATGAACTAGTACAACAACCAGATTTCAAGAAAACCAAATATCCTATGTGCCATAAATCCTGCACGAGAATGTGTCTAATTTGGCTATGCAAAGTTCAGAAACAATACAAATTGCGATATTATGCTAAATCTAAATCCATGTTGGACATTAAAAAATCAGGATCTTCAACAACCCTAAAACGCGACAGGCTCATCCAAAATCCAACCTTTCTGTGCTTTTAGCTTTTTGATGTCCTGGAGAAGAGTATTCTTCCTCTAGAATCAAGTAATCATGCCTCAAGGCTCGATACTTATCGCCTAATTTATATAATTTAGTGCGGAATGAATTTTCTCGAAGACCATCTGATTGAGACCTGGAACTATCCACTTTCTCCTCATAATTCTCACTCCTCTGCCTCTGTTTTGATGTTTTGGGTATCTTTACTACCTCCACTCCTGCTTCACTGTGTGCTTGATACTAGGCTAGCAAAGTAGTTTGAGACAATGGTTTCCTTCCTGGGTTCTTGGATTTCATTGCCTTATTGGACAATGGACTCCCTCCTAGCTTCTTCCACTTCGATGCATTATCATCCATATACATATTTGGGCTTTTCATTTTTATAGATCTAATATTTCTGATATATGTGGAGCTCGTTGCTTCTTGCACTTTGATGCATTATCATCCATATACATATTTGGTTTTTTCATTTTTATAGATCTAATATTTCTGATATATGTGGAGCTCGTTGCTTCTTGCACTTCGATGCGTTATCATCCATATACATATTTGGGTTTTTCATTTTTATAGATCAAACATTTCTGATATATGTGTAGCTCACCGCTAAAAGATATTTCAGCGGGAAGCAGAGATCTGTTAAAGCACACAAAATATAAGGATCCCTTAAACTAGTTTTTCCTTATAGTAAACATCAGAAGAAGTATTCAAATAAACAGTAATTGCTAGAATCATTATGTTAATGTAATTAACAATACATTAGCAATGAATACATAAATTTAAGATGAATTTTGAATGTTAAATATAACCATTTAAATGTAACTTGCCAACGTCTTAATCCAATGGAGTTCAATTTCTGCCTCGACCTTCTCTAGCTTAAAAGGTTCTAGGATACAACCTAAAACCCTCAAATTCATCAATCCACATGTCCTAGAAAGTTAAAGGAATATGATATCAAGGACTTTAGCTTGCAATAATCTAGGATTAAAACCTCTATTTGTAGTAATCCAATCTCAAGAGCAATTTCTAAAAACAACTTAACCCTCTTAATCACAATCACACATTATCACGATCACAAAGGGAAAAAGAAAATAACGCCAATGGACAAGAAAAGGAAAAACCATCTACATAGATGTGGAGATAATTTGAACAATTGTGATTGATGTACATAAATTGAAGCAAAGGAAAAAACATCTACATAGATGTGGAGATCATTTTAACAGTTGTGATTCATGTACATAAATTGAATTGGGGAAAATTTTAAAATACTTACTCAATATCTCAAAACCCAAAAGTAAAAATTAAGAAACAACACAAATACCTAGCTAGTTAAAAGTCGTTCTTCTAGATTAGAAATTTCAAATGGTGAATTGAGCTTCCGAAATAGAGAATGTATGCAAAAGTTACGCCCCCAGGAAGTTGACGTATCAACTACTGCCACTGGTCCCGCAAAGCTTTTGGATTTTTGTCTTCCGTGGTTGGGGTTTTGGATTTTACTTATGTTAAAATGGTATTTACAGCCTAATTGTAACAATCATCTTCTTGCAAATGAATGTAGCCGGCACATATCTTCTTAGAGCTAAGCTTCAACCATTCTAACGATTCTTTCACTTTGTATTTTTGTAGTCCAAGTAAATTTCTTTCATTAATAGAAACAATGTATTCAGGTATTTTTTTTCTCTCTCAATATTTACATGTATCTCATTGTAATATCTATGATTTTATTTTGTTCTAAAAAATAATTAGGATCAGTGGAATTACAGTAGACTTCTCTTGCTTTTAATTGCAAGTCCCTGATGAGGTATGCATATAGCAAGCTTGGTCTTGAGGTTGTCTCTCTTGAGGAAAATAGCTCATGCACGCCTAAGAACCCCTCCATGGAGGAAGACAATAAAAATGGTAGAGCATATGATTCTATTAATTTATTTCTTAAGCAATCTCTCACGTCACAAAGGGGTGAAATGATGGCAAATTTTCCCCACATCCTTCAAAGTCTGTCGGTAAAAACACGAGCATCTTCATCAAGTGACCACTTTGGAAGCACCTCACCTTTCAAGGTATAAGTTAATTTTTATATTCCCATATTTGAAGGACATATAGATTTGGATGCCCTAGAAAAATGGTTAAGTTTGCTAGAAGGTTATTTCTCTGTTCATAATTTCTTCGACATGGAAAATATACGTTCGCACTCTTTAAGGCTCTCCCCCATGTCAAACATTGGTGGGAAACTTTTTCGGAGAAAAGTTTTGCAGAGGTGTCTAGAATATATGGGGCCGAGCCAGTACATGACATGGACCACACTATCGCAAGAGAGGGGCCAACCAGTGACGAATTTCACCAATACCTTCCATACCTTGTGCACCAAGCTGGGTATCAAAGACTTCGAGCAAAATTTGGTTCTGAAATACCGTAGGGCTGTACACAAATACATCCAAACTAAAAGGAATTTTCTATCATCTCATTAGTTAGTGTTTCTTATTGATATGTTGTTAAAATCGAGAAAATATTTATGCATGAGAAAAATAGGTATTTAGGGTCTTCGAATCCATAACAACAAAATTATGATAAAGACGACCCTAACAAACAACCTCTTGAAAACCAGTCCAAGCCACAGGAAAATAAGGGTCGTGGAGATATGAAGGAGACCTGAAAATGGTGTGATTTCGACAAAATCCCCTTACACAACACCAATGAATGTAGTGTTAGTCTCCAATTTTGACCATATTTTTGCCTATGTTATTCCAGATATACCCCCATTCCATATCCAATATCATTCCTTTTTGGCCTTACCTTGATACATTTCACATCATTTTTCCCTAAATGGAGCTATTCAAGGTATTCATATGATTTAAGTTATTTTTAATGTATTTTGATAATTTAAACTGATATTGATACTAACATTGCATGAGTTAGGTACTTGTTTCCTTGAAGCAGATTTATCAGTACCAAGTATCGGCTTGCACGATATTGCCAGATTGGAATGCCACTTCTGATTCATATGTTACAGTTCAGATTTCAAATCTCGAATTAATTTCCAGAGAACACAATGTTATGACTCAAAGAGGAATTATAGAACCAATTTTTACTATGATTATCTCTATTTCATAGTTGACGCTTCTTGACACTTCGTGTCATGAAGCTATGAACTCAATTTTAACAAACTTTGAGTTATTTTCGGATCTAAGATTCACTCAATTAATGTACCTATGTCTAAGTCTATTTTTGTATTCACGATTGTATATGTAGGGAGGATATATATAAACTTGGTTGCTCTCTATGTTAGAAATCGTTGAAGAAACCGTGTTTTGTGATATTGATGATAATACAATTCCTGAACTGTGCGTTATATTATCTTTTCTGTAAATGATTTGAGTTAATTTTTGAACTATGGAGCATGAGGAATGATATAGTTACACATGAAGTGATCTGATTTAGTCCTAGTTTCGTTTTAAAGCGATTGCACCTTTTGGTTGGGCCCACCAACAGGTTCAATTCACTTTCCCTTTATCTATATTGTAGTTATTTCGTTTCCAGTTATAAAATCTGTGTGTTAGTTTTTAATTTGAAATTGTTTTGTTAATTTCTGACTTGAATCATTTTCATTTAGTTTATTTTTAGTTTGGAATTATTCCGTAGATCATTGAATTTTGGAATTAGTTGTATGCCATTTGTAGAATTCGATGAACAATCCAATTACTGGTTTAACTCTTTTAATTGAGTTTAGATTTACTTTGTTTTCAAGTTTTAGTTTAATTATGATTTGAAGTTAGTTTAAACTCAGATTTACTCTGTTTTTAGGGTAGTTCAATTGTGGTTGTGTTTGACGAAGCTTCCTGTAGGGTAAAGAAGGACATTGATTAGTTTCAATTTTATTAGATTTATTTCGATTTGGAATAGATATAGAGAAAGATTGGCTTAGAAGCAACTATTTAATTTGATTAAGTACTTAGAATAGATCATTAAAGATTTCTCTTCATAGGTTTCTATTGAGGATAATTTCCATTGATAGAATAGATTATTGTAGAGAATAGATTTGCACATGCATTGATAGAACATTCTCATCTTTTTCAAAATTTAGATAGAATTTAAATTGCAAGATTAGATATAGCATATTAGTGATCTTAGTCGAAGAGGATTTTCTGTTTACATTGTTTCAGTTTCCTTTCTCAGAAAGATTTAGATTCATACTTTTAGGATAAATTTAGACTCTGTTTGTTGAGATTTCGCTTGATTAGTATTAGGATAAACTCTAGAATGATTCAATGTTAGTTTCTACCCAGTAAAACTTTTAGCATGTGACAGATTTTAGTTATTGAATTAGTTTCTGTAGACTCTTTTTACACAGGTTGCTCCATTCAATAGACTTAATATGGAATTTGATTAAAGTAGAAGACAATAGAAAAATGATTATTACATTTATCATAGGATTAATGAGTTCTTAAATTCGATTTATTTCTTGGTGTTTAGATCCACGTTTTCCTTGGAATTCTCACTCTCCTGCCTCTGTTTTGATGTTTTGGGCATCTTTATTGTGTCCACTCCGTCTTCACTATGTGCTTGATACTGGGCTACCGAAGTTGTTTGAGACAGTGGTTTCCTTCCTTGTTGGACTTCGTGGCCTTCTTGGACAATGGATTCCTTATTGGCTTCTTGTACTTTGATGCATTATCATCCATATGCATATATGGGTTTTTCATTTTTATAGATCAAATATTTGTGATGTATGTGGAACTCACTGCTAAAAGATAAGTCAGCAAGAAGCAGAGATCTGTTAAAGCACACAAAATATCACCAACCATTTAAGTCTAACTTGCAAAAATCTCAAGCCAATTGAGATCAGTTTCTGCTTTGACCTTCTCTAGCTTAAAAGGTTCTAGGAAACAAGATAAGAAACCAAAGAAAAAAAAAAAAACATAGACATGGATAATCCAACAATCAAATTCCTATAAGTTCATCTCAAATGCTAAGCATGAGTTCAACTTTACTAACAATACTTAAACATTCAAATTCATCAATCCACAAGTCCTAGGAAGTTAAAGGAATCTGAGATCAAGCACTCCAACTTCTATCTAAAGCAGATGAATGACAAACAATAAAAAATAGAAGAATGTACCTCGACTTGCAATAATCACACAAGCCAAAAATAAATAATGCCAACAGACAAACAAAATAATAACCATCTATAGAGATGTAATCTAGGATTAAAACCTCTATTTGCAGTAACCCAATCTTAAATGTGATTAATCACAAAATCCAAAAACCAATAACACCAACAGAAAAGAAAAAGAAAAACCATCCATATAGATGTGGAGATCATTTGAACAGTTTCAACTCATGTACATAAATTGAACTGGAGACAAATTTAAAATGCTTAATCAGTACCTCAAATCCCAAAAGTAAAAATTAAGCCACAACTCAAATATTTACGTATTTTCAGAACTCATTTTTTCACAACTCAAATAAAGAATAGCTAGAGGGATGAGATATAACAAGAGTTCATTGAACAACTAACGAAAACAAGAGTTTAGTGAATAACTAAGGAAAAGATATTTATGTTTTTTCACAACTCAAATACAGAGGAGTTAAAGGGATCATATATAACACACTACTGCATTTGGGTCAAATTCCGACGGCACGTTCGACGCAATTGCCACTTTCTATTGTCGGACGACCGACAAACCTCGAACCCCCTCAAACGTCGCAAGAGAGACGTTGCAAACGTCGCAAGAGAGATTTTTCAAACGTGGCAAGAGAGACGTTTCAAATGTGGCAAGAGAGACGTCGCAAATGTGGCAAGAGAGACGTTTCAAATGTGGCAAGAGAGACATTTCAAATGTGGCAAGAGAGATGTTGCAAATGTGGCAAGAGAGACGTTTCAAACATGGCAAGACCGACGTTTCAAATGTCACAAGAGAGACATTGAAAACATGGCAAGAGAGACATTTCAAACATGGCAAGACCGACGTTTCAAACGTGGCAAGAGAGACGTTGCAAACATGAAAAGATAGACGTTGAAAACGTGGCAAGACCCACGTTTCAAATGTGGCAAGTGAGACGTTGCAAACGTGGCAAGTGAGACGTTTCAGACGTGGCAAGAGATATGATTCAAAGGTTGCAAGACCACATTTCAAACGTGGCAAGTCAAGACATTTCAGACATGGCAAGAGAGACGTTTTGAAAGTGGCAAGACTGACGGAAGGAGGTATTATCTCCGACGTGGTTGCTGTGGGAGTGACACTCTTGAACGTTGCAAGAACTGTTGAAATAATGTAACTGCGAAGAGCATTCTTATTATTTTGTTATTGGATTAAATCCCCATTGTGGATTAATCATGTTATTATTATTATTGGATTAAATCCCCATTGAGGATTAATCATGTTATTATTATTACTGGATTAAATCCCCATTGAGGATTAATCATGTCATTATTATTATTATTATTATTATTAGATTAATCCCCATTGAGGATTAATCATGTCGGTAATTGTATAAGGACAAAATCCCCTTTTACGGATTGGTCATCAGACAATTACAAAGTGTTGAATAAGAAGTTGGCCCCAACAGTTATAATGAAAGGGCCAAAATTAATTAAAGGTGGGTTTACCCACCCAGAGTGAGAGGTCAGCCCTGCCAGATGGTGACTCTTCACACGTGCTAGATTGATATAAATAAGAGGCTAGCGCCTCACTTCTTACACACACTTCACTTGCTAATTCTCTTATGAGGCAAGCTGCAATTAGAAGTTGGAGAGAGGAGAAGAAGTGTGGCACATCTCTTGGGGAGGACTATCTATATTGGTTTGAGTTATCTCTTGAACATTGTATAAGCCATTTATGATAAGGAAGTTTTTGCTGGGTTTTCTTCCCCTAGAGGGTTTCCCAGGATAAATGTTGTGTCTCTTGTGGATGTGTATTTCTCAGTGATCTTGTTC
>ML777548.1:154763-166473 GCA_009831015.1 Picea engelmannii
ATAGATTTTGTAAACTTTGTCCTAGAAAGATATCCACAAAACGGGGTTAGACGATTATTCAAAAATTAATAATAATAATTTACGCAAGATATCCACAAAACGGGGTTAGACGATTATTGAAAAATTATTAATAATAATTTAAGCTAAGTAGGTAGTTGAATTGATTTAATATAGATTTTGTAAATTTTATCCACTTAATCATAGACTAACCTTCATGGATTGTAAAAGCAGAGTGCTTACCAGGTAGAATGACGGAGACGAAGTTCAAACAATCTACCTATCTGTCAACTCCGCAGATAGAAAAGCTTTGTAAGAAACGAATTGAAATACTCCATTTATATAGAAAGATATCCACAAAACGGGGTTAGACGATTATTCAAGAATTAATAATAATAATTTAAGTTAAGTAGGTGGTTGAATTGATTTAATATAGATTTTGTAAACTTTGTCCTAAAAAGACATCCACAAAACGGGGTTAGATGATTATTCAAAAATTAATAATAATAATTTAAGCTAAGTAGATAGTTGAATTGATTTAATATAGATTTTGTAACTTAATATGTGAATAAATTAAATTGTGTAATAATTTAAATAAGTCAAAGAGTTACCATAACCTAAAAGTAAAATATTTATAATAAAAAATAGTTAAAAAAAAACATTTAAAATATTTTTAATAATAAAAATATATAATTATAATTATAAAGAAAATGAATCAATAATACATTTATTAATTACCAAACATTTGTTAAATACTCCATTTATATAGAAAGATGTCCACAAAACGGGGTTACATCATTATTGAAAAATTAATAATAATAATTTAAGCTAACTTGTGGTTGAATTGATTTAATATGGATTTTGTAAGCTTTGTCCACTTAACCATAAAAGTGTAATTTAATTCATAAATTATTTTTTTTAATAATTTTAATTTTTGTAATAATTTAAGTAAGTCAAATAATAACCAACATTTAAAGGTAAAATATTTATAATCAAAATTTACTGAAAAAAATAAAACACTTAAAACATTTTTTAATAAAAGAAAACATAACAAAATTCTAAAGAAAATGAATCAATAATACACTCATTAATTACCAAACATTTGTTAAATTAGTTATAACAATCTTATGGGGTCATGACATTATTTGTCACATCATATCCGTTGATGTACTATTAACTTGACTCATATACCCTTTCCTTATTTGCAAACTCAATCTCCCTCACTAACAAAACCTATTTTTGGTGATGTAAGTACCCTATGGATTATGCAACATGGTACATATGCAACTTGCGCTTTATCATAAAAAATTATTTGGCTAAAAAATACAATTTTAGTAAATTTTGGGCGGGGCTAAGGGTTCCTCTTTTTCCCAACACCGTATTGACTGTGGATAAATCCTCTAACCACATGATTGGAGTATAAAACAGAACCAAGGGTCGATGAGATATCATCATGCCATTTTGCACCATTATGTTGGCCATGCAAAATTGTGTTTCCAATAGTCCTTGCTCCTCTTTTCTATTTTCTCTTTCCCACTCAAGAAAAGGAGTTGGAGTTAGTGTTGATCGTCATTGGCCTGAGTGGATGGACATACAGTCGAGTTTCGATGACGCACCCTAATGGTTACAAGTTGTATGATCCGAGTGGATATCGGTGGCGACCTACCTATTCCACTGAGACGAAAAAGAGTTTCCACCTTGGGAGTTTTTCAGCAATTTTTTGGGTCCCAAACTTTCAGGGCCGTTTGAGGCCCTAAACGATGTCTTTTTGGGTATTTGGGGCCACCCGACTGCCATAGGCTCTTGGCTAGGCTAGTTAAAAGTTATTCTTCTAGGTTATAAATTTCAAACGGTGAATAGAGTGTCGGAAACAGAGAACGTATGCAAAATTTATGCCCCCAGGAAGTTGACGTATTGACTACCCCCATCAGGTATCGCAAACCTTTTGTCTTTTCATCTTCCGAGGTTAGGGTTTTGGATTTTACTTATATTAAAAAGGTCTTTGGAGCCTCATTGTAACAATCATCTTCTTGCAAATGCAAGTAGCCATCACATCTCTTCTCAGAGATAAGCAACCACAATTCTAGCGAGTCTTTCACTCTATATCTCTGTACATTTATTTCATTAATAGAAATCATGTATTACTATATTTCTTTATTTCTTACAATATTTATATGTATTTCAGTGTAATATCTCTTCTTTCATTTCGTTCTAAAAAATAATCACAATTAGTGCTATTAGAGTAGGATTCTCTTGATTGATTTTAATTGCATGTCCCCAATGAGATTTGAGTAGAGAAAGTTAGGTCTTGATCTTGTCTATATTGAGTACAATCACTCTCTCATGCCCAACAAACCCTCCATGGGATAAAAAAAGAAAAATGATAGAGAAGATGATTTTATTAATTTATTTCTTCAACAAACTCTCACGCAACAGAGGGGAAAAATGATGGAGATTTTTTCCCACATCCTTCAATGTCTGTTGATAACAACATGTGCATCATCATCAAGTGGCCACTTTTAAAGCACCTCGCCTTTGAAGATATAAGTTAATTTTGATATTTCCATATTTGAAGGACAAATAGATGTGGATGCCCTAGGGAAATGGTTAAATCTGCTAGAAAGTTATTTCTTTATTCATAATGTATTTGACATGGAAAAGATACCTTCGCACTCGTTAAGGCTCCCCCCCATGTTAAATATTTGTGGGAAACTTAATCAGAGAAAAGTTCCATAGACGAGTCTGGAATATATGGGTTCTAGCGAGTACATGAGATGGACCACACTATGAAAGAGAGGGGCCAAGCAGTGTCGTAGTTCACCAATACCTTCCATACCTTGTGCACCAAGCTGGGTATCAAAGACTATGAGTGACATTTAGTTCTGACATACCACACGGTTGTACAAAGATACATCCAAACTGAAAGAGATCTTTTGGACATCTCATCACTCGGTGCTGCTTATTGATATGTTGTTAAAATTGAACAAAAATTTAAGCACCAGAATAAGAGGGATTTAGGGTCTTCGAATCCATAACAACAAAGTATGATAAAGACAACCCTAACACACAACCTCTCAAGAACCAGTCCAAGCCACAGAAAAAGAAGGATAATGAAAATATGAAGAAGGACACCCAAAAATGGTGCGATTTCCACTAAATTTCCTGGCACAACACCAATGGATGTCTCTCAAAATATTCATTGGTAGTCGAAATCAAAGACAAGGAGTTGAACCCTCATTCATAATCTGATTCAAAAAATACTGATAGAATATAGATCAACGATGCATATCCCACTAGTATTGTCGCGGCCACAACAATTCTAGGAGAAGAACCAATAGATCCGTAAGAGGGAGAACATATTTTACATTCACAGATGCAGGTGAAGCGGACCTCGTTTCATTTTATTGTTTATAATAGAAGCTAGAAGAACCTCATCTCACCAGAGGTCTTCAAATAGTTAGGATTGTCGAAAACGCCATACCCATAGCCATACAACATTGGGTGGCTTCACCAATGAAGAGATCTTTGTTTCAACCAGTAGTGTGAACTGTCATATGGCATCAAGCCCTTCAAGAATGAGGTATTATGTGATGTTTCCCTGATGGATGTCTGTGATGTTCTCTTGGACCAACCATATATGTGGAAGAGCCATACTAGAGCCTGAGAATTGAGAAGTGCAAGAATGTGTAGAAAGAAGGTGTGAGTATCACATGATCTGCACCAAAGGAAGAAAAGGGGCTTATGTATAATTTTTCGGTTCATTTAGGAGCCCGCAGAGTCAATCTGACGTGACACTTGGAATGATCTAGAGACCAAGAAGTCGCAGAACCCTGAAGGGGAGGGGGTGTTGCATAATACATTTTTGGTACATGGTGTGGTGTTGATATACATAGTTTATGTACATGTTTGGTACACGGTTTATGGTACATGTTGTGGTACAAGATGATGCATGGTATAGGGTTGGTACATGGTATGGTACACGAAAATGTCTTGTAATGATATGTTGGTAACATTGTTGCATGCTTGGTAGAGGCATGTTTTGTTGATGTTGAGCATATGGTTTGAAAGGGGGTTGTAGCCTCCTTCCTGTTGGGGCTAGAGAATTAGGGAGTTGGAGCTTCCTCCGGTTGGATCGTTAGAACTATGTGCTTATATCCACTTCTAGTTGTCCAGAGAACCTAGGTGGTTGTAGCATCCTTCTTGTTGGAGCCATAGAATCAAGGAGTTGTAACTTCCTTTAGGTTGGATACTTAGAATATGGGGTTGGAGCCTCCTTCAAGTTGTATTTGGACAATTGGGAAGTCGGTGATTCATATGAATCTATTATTCATATATATAAGAAATCATTATGTGGTTTTCTCCCATTTTGGTTTCCATGTAAACACTAGTGTATTGTGTTATTGATGTGATGTTGATGTGATGGTTCTTATGTTTACATGCTTATGATATATATATTGGATGCATTCATAGATGGTAAATTGATGATATATTACTAAACATTGTTGTTAAAGTGAAAGAATATACATTGTGGTTGAAAGTGATGCAATTTTTCATTACTTATTCACCCCCCCCCCTTCTTAGTAATGCAATAGGACCATTCCACTAGACAACTACGACATGGTTTGGTCGATTGTCTAGTGGGATACTTATATTCCACAATGTGCCACATGGGAGGATGCACATGAGATGCTTCAACTGTTTCCATATTTATTTTGTGAGCTTGATAAATACAGGAGTAACACATGTATTTTTTGTTTTCATTGTTAGATTGTACAAACATCTGATTGAAGTTTAAAACAATAGGGGGTGTATGCAACATCTAGATTTCATCATCTATATCTTCATAAAATTGATTATTCTCTGAGGACACTTGCGTGCAAGTGATCCGGATAAACATGGTACATTATGATTATTTGATTTATTTTATTTCAATAATTTCAATAGGAAAAACAACGTGCTTGAAGCAATCCCATACCCAAAATGAAACTGCTCCAATAATAAGAAACAATAAATTAAAATAAAAAAGAATTAAATAGCGAAATGGTTAGGGGCACTAAGGCATCTAGGGTAGGATTGAACTTACAAACTTTAAAATATGGATAAAGAGATCTCCACGAAATATTACTCAAACACGTCATGTGTTTGTATTCATAAAAGAATTTGGATTATTACAAGTGAGAGGGGACTTATTTTATTTCAAATCTTATAATAATACAACTCCAATTACATAGTGGTGAATCATTAATGCATATAAATAACATATTCACTTTTCTTTTCTCTAATTTAGAAATTTCAAGATGGGAAACAAAATGTATAAGTAATGGTATTTCATAATAACATTCCATTTGTTGACTGTACGTTTTAAATGACATTTGTTCTTCCACATGGTGGAAATCAAGGTACCAAAATCATTATAATTCCATAAACAAAGAGATCTTTAAGAGTAATTAGTTTGTGTCTTATATTATTGAAATTGAATTAAATTTTAAAAAAATGGTATTGATGCTTAACCTACTATGTATTACAGATATTGACAACAAATTGTTTGATATATAATTACACACAAAACCCTTATAAAAATTGTTTGTTGGTTTTATGTTTCAGATATCCTTATGATTTTAAGTGTTGGATAAACATATTCATTTTCCTATTACCCACTTTTTAAAAATTAGTCTAGGCATTGAGATTTCTTGAGAGAGAATCTCTTGCTGTTAGTAAATTAGAAAATATCTTGAACTTTTGTTTCCATACAATTATTGAATTCTATAGGGAGAAAAGAAAGATTTAGATTACACGCGGACACAAATAAAAATGTTTCCACTAGTAGAATGAATCAAATTGGTTCTTCCCATCTCAAAGGAACAAATTGATTTGCATAACAGATAAGGAAAAAAAAATCATAACTTTAAAAGAAAGAAAGAAAATTATGTTTAAAAAAAATCATAATAATAGTCTCAAACATTTTGCCATAGTTTTTTGGAAGCAAAACATCAACTATATGAGTCATCTAACCCAGTACCAAACAACACAAATATTGAAGAAATTTAAACTTCAAACAAACTTGAATGAACTAGTACTACAACCATATTTCAAGAAAACCAAATATACTATGTGCCATAAATCCTTCACGAAAATGTGTTTAATTTGGCTATGCAAAGTTCAGAAACAATACAAATTGCGATATTAAGATAAATCTAAATCCATGTTGGACATTAAAAAATAACGATCTTCAACAACCCTAAAACGCGACAGGCTTATCCAAAATACAACCTTATTGCACTTTTAGCTTTGTTTTTGATGTCCCTGAGAAGAGTATTCTTCCTCTAGAATCAAGTAATCATGCCTCAAGGCTTGATACTTATTGGCTAATTTAGATAATTTAGTGGGTAGTGAATTTTCTCGAAGACTGTCTCATTGAGACCTAGAACTATCCACTTTCTCCTCATAATTCTCACTCCTCTACCTCTGTTTTGATGTTTTGGGCATCTTTATTGCCTCCACTCCTGCTTCACTGTGTTCTTGATACTAGGCTAGAAGAGTAGTTTGAGACAGTGGTTTCCTTCCTAATTTCTTGGATTTCATTTCCTTATTGGACAATGGATTCCCTCCTGGCTTCTTGCACTTCGATGCATTATCATCCATATACATATTTCGGTTTTCAATTTTTATAGATCTAATATTTCTGATATATCTGGAGCTCATTCCTTCTTTCACTTCGGTGCATTATCATCCATATACATATTTGGGTTTTTCATTTTTATAGATCAAATATTTCTAATATATGTGCAGCTCACTGCTAAAAGATAAGTTTGCGGGAAGCAGAGATCTGTTAAAGCACACAAAATATAAGGATCCCTTAAACCACTTTTCCTTATAGTAAACATGAGAAGAAGTAGTCAAATAAACAATAATTGCTAGATTAATTATGTTAATGTAATTAACAATACATTAACAATGAATACATAAATTTAAGATCAATGTTGTACATTAAAGATAACCATTTAAATGTAACTTGCCAATATCTTAATCCAATGGAGTTCAATTTCTACCTCGACCTTCTCTAACTTAAAAGGTTCTAGGATAAAACCTAAAACCCTCAAATTCATCAATCCACATGTCCTAGAAAGTTAAAGGAATATGATATCAAGGACTTCAACTTGCAGTAATCTAGGATTAGAACCTATATTTGTAGTAATCCAATCTCAAGAGCGATTTCTGAAAACAACTTAACCCTCTTAATCACAATCACACATTATCACGATCACAAAGGGAAAAAACAAATAACGCCAATGGACAAGCAAAGGAAAAACGATCTACATAGATGTGGAGATCATTTGAACAATTGTGATTGATGTACATAAATTGAAGCAAAGGAAAAACCATCTACATAGATGTGGAGATCATTTGAACAGTTGTGATTGATGTACATAAATTGAACTGGGGACAATTTTAAAATACTTACTCAATATCTCAAAACCCAAAAGTAAAAATTAAGCCACAACTCAAATACCTAGCTAGTTAAAAGTCATTCTTCTCGATTAGAAATTTCAAATGGTGAATTGAGCTTCCGAAACAGAGAATGTATGCAAAATTTACGCCCCCGGGAAGTTGACGTATCAACTACTTCCACCGGTCCCGCAAACCTTTTGGATTTTCGTCTTCTATGGTTGGTGTTTTGGATTTTACTTATGTTAAAATGGTCTTTACAACATCATTCTAACAATCATATTCTGGCAAATTAATGTAGCCGTCACATCTCTTCTTAGAGATAAGCTTCAACCATTCTAGCGATTCTTTCACTTTGTATTTTTGTAGTCGTTGTAAATTTCTTTCATTAATAGAAACAATGTATTACTATATTTTTTTTCTCACTCAATATTTACATGTATTTGATTGTAATATCTCTGCTTTTTCTAAAAAATAATTAGGATCAGTGGAATTACAGTAGACTTCTCTTGTTTTTAATTGCAAGTCCCTGACGAGGTATGCGTATAGCAAGTTTGGTCTTGAGGTTGTCTCTCTTAAGGAAAATCTCTCACGGATGCCCAAGATCCAAACTAAAAGGGATTTTCTGGACATCTCATTAGTGAGTGTTTCTTATTGATATGTTTTTAAAATCGATAAAATATTTAAGCATGAGAAAAATAGGTATTTAGGGTCTCTGGATCCATAACAACAAAATTATGATAAAGACGACCCTAAAAAACATCCTCTTCAAAACTAGTCCAAGCCACAGGAAAATAAGGGTCGTGGAATTATGAAGGACACCTGAAAATGGTGTGATTTCAACAAAATCCCCTGCACAACACCAATGAATGTCTTGTTAGTCTCCAATTTTGACCATATTTTTGCCTATGTTATTCAAGATATACCCCCATTCCATATCCAGTATCATTCCTTTCTGGCCTTACCTTGATACATTTCACATCATTTTTCCCTAAATGGAGTTATTCAAGGTAGTCATATGATTTAAGTTATTTTTAATGTATTTTAATACTTTAAACTGATATTGATACTAACATTGCATGAGTTAGGTACTTATTTCCTTGAAGCAGATTTATCAGTACCAAGTACCAGCTTGCACGATATTGCCAGATTGGAATGCCACTTCTGATTCATATGTTATAGTTCAGATTTAAAATCTCAAATTAATCTCCAGAAAACACAATGTGATGACTCAAAGAGGAATTATAGAACCAATTTTTAGTATGATTATCTCTATTTCATAGTTCACGCTTCTTAACACTTCGTGTCATGAAGCTGTGAACTCAATTTTAAAAAACTTTGAGTCATTTTCGGATCTAAGATTCACTCAATTAATGTACCTATGTCTAAGTCTATTTTTGTATTCACGATTGTATATGTAGGGAATATATATATAAACTTGCTTGCTCTCTATGTCAGAAATCGTTGAAGAAATCGTGTTTTGTGATACTGCTGATAATACAATTTATGAACTGTGCGTTATATTATCCTTTTTGTAAATGAATTGAGTTAATTTTTGAATTATGGAGCATGAGGAATGATATAGTTATGCATGAAGTGATCTAATTTAGTCCTGGTTTCGTTTTAAAGCGATTGCACCTTTTGGTTGGGCCCACCACCAGGTTCAATTCGCTTTCCCTTTCTCTATATTTTAGTTATTTCTTTTCCAGTTTTAAAATCTATGTGTTAGTTTTTAATTTGAAATTGTTTTGTTAATTTCTGACTTGAATTGTTTTCGTTTAGTTCATTTTTAGTTTGGAATTATTCCTTAGATCATTGAATATTAGAATTAGTTGTTTGCCATTTGTAGAATTCGATGAACAATCCAATTACTGATTTAACTCTTTTAATTGAGTTTAGATTTACTCTGTTTTCAAGTTTTAGTTTAATTATGATTTGAAGTTAGTTTAAACTCAGATTTACTCTGTTTTTAGGGTAGTTCAATTGTGGTTTGGTTTAACGAAGCTTCCTGTATGGTAAAGAAGAACATTGATTACTTTCAATTTTATTAGATTTATTTCAATTTAGAATAGATATAGAGAAAGATTGGCTTAGAAGAAACGATTTAATTTGATTAAGTACTTAGAATAGATCATTAAAGATTGTTCTTCATAGGTTTCTATCGAGGATAATTTCCATTGATAGAATAGATTATTGTAGAGAATAGATTTGCACATGCATTGATAGAACATTTTCATCTTTTTCAAAATTTAGATCGAATTTAAATTGCAAGATTAGACATAACATAGTGATCTCAGTCGAACAGGATTTTTTGTTTACATTATTTCAGTTTCCTTTCTCAGAAAGATTTACATTCAGATTTTTAGGATAAATTTAAACTCTGTTTGTTGAGATTTCGCTTGATTAGAATTAGGATAAACTCTAGAATGATTCAATGTTAGTTTCTATCCAGTAAAACTTTTAGAATGTGATAGATTTTAGTTGTTGAATTAGTTTCTGTAGACTCTTTTTACACAGGTTGTTCCATTCAATAGACTTAATGTGGAATTTGATTAAAGTAGAAGACAATAGAAAAATGATCATTACATTTATCATAGGTTTAATGAGTTCTTAAATTCGATTTATTTCTTGGTGTTTAGAACCACTTTTTCCTTGGAATTCTCACTCTTCTGCCTCTGTTTTGATGTTTTGGGCATCTTTACGGTGTCCACTCTAGCTTCACTGTGTGCTTGATACTAGGCTACCAGAGTCATTTGGGATAGTGGTTTCCTTCCTTGTTGGACTTCGTGGCCTTCTTGGACAATGGATTCCTTATTGGCTTCTTGTACTAATCCAGGTGGATATCAGTGGCCACCCACCTTTTCCAACTGGCTCAAAATAGTTTTCTGGCAATTTTGGCAATTTACTATTTTTAGCAAGTTTTAACTTCCAGGGCCATTTTGAGGGCCTAAATGAAGGTTTTTTTGAGATTGAGGTTCTCAACGAAAGCCAAAGGCATCATTGAGCCTCCAAAATGAATCTCCTCGATGATACCTTTCCAACGAGCTATCACAGGCCTAAAATGGAGATCGTATGCAAAAGTTACGACCCCAGGAAGTTGATGTACTAACTTACCCAAACGGGGCCCACATGACTTTTGGCGCTTCATCTCCTAGGGTTAGGTTTTTGGATGTCTATGACTTTTGACATTCTCGTCTATTGTAAAAATGCCTCTAGAGCCTCATTGTAATCATCTTCTCACGGATGCGAGTAGCAGCCACATCTCTTCTTAGAGAAAAGCTACCAGCGCCCTAGCTAGTTTATTTCCATTCTATCTGTAAGCATATTTCATTCATTTGTTATTAATGAAATGAAGTCTTATTTCCACTGCATCTCTGCATTTGTGTGTATTTCTGCATTTCATTGTGTTCCTACATAAATCCAGATCAGTGGTATCAGAGCGGTCTACTCATTCTCGATCCTTCTTTGCATGTCCCCAACGAGATCAAGGTATAAGGATTTGGGACTCGATCTGGTTGAACCTTTACGAGATCGGCCTTGCAAACCTCGATGACCGCCCATTGGGGAAGAAAATAAAGATGAGGGAGAAGGAGATCCTATCAAAATGTTGCTCGAGGAGGCCCTCGAGAAACAAAGGAACGCGATGATGGACAACTTTGCCCAGATTCTTCAACGAATTTTGACTGGCAGTGCATCGACATCCAGAAGCCACTCTGGAGGTGCCACTCCTTTCAAGGTACAAGTAAACTTTGACATTCCCATATTTGATGGCCAAATAGATGCAGATGTTGTAGATAGATGGTTGAATCTGTTAGAAGGATATTTCTCGGTTTATGAGTTTTCCGATCGAGAAAAGATTATTTTCACAATCCTCAAAGCCGCCCCCCATGTCAAGGACTGGTGGGAAACCTACTCAGAGAAAGAGGGTGAGGGATAACCCTATTTGTTCTCAGCCGCACCCACTTGGAATTATTTCCGAGATGCCATCAAGGAACAATATTATCCCGTGGGGAGCTATGAGGACAAATACATACAATGGACTACTTTGTGGCAGCAAAGGGACCAAGATGTGCATGAGATTACGAATCTGTTTCATACCCTACGCACAAAGTTGGGTATCAAAGATTCAAAGAAACATTTGGTGTTAAAGTACCGCAGTTGTCTGCATAGATACATTTAGGAGGAAATGGAGTTCCTCGACATCTCCTCACTTGGTGTGGCATACCGATATGCTGCCAAGATTGAGCAGAAGTTCAAACAGAAGAAG
>ML777548.1:178406-192296 GCA_009831015.1 Picea engelmannii
GGCTTTTGATATCACAGACTTAGGATTATTACATTATTTTCTTGGCATCCAGGTTTGGCAAGAAAAAGATAGAATTCTTCTATCAAAACCAAAATATGCACTTGATCTATTGAAGAAGTTCAAAATGGAGAATTGCAAGTCAGCTCCAACTCTAATTGATGCAGGGACCAAGTTAAGAAGCAGCTCTATTTCAGAAAAATTTGATGGCACACTATATAGAAAGTTGGTTGGAAGTTTGCTCTATCTAACAGCCACGAGACAAGATATTGCATATGCAGTTGGAATGGTTTCTAGATTTATGTCTAATCCTCATCTTGAACATTGGAATGCAGCTAAAAGAATACTTAGATACATCAAAGGAACTTATAACCTTGGACTTGAATATCAAAATGGTGGTAATGTTCAACTTGCAGGATATACAGACTCTGATTGGGCAGGAGATACTGATGATAGAAAATCAACTTCTGGATATATATTTTATCTTGATTTGGGAGCAATCTCATGGAGTAGCAAGAAGCAAGCTACTATCTCTTTATCATCAACATAACCTGAATATAAAGGAGCAACACTTGCAACACAAGAAGCTACATGGCTACAAGGTATTCTTGTTGAATTGAATCATCCTCAAATAGAAGCTACAACTATTTATTGTGATAATCAAAGCACAATACAATTAACAATGAATCTAGTTTTTCATGCAAGGACCAAACATATTGAAATCTATCATCATTATGTTCGAGAGAAAACACAGAAAGGCAACATCATGTTGAAATATTGCAGAACAGAAGATCAAGTTGCTGATATATTTACTAAAGCTTTGAGCACTGTAAAGTTTGTAAAATTTAGAAGCATGATAGGACTTAAAGAAGTATCCCCTTAATAAGTGTATGTTAATCCTAATAAACATTAAGGGGGAGTGTTAAAATAGAGATTAACCTGTAATGTTTATTAGTGGCCGTAGGAAGACATCTAGAAGCAGAGAATTAATTGTGGTAGTTGGCAAAGACGGTGGACTGCAGAAAAATATCAATAGAATTCTAGAAATCGCCGGAAGCTCTGGAGGCTTCGAGACAATCCTACAGCTTGTAATTACTCTATAAATTGATATCTATCTAACATGTTCAGCATTGGTCTGAGTTTGAATTCAGTTGTGTATATGTGTTTCCCTTCTCTTTATTGTTTAATTTCGTGTTCTGTTCTTCCTGCTCTCTTCAGATATCCACAAAACGGGGTTAGAGGATTATTAAAAATTAATAATAATAATTTAATTTAAGTGGTTGAATTTATTTAATATAGATTTTGTAAACTTTGTTCTAGAAAGATATCCACAAAACGGGGTTAGAGGATTATTCAAAAATTAATAATAATAATTTAAGCTAAGTAGGTAGTTGTATTGATTTAATATACATTTTGTAAATTTTATCCACTTAATCATAGAAAATTAAAAATGTAACTTAATATGTGAATAAATTAATTTGTATAATAATTTAACTAAGTCAAACAGTGACCACAACTTAAAAGTAAGATATTTATAATAAAAAATCAGTTAAAAAAAAACATTTAAAATATTTTTAATAACAAAAATATATAATTATAATTATAAAGAAAATGAATAAATAATACATTTATTAATTACCAAACATTTGTTAAATACTCCATTTATATAGAAAGATGTCCACAAAACGGGGTTACATCATTATTGAAAAATTAATAATAATAATTTAAGCTAACTCTGTGGTTGAATTGATTTAATATGGATTTTGTGAGCTTTGTCCACTTAACCATAAAAGTGTAATTTAATTCATAAATTATTTTTTTTAATAATTTTAATTTTTTTAATAATTTTAATTTTTTTAATAATTTAAGTAAGTCAAATAGTAACCAACATTTAAAGGTAAAATATTTATAATGAAAAAAATAAAACATTTAAAACATTTTTTAATAAAAGAAAATATAAAGAAAATTGTAAAGAAAATGAATCAATAATACCCTCATTATTTACCAAACATTTGTTAAATTAGTTACAACAATCTCATGGGGTCATGACATTATTTGTCACATCATATCCATTGATGCACTATTGACTTGACTCATATACCCTTTCCTTATTTGCAAACACAATCTCTCTCACTAACAAAACCTATTTTTGGTGATGTAAGTACCCTATGGATTATGCAACATGGTACATATGCAACCTGCCCTTTATCATAGAAATTTATTTGGCTAAAAAATACAATTTTAGTAAATTTAGGGCGGGGCTAAGGGTTCCTCTTTTTCCCAACTCCGTATTGACTGTGGATAACTCCTCTAACCACTTGATTGGAGTATAAAACAGAACCAAGAGTAGATGAGATATCATCATGCCATTTTGCACCATTATGACGGCCGTGCAAAAATGTGTTTCCAACAGTCCATGCTCCTCTTTTCTATTTTCTCTTTCCCACCCGAGAAAAAGAGTTGGAAGTAGTGTTGATCGTCATTGGCCTGAGTGAATGGACATACAGTCGAGTTTCGATGATGCACCCTAATTGTTACAAGTTGTATGATTCGAGTGGATATCCGTGGCGACCTACCTATTCCACTGACACGAAAAATCGTTTCCACCTTGGAAGTTTTTCAGCAATTTTTTGGGTCCCAAACTTCCGGGGCCGTTTTGAGGCCCTAAACGATGTCTTTTTGGCTATTTGGGGCCACCCGACTGCCATAGGCTCTCGGACAAGATAGTTAAAATTCATTCTTCTCGGTTAGAAATTTCAAACAGTGAATTGAGTGTCGAAAACAGAGAACTTATGCAAAATTTGTGCCCTTAGGAAGTTGACGTATCAACTATCCCCATCGGGTCTCACAAACCTTTTGTCTTTTCATATTCTGAGGTTAGGGTTTTGGATTTTACTTATATTAAAAGGGCCTTTGGAGCCTCATTGTAACAATCCTCTTCTTGCAAATGCAAGTAGTCGTCACATCTCTTCTCACAGATAAGTTGTCACAACTATAGAGAGCCTTTCACTCTATATCTCTATACATTTATTTCATTAATAGAAATCATGTATTACTATATTTCTTTATTTCTCACAATATTTATATGTATTTCAGTGTAATATCTCTTCTTTCATTTCGTTCTAAAAAAGAATCAGGATCAGTGCTATCAGAGTAGGCTTCTCTTGATCAATTTTAATTGCATGTCCCCAACGAGGTTTGAGTATAGCAAGTTGGGTATTGATCTTGTCTATCTTGAGGACAATCACTCTCACACACCCAACAAACCCTCGATCGCATAAGAAAAGAAAAATGATAGAGCAGATGATTTTATTAATTTCTTTCTTCAACAAAATCTCATGCAACAGAGGGGCGAAATGATGGAGAATTTTTCCCACATCCTTCAATGTTTGTCGATAACAACACATTGCATCATCATCAAGTGGCCACTTTTAAGGCACCTCGCCTTTGAATATATAAGTTAATTTTGATATTTCGATATTTGAAGGACAAATAGATGTGGATGCCCTAGAAGAATGGTTAAATGGTTAAACATTGGTGGGAAACATAATCGGAGCAAAGTTCCACAGAGGAGTCTAGAATATATGGGTTCGAGCCAGTACATGAGATGGACAACACTATGGAAAGAGAGGGGCCAAGTAGTGTCGCAGTTCACCAATACCTTCCATACCTTGTGCACCAAGCTGGGTATCAAAGACTATGAGTGACATTTACTTCTCACATACCGCATGGCTGTACAGAAATACATCCTAACTGAAAGATATTTTTTGGACATCTCATCACTCGGTGCCACTTATTGATATGTTGTTAAAATCGAACAAAAATTTAAGCACCATAATAAGAGGGATTTAGGGTCTCTGAATCCGTAACAACAAAGTATGATAAAGACAACCGCAACAAATAACCTCCCAAAAACCAGTCCAAGCAACAGGAAAAGAAGGATAATGAAAATATGAAGAAGGACACCCGAAAATGGTGCAATTTCCACTAAATTCCCTCGCACAACACCAATGAATGTCTCCCAAAATAGTCATTGGTAGTCAAGATCAAAGACAAGGAGTTGAATCCTCATTCACAATATGATTCAAAAAATACTGATAGAATATAGATCAACGATGCATATCCCACTAGTATTGTCATGACCACAACAATTCTATGAGAAGAACCAATAGATCTGTAAGAGGGGGAACACGTTTTACATTCACAAATATAGGTGAAGGGGACCTCATTGCATTTTATTGTTTATAATAGAATCCAGAAGAACCTCATCTCAACAGAGGTCTTCAAACAATTAGGATTCTCGAAAACACCATACCCATAGCCATACAACATTGGGTGCCTTCGCCAATGAAGAGATATTTGTTTCAACCAGCAGTGTCAATTGTCATACGGCATCAAACCCTTCAAGCATGAGGTATTATGTGATGTTTCCCTGATGTATGTCTGTGATGTTCTCTTCGACCAACCATATATGTGAAAGAGCCATGCTAGAGCCTGAAAATTGAGAAGTGCAAGAATGTGCAGAAAGAAGGTGTGAGTATCACATGACCCGCACCAAAGGAAGAAAAGGGCCTTCTGTATAATTTTTGGGTTCATTTAGGATCCCGCAGAGTCAATCTGACGCGACACTTGGAATGATCCAGAGACCAGGAAGTCGCATAACCCCTAAGGGGAGGGGGTGTTGCATCATACATTTTTGGTACATGGTGTGGTGTTGTTATACATAGTTTATGTACATGTTTGGTACACGTTTTATGGTACATGTCATGGTACAAGCTTATGCATGGTATAGGGTTGGTACATGGTATGGTACACGAAAATATATTGTAATGATATGTTGGTAACATTGGTGCATGCTTGGTAGAGGCATGTGTTGTTGATGTTGATCATATGGTTTGAAAGGGGGTTGTATCCTCCTTCCTGTTGGGGCTGGAGAATTAGGGAGTTGGAGCTTCCTTTCGGTTGGATCGTTACAACTATGTTGTTATATCCACTTCTGGTTGTCCAGAGAACCTAGGTGGTTGTATCATCCTTCTTGTTGGAGCCATTGAATCAAGGAGTTGTAACTTCCTTTAGGTTGGAGACTCGGAATATGGGGCTCGAGCCTCCTTCAAGTTGTATTTGGAGAATTGGGAAGATGGTGATTCATATGAATCTATTATTCATATATATAAGAAATCATTATGTCGTTTTCTCCCATTTTGGTTTCCACGTAAACACTGGTGTATTGTGTTATTGATGTGATGTTGATGTGATGGTGCTTATGTTTACATGCTTATGATATATATATTGGATGCATTCATAGATGGTAAATTGATGATATATTACTAAACATTGTTGTTAAAGTGAAAGAATATACATTGTGGTTAAAAGTGGTGTAATTTTTCATTACTTATTCACCCCCTCCCCTCTTAGTAATGCAACATGACCATTGCACTAGACAACTACGACGTGGTTTGGTCGATTGTCTAGTTGGATAGTTATATTCCACAATGTGCCACATGGGAGGATGCACATGATATGCTTCAACAGTTTCCATATTTATTTTGCGAGCTTGATAAATACAGGAGTAACACCCGTATTTATTGTTTTCATTGTTAGATTGTACAAACATCAGGTTGAAGATTAAAACAATAGGGGGTGTATGTAACATCTAGATTTCAATGACCATATCTTCATAAAATAGATTACTCTTTGAGGACGCTTGCGTGTGAGTGATCCGGATAAACATGGTACATTATAATTATTTGATTTGTTTTATTTCAATAATTTCAATAGGAAAAACAATGTTCTTGAAGAAATCCCATACCCAAAACGAAACTGCTCCAATAATAAGAAACAATAAATTAAAATAAAAAAGAATTAATTAGCAAAATGGGTAGGGGCACTGAGGCATCTAGGGTAGGATTGAGCTTACAAACTCTAAAATATGGATAAAGAGATCTCCACGAAATATTACTCAAATAAGTCATATGTTTGTATTCATAAAAGAATTTGGATTATTACAAGTGAGAGGGGACTTATTTTATCACAAATCTTATAATAATACAACTCCAATTACATAGTGGTGAATCATTAATGCATATAACTAACATATTCACTTTTATTTTCCCTAATTTAGAAATTTCAAGATGGGAAACAAAATTTATAAGTAATGGTATTTCATAATAACATTCCATTTGTTGACTGTACATTTTAGAATGACATTTGTTCTGCCACATGGTGGAAATCAAGGTACCAAAATCATTATAATTTCATAAACAATGAGATCTTGAAGAGTAATTAGTTTGTGTCTTATATTATTGAAATTGAATTAAATTTTAAAAAAATGGTATTGATGCTTAACCTACTATGTATTACAAATATTGACAACAAATTGTTTGAGATATAATTACACACAAGACCCTTATAAAAATTGTGTGTTGATTTTATGTTTGAGATATCCTTATGATTTTAAGTGTTAGATAAAAATATTCATTTTCCTATTACTCACTTTTTAAAAATTAGCCTAGGCATTGAGATTTCTTGAGAGAGTCTCTCTTGCTGTAAGTAAATTAGAAAATATCTTGAACTTTCGTTTCCATAAAGTTATTGAATTCTACAGGGAGAAAAGAAAGATATAGATTGCATGCGTACAAAAATAAAAATCTTTCCACTAGTAGAATGAATCAAATTGTTTCTTCCCATCTCAAAGGAAAAAAATGATTTGCATAACATATAAGGAAAAAAAATCATAACTTGAAAATAAAGAAAGAAAATTATGTTTAAAAAAAATCATAATAATAGTCTCAAACATTTTTCAATAGCTTTTTGGAAAAAAAACATCAACTATATGAGTCATCTAACCCAACACCAAACAACACAAATATTGAAGAAATTTGAACTTCAAATAAACTTGAATGAACTAGTACTACAACTAGATTTCAAGAACACCAAATACACTATGTGCCATAAATCCTGCACGAAAATGTGTCTAATCTGGCTATGCAAAGTTCAGAAACAATACAAATTGTGATATTATGCTAAATCTAAATCTATGTTGGAAATTAAAAAATTAGGATCTTCAACAACCCTCAAACATGACAAGCCTATCCAAAATCCAACCTTTCTACGCTTTTAGCTTTTTGATGTCCCTGCCAATCTGTTTCTGCTCATTTATGAGAGAAGAGTATTCTTCCTCTAGAATCAAGTAATCACGCCTCAAGTCTCGATACTTATCGGCTAATTTATATAATTTAGTCGGCAGTGAATTTTCTCGAAGACCATATGATTAAGACCTGGAACTATCCACTATCTCCTCATAATTCTCACTCCTCTGCCTCTATTTTGATGTTTTGGGAATCTTTACTGCCTCCACTCCTGCTTCACAGTGTGCTTGATACTAGGCTAGTAGAGTAGTTTGAGACAATGGTTTCCTTTATGAGTTCTTGAATTTCATTGCCTTATTGGACAATGGATTCCCTCCTAGCTTCTTGCACTTCTATGCATTATCATCCGTATACATATTTGGGTTTTCCATTTTTATAGATCAAATATTTTTGATATATGTGGAGCTCACTGCTAAAAGATAAGTCAGTGGGAAAGAAATTTGTTAAAGCACACAAAATATAAGGATCCCTTAAACCAGTTTTTCGTTATAGTAAACATCAGAAGAAGTAGTCAAATAAACAGTAATTTCTAGAATAATTATGTTAATGTAATTAACAATACATTAACAATGATTACATAAATATAAGATGAATGTTGTATGTTAAAGATAACCATTTAAATGTAACTTGCCAACCTCTTAATCCAATGGAGTTCAATTTCTACCTCGACCTTCTCTAGCTTAAAAGGTTCTAGGAAATAACCTAAAACCCTCAAATTCATCAATCCACATGTCCTGGAAAGTTAAAGGAATATGATATCAAGGACGTCAACTTGCAGTAATATAGGATTAAAACCTCTATTTGTAGTAACCCAATCTCAAGAGGGATTTCTGAAAACAACTTAACCCTCCTAATCACAATCACACATTATCACGATCACAAAGGGAAAAAACAAATAATGCCAACAGACAAGCAAAGGAAAAACCATGTACATAGATGTGGAGATCATTTGAATAATTGTGATTGATGTACATAAATTGAAGCAAAGGAAAAACCATCTACATAGATGTGGAGATCATTTGAACAGTTGTGATTGATGTACATAAATTGAACTGGGGACAATTTTAAAATACTTACTCAATATCTCAAAACCCAAAAGTAAAAATTAAGCCACAACTCAAATACCTAGCTAGTTAAAAGTCATTCTCCTCTATTAGAAATTTCAAATGGTGAATTGAGCTTCCGAAACAGAGAATGTATGCAAAAGTTACGCACCCGGGAAGTGGACGTATCAACTACTGCCACCGGTACCGCAAACCTATTCGATATTCGTCTTCCGTGGTAGGAGTTTTGGATTTTACTTATGTTAAAACGGTCTTTACAACCTCATTCTAACAATCATCTTCTTGCAAATGAAAGTAGCTGTCACATCTCTTGTTAGAGATAATCTTCAACCATTCTAGGGAGTCTTTCACTTTGTATTTTTGTGGTCTCTGTAAATTTCTTTCATTAATAGAAACAATGTATTACTGTATTTTTTTTCTCTCTCAATATTTACATGTATCTCATTGTAATATCTATGATTTTATTTTGTTCTAAAAAATAATTAGGATCAGTGGAATTACAATAGACTTCTGTTGTTTTTCATTGGAAGTCCCTGACGAGGTATGCGTATAGCAAGTTTGGTCTTGAGGTTGTCTCTCTTGAGGACAATCGCTCACACACACCTAAGAAACCGTCCATGGAGGAAGAAAATAAAAAATTTAGAGCATATGATTCTATTAATTTATTTCTTAAGCAATCTCTCACGTCACAAAGGGGCAAAATGATGGCAAATTTTTCCCACATCCCTCAAAGCCTGTCGGTAACAACACGAGCATATTCATCAAGCGACCACTTTGGAGGAACCTCACCTTTCAAGGTATAAGTTAATTTTGATATTCTCATATTTGAAGGACATATAGATTTAGATTCCCTAAAAAAATGGTTAAGTCTGCTAGAAGGTTATTTCTCTGTTCATAATTTCTTCGACATGGAAAATATACGTTCTCACTCTTAAGGCTCTCCCCCATGTCAAACATTGGTGGGAAACTTATTCAGAGAAAAGTTCCATAGAGGTGTTTGGAATATATGGGGTCAAGCCAGTACATGACATGGACCACACTATGGCAAGAGAGGGGCCAAGTAGTTATGGATTTCACCAATACCTTCCATTCCTTGTGCACCAAGTTGGGTATCAAAGACTTCGAGCGAAATTTGGTTCTAAAATACCGTAGGGCTGTACACAAATACATCCAAACTAAAATGGATTTT
The DNA here is from genome assembly GCA_009831015.1 of Picea engelmannii. Lineage (NCBI taxonomy): Eukaryota > Viridiplantae > Streptophyta > Pinopsida > Pinales > Pinaceae > Picea > Picea engelmannii. The sequence goes on from ML777548.1 coordinate 187,805, forward strand.
CTGGACATATCATTAGTTAGTGTTACTTATTGATATGTTGTTAAAATCGAGCAAATATTTAAGCATGAGAAAAATAGGTATTTAGGGTCTCCTAATCCATAAAACCAAAATTATGATAAAGATGACCCTAACAAACAACCTATTGAAAGCTAGTCCAAGCCACAGGAAAATAAGGGACATGGAAATATGAAGGAAACCTGAAAATGGTGTCATTTCGACAAAATCCCCTTGCACAACACCAATAAATGTCATGTTAGTTTCCAATTTTGACCATATTTTTGCCTATGTTATTCCAGATATACCCCCATTCCATATCCAGTATCATTCCTTTATGGCCTTACCTTGATACATTTCACATCATTTTTCCCTAAATGGATCTATTCAAGGTATTCATATGATTTAAGTTATTTTTAATGTATTTTAATACTTTAAACTGATATTGATACTAACATTTCATGAGTTAGGTACTTGTTTCCTTGAAGCATATATATAAATACCAAGTACGAGCTTGGATGATATTGCTAGATTGGAATGCCACTTCCTATTCATATGTTACACTTCAGATTTCAAATCTCGAATTAATCTCGAGAGAACACAATGTGATGACTCAAAGAGGAATTATAGAACCAGTTTTTACTATGATTATCTCTATTTCATAGTTCACACTTCTTGACACTTCGTGTCATGAAGCTTTGAACTCAATTTTAACAAACTTTGAGTCATTTTCGGATCTAAGATTCACTCAATTAATGTACCTATGTCTAAGTCTATTTTTGTATTCACGATTGTATATGTAGGGAGGATATATATAAACTTGGTTGCTCTCTATGTCAAAAATCGTTGAAGAAATCGTGTTTTGTGATATTGTTGATAATAAAATTCCCGAACCGCGCGTTATATTATCTTTTCTGTAAATGAATTGAGTTAATTTTTGAATTATGGAGCATGAGGAATGATATAGTTACGCATGAAGTGATCTGATTTAGTTCTGGTTTCGTTTTAAAGTGATTGCACCTTTTGGTTGGGGCCACCAACAGGTTCAATTCGCTTTCCCTTTCTCTATATTGTAGTTATTTCATTTCCAGTTTAAAATCTGTGTGTTAGCTTTTAATTTGAAATTGTTTTGTTAATTTCTGAATTGAATCGTTTTCGTTTAGTTCTTTTTTAGTTTGGAATTATTTCTTAGATCATTGAATATTGGAATTATTTTTCAAGTTTTAGTTTAATTATGATTTGAAGTTAGTTTAAGCTCAGATTTACTCTATTTTTAGGGTAGTTCAATTCTGGTTTGGTTTGAGGAAGCTTTCGATATCTGTAGGGTAAAGAAGGACATTGATTAGTTTCAATTTTATTAGATTTATTTCGATTTAGAATAGATATAGAGAAAGATTGGCTTAGAAGCAATGATTTAATTTGGTTAAGTACTAAAAATAGATCATTAAAGATTGCTCTTCATAGGTTTCTATTGAGGACAATTTCCATTGATAGAATAGATTATTGTAAAGAATAGATTTGCACATGCATTGATAGACCATTTTCATCTTTTTCAAAATTTAGATAGAATTTAAATTGCAAGATTAGACATAGCATAGTGATCTCAGTCGAAGAGGATTTTTTGTTTACATTGTTTCAGTTTCCTTCCTCAGATAGATTTAGATTTAGATTTTTAGGATAAATTTAGACTTTTTTTGTTGAGATTTCGCTTGATTAGAATTAGGATAAACTCTAGAATGATTCAATGTTAGTTTATATCAAGTAAAACTTTTAGCATGTGACAGATTTTAGTTGTTGAATTAGTTTCTGTAGACTTTGTTTACACAAGTTGTTCCATTCAATAGACTTAATCTGGAATTTGATTAAATTAGAAGACAATAGAAAAATGATCATTACATTTATCATAGGATTAATGAGTTATTAAATTCGATTTATTTCTTGGTGTTTAGATCCAATTTTTCCTTGGAATTCTCACTCTTTTGCCTTTGTTTTGATGTTTGGGCATCTTTATTGCATCCACTCTGGCTTCACTGTTTGTTTGATACTCGACTACTGGAGTCGTTTGAGATAGTGGTTTCCTTCCTTGTTGGACTTCGTGGCCTTCTTGGACAATGGATTCCTTATTGGCTTCTTGTACTTTGATGCATTATCATCCATATGCATATCTAGTTTTTTCATTTTTATAGATCAAATATTTGTGATGTATGTGGAACTCACTGCTAAAAGATAAGTCAGCAAGAAGCAGAGATCTGTTAAAGAACACAAAATATCACCAACCATTTAAGTCTAACTTGCCAACATCTCATGCCAATTGAGTTCAGTTTCTGCTTCGACCTTCTCTAGCTTAAAAGGTTTTAGGAAACAAGATAAGAAACCAAATAAAAATAAAAAAAACATAGACATGCATAATCCAACAATCAAATTCCTATAAGTTCATCTCAAATGCTAAGCATGAGTTCAACTTTACCAACAATACTTAAACATTGCAATTCATCAATCCACAAGTCCTGGGAAGTTAAAGGAATATGATATCAAGTACTTCAACTTCTATCCGAAGCAGATGAATGACAAACAATAAAAAACAGAAGAATGTACCTCGACTTGCAGTAATCACACAAGACAAAAACAAATAATGCCAACGGAAAAACAAAAGAATAACCATCTATAGAGATGTAATCTAGGATTAAAACCTCTATTTCGAGTAACCCAATCTTAAATGCGATTAATCACAAAAGAAAAAAACAAATAACGCCAAAGACAAGCAAAAGAAAAACAATCTATATAGATGTGGAGATCATTTGAACAGTTTCGACTGATGTACATAAATTGAACTGGAGACAAGTTTAAAAGCCACAACTCAAATATTTACGTATTTTCACAACTCGTTTTTTCACAAATCAAATAAAGAAAAGCTAGAGCGATCAGATACAACAAGAGTTCAGTGAACAACTAACGAAAACAAGTGTTTAGTGAATAACTAAGGAAAATATATTTACATTTTTCACAACTCACATATAGAGGAGTTAGAGGGATCATATATAACAAGAGTTCAATGAACAACTAACTAAAACATATTTACGTTTGTTAACCAGTTTCATGGATTGTAAAAGCAAAGTGCTAGACTAAGTTCAAACATTCTACGTGTCCAAGGTTAGAAACAAAGAATTTGAAATACTCTATTTATATAGAAAGCTGTCCACAAAACACGGTTACAAGATTATTGAAAAATTAATAATAACAATTTAAGCTAACTTTGTGGTTGAATTGATTTAATTTTTTTTATAATTTAGGTAAGTCAAAGAGTAACAAACACTTGAAGATAAAACATTTATAATCAAAATTCAGTTAAAAAATAAAAACATTGAAAACATTTTTTAATAACAAAAAAATGTAAATATAAATATAAAAAAAATGAATTAACAATACACTTACTAATTACCAAACATGTGTTAAATTAGTTACAACAAGCATGTGGGGTTATGATGTTATTTGTCACGTCGTCATATGCATTGATGTCCTATTGACTTGACTCATATAGTCTTTCCCTATTTGCAAACTCAATATCCTTCCATTAGTCCTTTGGTGATGGTGATGTAAGTACCCTTTGGATTACACAACACTCAACATATGCAGCTTCCCCTTTATTCTACACATTTATTTAGCTTAAAAATACAATTTTACTAAATTTTGGGTGGGGGTTATGGGTTCCTTTGGTTCCCAACCCTCCGGATAGCTACTCTAACCCTTTGATTGAGTATAAAACAAATCCAAGGGTAGATGAGATATCATCATGCCAGTTTGCACCATCATGTTGGCCATATATTTCCCAGTTTGCAAACCTCTTATCTTGTGTCTCTAATTTATCCCCCTCATACCTCTTAAAACTAGTGTTTCCAATAGTCCTTCCTATTAGAATATATAAGATGGTGTGCTCGTTTTACCACGACGATACCTTCGTCTCCCAACCACATGCCTTAGGCTCACTCCGAGCACCTTAACCTTGACCTGAGAATTCCTCTGGAAGCAAACCCTTGGCTAGATAGCCAAACAAAGAGCAGTGCATCTCTCCCAAAGGATAACACATCACAAACAGCTGATCAAATAGTCCAAACCCTAGCCAAGAGATATCCAAGCCAAATAATGAAACTTGTTGCTGCTGCAGCTGCAGCTGCAACCCTCCTCCAAACCTACACACCAGCTGCAACTGCAATGCCCACCAACTGGGAAAACTGTAGTCCTGAGATGTGTCAAATGAGAAACTGGCGCCCTGAATTTATAGTAATCCTGCAAGTTTGCTGGGGCCGACTTCTCCTTATGGGTAGGTGTCTGTTCAATATATTATTATTAATTCTAGTCGACTTCTTCTCTTAGAGGCTAATAGCCTAATATAAATTATATTCTTGAGCCGACAAGGCTTCTAGGGTTATTAGCCAATTCATTAGGGTTTCTCTTGCTTCCCGAAGTCTTCTATTCTCGTCAGGTTCACATGTAGAGGTAA
>ML777548.1:192346-207650 GCA_009831015.1 Picea engelmannii
AGAGAGGTATTTACAGGTAATGGACTTGAGCACAAAACATACCATTTACCCGGTAGCATCAATATAGTCATCTAGACTATTTCATGACTAGATCATGAGCATCACCATCACTATCAGATGCATCATCTTTCATAACCATACTTCATCTGAGTAATATGATGTTGAATAAGTCACTCTCACCATAGAGTGATACAAGAGGAGTAAAAGCTCTGAACTGTTTTCCATCTGGAAAAACTCTATTCATCATTCATCTGAATGATCATCATCTCCAATAAACTGTTGATAGTCTTCAAGTCAATTAGAACAACACTGGTATTGAGCAAAACATACCATTCAACTGGTAGCACCACGAGCACCTATCATTATTATCCGACTAGATAATATCCTATGACAACTGGTACAATATCAATTTATAGAACATACCTGTGTCTATTCCCGTAGTACACAACTACAATCCAGTGGTTAACTACCACATCAAGTAACACACAAGTACTTGATCAGTAATAGTGAAACATATTCACCATAGTAGTTCTCATCTACTGTCATATAGTCTTTATAGCAAACATCTAAGAGCATCCTGCATAGAAACAATGTTATGATAAAAACTGTATCATCTGGGCCAATCTTTCACTCACGTCTGTGAGATCTGAAAGAATGTCTGCCACCATAGTAGTCTTCATCTACATAGAAACAATGTTATGATAAAAACTAAAACATCTGGGCCAATCTTTCACTCACATCTGTGAGATCTGAAAGAATGTCTGCCCTCAATATAGAATATCAATAATAATCATATGGGCCAATCTTTCACTCACATCTGTGAGATGTGAAAGAATGTTTGCCCTCAACATAGAATATCAATAATAGGCTATCTGCCCCATTCTTCTCAACCAAGGAGGAAGGATTGTTTCTGATTTCTGAACCTGGACCATTTCCCACCCTGGGCCATTCTTTTGACACTAAACAAAGTGTAACCTGGAGAGAATGAGTCTGCCCTAGAGAAATGCTTGGACCATTCCTTATCCTCGGCCATTCCTCCGACACTAAACAAAGTGTAACCTAGAGAGAATGAGTCTACCCTAAGGAATGACTGTCTTGGACTATTCCCCACCCTGGGCCATGAATGTTCTCGAAGACCATCTGATTGAGACCTAGAGCTATCCACTTTCTACTCAAAATTCTCACTCTTCTTCCTCTGTTTTGATGTTTTTGGCATCTTTACTGCCTCGACTCCTGCTTCCAGAGGCGGATTAGTTTGAGACAGTGCTTCCAGAGACGGATTAGTTTGAGACAGTTGTTTCCTTCCTGACTTCTTGGACTTCGTTGCCTTATTGGAAAATTGATTCCCTCCTGGCTTCTCGCACTTCGATGCATTATCATTGATATACATATTTGCGTTTTTCATTTTTATAGATCAAATATTTCTGATATATGTGGAGCTCACTGCTAAAAGATAAGTCAACTGGAAGCGGAGATCTGTTAAATCACTCAAAATATAAGGATCCCTTAAACCATTCTAAGAAGTAGTCAAATAAACAATGATTCCGATTCTACACTAAGAGATGAATAATTTGTTCATTTTTCGTCCGATGGATAGTCATAATGTCTTTCGAACTTGTGGTCGAGAAACTGAAAGGGCGGTGTGTGCCTCTCCACGGTGTTTAAGCAGCACATAATTACATTTCAGCGAATTCTAAAATAAAAAATAAAATTATTGTAATGGAGTGAGATGTGATTTCATGGGTGAAAGTAGAGTAATCTAATAAATAATAGATGTGCCTTTTTATTGTGCTGAAATTTTATATTTAATTTAATATACATTTACTTGCAATAATCTAGTATTAAAACCTCTATTTGCAGTATCCCAATCGCAAATGCGATTTCTGAAAACAATTTAACCCTCTTAATCACAATTACACCTCTGAATCACAGTCACACCACAATAACACAGGGAAAAAACAAATAACACCAACTGACAAGCAAAGGAAAAACCATCTACATAGATGTGGAAATCATTTGAACAGTTGCGATTGATGTACATAAATTGAACCGGGGACCATTTTAAAATGCTTACTCAATACCCTAAAAGTAAAAATTAAACCACAACTCAAATACCGAGCAGCTAAAGGGATCATATATAGCAATAGTTCACTGAACAACTAACCAAAACATATTTACGTTTTTAACCACCTTCATGGATTGTAAAAGCAGAGTGCTTACCGGATAGAATAAAGGAGACGAAGTTCAAACAATCTACCTGTCTGTCACATCCGCTAGAAAAGCTTTGTAAGAAAGGAAATGAAATACTCCATTTATATAGAAAAATATCCACAAAACGGGGTTAGAGGATTATTCAAAAATTAATAATAATAATTTAAGTTAAGTAGGTAGCTCAATTGATTTAATATAGATTTTGTAAATTTTATTCACTTAACCATAGAAAATAAAAGATGTAACTTAATATGTGAATAAATTAATTAAATTGTGTAATAATTTATGAAAGTCAAACAGTGACCATAACTTAAAAGTAAAATATTTATAATCAAAAATCAGTTAAAAAAAACATTTAAAATATTTTTAATAACAAAAATATATAACTATAATTATAAAGAAAATGAATTAATAATACATTTATTAATTACCAAATATTTGTTAAATACTCCATTTATATAGAAAGATGTCCACAAAACGGGGTTATATCATTATTGAAAAATTAATTATAATAATTTAAGCTAACTTTGTGGTTGAATTGATTTAATATGGATTTTGTAAGCTTTGTCCACTGAACCATAAAAGTGTAATTTAATTCATAAATTATTTTTTTTTAATAATTTTAATTTTTGTAATAATTTAAGTAAGTCAAATAGTAACCAACATTTAAAGGTAAAATATTTATTATCAAATTTCAGTGAAAAAAATAAAACATTTAAAATATTTTTTAATAAAAGAAAATATAAAGAAAATTGTAAAGAAAATGAATCAATAATACACTCATTAATTACCAAACATTTGTTAAATTAGTTACAACAATCTTATGGGGTCATGACATTATTTGTCACATCATATTCATTGATGCACTATTGACGTGACTCATATACCTTTTCCTTATTTGCAAACTCAATCTCTCTCATTAACAAAACCTATTTTTGGTGATGTAAGTACCCTATGGATTATGCAACATGGTACATATGCAACTTGCCCTTTATCATAAAAATTTATTTGGCTAAAAAATACAATTTTAGTAAATTTTGGGTGGGGCTAAGGGTTCCTCTTTTTCCCAACAACGTATTGACTGTGGATAACTACTCTAACCACTTGATTGGAGTATTAAACAAAACCAAGGGTAGATGAGACATCATCATGCCATTTTGCACCATTATGCTCGCCATGCAAAACTATGTTTCCAATAGTCCTTGCTCCTCTTTTCTATTTTCTCTTTCCCACCCGAGAAAAGGAGTTGCAGGTAGTGTTGATCATCATTGGTCTGAGTGGATGGACATACAATCGAGTTTTGATGACGCACCCTAATGGTTAGAAGTTGTATGATCCAGGTGGATATCGGTGGCAACCTAGCTATTCCACTCACACGAAAAATAGTTTCCACCTTGGGAGTTTTTCAACAATTTTTTGGGTCCCAAACTTTCGGGGCCGTTTTGAGGCCCTAAACGATGTCTTTTTGGGTATTTGGGGCCACCCGAATTCAATAGGCTCTCGACCAAGCTAGTTAAAAGTCATTCTTCTCGGTCAGAAATTTCAAGCGGTGAATTCAGTGTCGGAAACAGAGAACTTATGCAAAATTTGCGCCCCTAGGAAGTTTACGTATCAACTACCCCCATCCGGTCTCGCAAACCTATTGGATTTTCATCTTCCGAGGTTAGGGTTTTGGCTTTTACTTATATTAAAAAGGCATTTGGAGCCTCATTGTAACAATCATCTTCTTGCAAATGCAAGTAACCATCACATCTCTTCTCAAAGATAAGCTACCACAATTCTAGTGAGCCTTTCACTCTATATCTCTGTACATTTATTTCATTAATAGAAATCATGTATTACTATATTTCTTTATTTCTCACAATATTTATATGTATTTCAGTGTAATATCTCTTCGTTCATTTAGTTCTAAAAAATAATCAGGATCACTGCTATCAGATTAGGCTTCTCTTGATCGATGTTAATTTCATCTCCCCAACGAAGTTTGAGTATAGAAAGTTGGGTCTTGATCTTGTCTATCTTGAGGACAATCACTCTCGCACGCCCAATAAACCCTCCATGGGATAACAAAATAAAAATGATAGAGAAGATGATTTTATTAATTTCTTTCTTCAGCAACAGAGGGGCGAAATGATGGAGAATTTTTCCCACATCCTTCAATGTCTGTCGATAACAACATGTGCATCATCATCAAGTGGCCTCTTTTAAGGCACCTCGCCTATGAAGATATAAGTTAATTTTTATATTTCCATATTTGAAGGACAAATAGATGTGGATGCCCTAGAAAAATGGTTAAATCTACTAGAAGGTTATTTCTCTATTTATAATCTATTCGACATGGAAAAGATACCTTCTCTCTCCTTAACACTCCCACCCATGTTAAACATTGGTGGGAAACTTAATCGGAGCAAAGTTCCACAGAGGAGTCTGGAATATATGGGTTCGAGTCAGTACATGAGATCGACCACACCATGGAAAGAGAGGGGCCAAGCAGTGTCACAATTCACCAATACCTTCCCTACCTTGTGCACCAAGCTGGGTATCAATGACTACGAGCGGCATTTAGTTCTGACATACCGCATCACTGTACAGAGATACTTCCAAACTGAAAGAGATTTTTTGGACATCTCATCACTCGGTGCTTCTTATTGATATGTTGTTAAAATTGAACAAAAATTTAAGCACCAGAATAAGAGGGATTTAGGGTCTTCGAATCCGTAACAACAAAGTATGATAAAGACAACCCTAACAAACAAACTCTCAAAAACCATTCCAAGCCACAGGAAAAGAGGGATAATGAAAATATGAAGAAGGACACCTGAAAATGGTGCGATTTCCACTAAATTACCTAGCACAACACCAATGAATGTCTCTCAAAATAGTCACTGGTAGTCGAGATAAAGGACATTGAGTTGAACCCTCATTCATAATCTGATTCAAAAAATACTAATAGAATATAGATCAACGATGCATATCCCACTAGTATTGTCACGACCACAACAATTCTACGAGAAGAACCAATAGATCCGTAAGAGGGGGAACACATTTTACATTCACAAATGTAGGTGAAGGGGACCTCATTGCATTTTATTGTTTATAATAGAAGTGAGAAGAACCTCATCTCAACAAAGGTTTTCAAACAGTTAGGATTGTGGAAAACACCATACCCATAGCCATACAACATTGGGTGGCTTCGCCAATGAAGAGATCTTTGTTTCAACCAACAATGTCAATTGTCATATGCCATCAAGCCCTTCAATCATGAGTTATTATGTGATGTTTCCCTGATGGATGTCTGCGATGTTCTCTTGGACCAACCATATATGTGGAAGAGCCATGCTAGAGCCTAAAAATTGAGAAGCACAAGAATGTGCAGAAAGAAGGTGTGAGTATCACATGACCTGCACTAAAGGAAGAAAAGGGGCTTCTGTATAATTTTTGGGTTCATTTAGGAGGCCGCAGAGTCAATCTGATGCGATACTTGGAACGATCCAAATACCGGGAATTCGCAGAACCCCGAAGGGGAGGGGGTGTTGCATCATACATTTTTGGTACATGGTATGGTGTTGATATACATAGTTTATGTACATGTTTGGTACACAGTTTATGGTACTCATTGTGGTACAAGCTAATGCATGGTATAGGGTTGGTACATGGTATGGTACATGAAAATATCTTGTAATGATATGTTGGTAACATTGGTGCATTCTTGGTAGAGGCATGTGTTATTGATGTTGAGAATATGGTTTGAAATGGGGTTGTAGCCTCCTTCCTATTGCGGCCGGAGAATTAGGGAGTTGGAGCTTCCTTCAGGTTGGATCGTTAGAACTATTTGTTTATATCCACTTCTTTTTGTCGAGAGAACCTAGGTGGTTGTATCATCCTTCTTGTTGGAGCCATAGAATCAAGGAGTTGTAACTTCCTTTAGGTTGGAGACTCAGAATATGGGGTTGGATCCTCCTTCAAGTTGTATTTTGAGAATTTGGAATTTGGTGATTCATATGAATCTATTATTCATATATATAAGAAATGATTATGTGGTTTTCTCCCATTTTGGTTTCCACATAAACACTGGTGTATTGTGTTATTGATGTGATGTTGATGTGATGGTTCTTATGTTTACATGCTTATGATATATATATTGGACACATTCATACATGGTAAATTGATGATATATTACTAAACATTGTTGTTAAAGTGAAAGAATATACATTGTGGTTAAAAGTGGTGTAATTTTTCATTACTTATTCACCTCCCCCTCTTAGTAATGCAACAGGACCATTGCACTAGACAACAATGGTGTGGTTTGGTCGATTGTCTAGTGGGATAGTTATATTCCATAATGTGCCATAGGGGAGGATGCACATGAGATGCTTCAGTAGTTTCCATATTTTTTTTGCGAGCTTGATAAATGCAGGAGTAGCACCAGTATTTATTGTTTTCATTGTTAGATTGTACAAACATCGGGTTGAAGTTTAAAACAATAGGGGGTCTATGTAACATCTAGATTTCATCGACCATATCTTCATAACATTGATTATTCTTCGAGGACACTTGTGTTCGAGTGATCTGGATAAACATGGTACATTATGATTATTTGATTTGTTTTATTTCAATAATTTCAATAGGAAAAACAATGTGCTTGAAGCAATCCCATACCCAAAATGAAACTTCTCCAATAATAAGAAACAATAAATTAAAATAAAAAAGAATTAAATAGTGAAATGGTTACACACATATTGACAACAAATTGTTTGATATATAATTACACACAAAAACCTTATAAAAATTGTGTGTTGGTTTTATGTTTCAGAGATCCTTATGATTTTAAGTGTTGGATAAACATATTCATTTTCCTATTACTCACCTTTTAAAAATTAGTCTAGGCATTGAGATTTCTTGAGAGAGAATCTCTTATTGTTAGTAAATTAGAAAATATCTTGAACTTATGTTTCCATACAATTATTGAATTCTACAGGGAGAAAAGAAAGATTTAGATTACATGCGGACAAATATAAAAATGTTTCCACTAGTAGAATGAATCAAATTGGTTCTTCCCATCTCAAAGGAACAAATTGATTTGCATAACAGATAAGGAAAAAAAATCATAACTTGAAAATAAAGAAAAAAAATTATGTTTAAAAAAAATCATAATAATAGTCTCAAACATTTTGCCATAGTTTTTTGGAAACAAAACATCAACTATATGAGTCATCTAACCCAACACCAAACAACACAAATATTGAAGAAATTTAAACTTCAAACAAACTTGAATGAACTAGTACTACAACTAGATTTCAAGAAAACCAAATATACTATGTGCCATAAATCTTGCACGAAAATGTGTCTAATCTGGCTATGCAAAGTTTAAACAATACAAATTGAGAAATTATGCTAAATCTAAGTCCATGTTGGACATTAAAAAATCAGGATCTTCAACAACCCTCAAATGCGACAAGCTTATCCAAAATCCAACCTTTCTACACTTTTATCTTTTTGATGTCCTTGCCAATCCGTTTCTGCCCATTTATGAGAGAGGAGTATTCTTCCTCTAGATTCAAGTAATCATTCCTCAAGGCTCGATACTTATCGTCTAATTTAGATAATTTAGTGGGTAGTGAATTTTCTCAAAGACCATCTCATTGAGACCTGGAACTATCCACTTTCTCCTCATAATTATCACTCCTCTGCCTCTGTTTTGATGTTTTGGGCATCTTTATTACATCTACTCCTGCTTCATTGTGTGCTTGATACTAGGCTAGCAGAGTAATTTGAGACAATGGTTTCCTTCCTGATTTCTTGGATTTCATTGCCTTATTGGACAATGGGTTCCCTCCTGGCTTCTTACACTTCGATGGGTTCCCTCATTTTTATAGATCTAATATTTTTGATATATGTGGAGCTTGGCGCTTCTTGCACTTCGATGCATTATCATCCATATACATATTTGGGTTTTTCATTTTTATAGATCAAATATTTCTGATATATGTGCAGCTCACTACTAAAAGATAAGTCAGTGGGAAGCAAAGATCTGTTAAAGCACAAACAATATAAGAACCCCTTAAACTAGTTTTTCCTTATAGTAAACATGAGAAGAAGTAGTCAAATAAACAGTAATTGCTAGAATAATTATGTTAATGTAATTAACAATACATTAACAATGAATACGTAAATTTAAGATGAATGTTGTATGTTAAAGATAACCATTTAAATGTAACTTGCCAACCTATTAATCCAATGGAGTTCAATTTCTGCCTTGACCTTATCTAGCTTAAAAGATTTTAGGAAACAACCTAAAACCCTCAAATTCATTAATCCACATGTCGTGGAAAGTTAAAGGAATATGATATCAAGGACTTCAAATTGCATTAATCTAGGATTAAAACCTCTATTTGTAGTAACCCAATCTCAAGAGAGATTTCTGAAAACAACTTAACCCTCTTAATCATAATCACACATTATCACGATCAAAAAGGGAAAAAACAAATAACACCAACGGACAAGCAAAGGAAAAACGATCTACATAGATGTGGAGATCATTTGAACAATTGTGATTGATGTACATAAATTGAAGCAAAGGAAAAACCATCTTTATAGATGTGGAGATCATTTGAACAGTTGTGATTGATGTACACAAATTGAACTGGGGACAATTTTAAAATACTTACTCAATATCTCAAAACCCAAAAGTAGAAATTAAGCCACAAATCAAATAGCTAGCTAGTTAAAAGTCATTCTTCTCGATTAGAAATTTCAAATGGTGAATTGAGCTTCTGAAACAGAGAATGTATGCAAAAGTTATGCCCCCAAGAAGTTGACGTATCAACTACTGCCACAGGTCCCGCAAACCTTTTGGATTTTCATCTTCCCTTGTTGGGGTTTTGGATTTTACTTATGTTAAAATGGTCTTTACAGCCTCATTCTAACTATCATCTTCTTGCAAATGAAAGTAGCCATCACATCTCTTCTTAGAGATAAGCTTCAACCATTCTATCGAGTCTTTCACTTTGTATTTTTGTAGTCTCTGTAAATTTCTTTCATTAATAGAAACAATGTATTACTGTATTTTTTTTCTCTCTCAATATTTACATGTATCTCATTGTAATATCTATGCTTTTATTTTGTTCTAAAAAATAATTAGGGTCAGTGGAATGACAATAGACTTCTCTTGTTTTTAATTGCAAGTCCCCGACGAGGTATGCGTATAGCAAGTTTGGTCTTGAGGTTGTCTCTCTTGAGGACAATCACTCATGCACGCCCAAGAAACCCTCCATGGAGGAAGAAAATAAAAATGGTAAAGCATATGATTCTGTTAATTTATTTCTTAAGAAGGCTCTCACATCACAAAGGGGCGAAATGATGGAAAATTTTTCCCACATTCTTCAAAGTCTGTCTGTAACAACATGAACATCTTCATCAAGCAACCACTTTGGAGGAACCTCACCTTTCAAGGTATAAGTTGATTTTTATATTCCCATATTTGAAGGACATATAAATTTGGATGCCCTAGAAAAATGGTTAAGTTTGCTAGAAGTTTATTTCTCTAGTCATAATTTCTTCGACATGGAAAATATACGTTCGCACTCTTTAAGGATCTCCCCCATGTCAAGCATTGGTGGGAAACTTATTCAGAGAAAAGTTCCTGGGGTCGAGCTAGTACATGACATGGAACACACTATGGCAAGAGAGGGGCCAAGAAGTGACGGATTTCACCAATACCTTCCATACCTTGTGCACCAAGATGGGTATCAAAGACTTCGAGCGAAATTTGGTTGTTAAATACCACAGGGCTGTACACAAATACATCCAAACTAAAAGGGATTTTCTCGACATCTCATCAGTCGGTGTTGATTATTGATATGTTGTTAAAATCGAGAAAATATTTAAGCATGAGAAAAATAGGTATTTAGGGTCTCCCAATCCAGAACAACAAAATTATGATAAAGATGACCCTAACAAACAACCTATTGAAAACCAGTCCAAGCCATAGGAAAATAAGGGTCATGGAAATATGAAGGACAAATGAGAATGGTGTGACTTCAACAAAATCCCCTTGCACAACACCAATGAATGTCGTGTTAGTCTCCAATTTTGACAATATTTTTGCCTATGTTATTCCGGATATACCCTCATTCCATATCGAGTATCATTCCTTTTTGGCCTTACCATGATACATTTCACATCATTTTGACCTAAATGGAGCTATTCAAGGTATTCATATGATTTAAGTTATTTTTAATGTATTTTAATACTTTAAACTGATATTGATACTAACATTGCATGAGTTAGGTACTTGTTTCCTTGAAGCAGATTTATCAGTACCAAGTACCGGCTTGCATGATATTGCCAGATTGTTACAGTTCAGATTTCAAATGTCGAATTAATCTCGAGAAAACACAATGTGATGACTCAAAGAGGAATTATATAACCAGTTTTTACTATGATTATCTCTATTTCATAGTTCACGCTTCTTGACACTTTGTGTCATGAAGCTGTGAACTCAAAAGTGTCATGAAGCTGTGAACTCAATTTTAACAGACTTTGAGTCATTTTCGGATCTAAGATTCACTCAATTAATGTACCTATGTATAAGTCTTTTTTTGGATTCACGATTGTGTATATAGAGAGGATATATATAAACTTGGTTGCTCTCTATGTCAGAAATTGTTGAAGAAACCATGTTTTGTGATATTGTTGGTAATACAATTCTTGAACTCTGAGTTATATTATCTTTTCTATAAATGAATTGAGTTAATTTTTGAATTATGGAGCATGAGGATGATCTTATTTAGTTCTGGTTTTATTTTAAAGCGATTGCACCTTTTGGTTGGGCACGCCAATAGGTTCAATTCACTTTCCCTTTCTCTATATTGTAGTTATTTCATTTCGAGTTTTAAAATCTATGTGTTAGTTTTTAATTTGAAATTGATTTGTTAATTTCTAACTTGAATCGTTTTCGTTTAGTTCATTTTTAGTTTGGAATTATTCCTTAGATCATTGAATATTGGAATTAGTTGTTTTCCATTTGTAGAATTCGATGAGCAATCCAATTACTGTTTTAACTCTTTTAATTTAGTTTAGATTTACTCTGTTTTCAAGTATTAGTTTAATTATGATTTGAAGTTAGTTTAAACTCAGATTTACTCTATTTTTAGGGTAGTTCAATTGTTATTTGGTTTGAGGAAGCTTCTGATATCTGTAGGGTAAAGAAGGACATTGATTAGTTTCAATTTTATTAGATTTATTTCGATTTAGAATAGATATAGAGAAAGATTGGCTTAGAAACAATGATTTAATTTGATTAAGTACTTAGAATAGATCATTAAAGATTGCTCTTCATAGGTTTTTATTGAGGATAATTTCCATTGATAGAATAGATTTGCACATGCATTGATAGAACATTTTCATCTTTTTCAAAATTTAGATAGAATTTAAATTGCAAGATTAGACATAGCATAGTGATCTTAGTCGAAGAGTATTTTTTGTTTACATTGTTTTAGTTTCTTTTCTCAGAAAGATTTAGATTCATATTTTTAGGATAAATTTGGATTCTATTTGTTGAGATTTCGCTTGATTAGAATTAGGATAAACTCTAGAATGATTCAATGTTAGTTTCTATCTAGTAAAACTTTCAGTATGTGACAGATTTTAGTTGTTTAATTAGTTTATGTAGACTCTTTTTACACAAGTTGTTCCAGTCAATAGACTTAATCTGGAATTTGATTAAAGTTGAAGACAATAGAAAAATGATCATTACATTTATCATAGGAATAATGAGTTCTTATATTCGATTTATTTCTTGGTGTTTGGATCCACTTTTTCCTTGGAATTCTCACTCTTTTGCCTATGTTTTGATGTTTTGGGCATCTTTATTGTGTCCACTCTCGCTTCACTATGTGCTTGATACTGGGCTACCGGAGTCGTTTGAGACAGTGGTTTCCTTCCTTGTTGGACTTCGTGGCCTTCTTGGACAATGGATTCCTTATTGGCTTCTTGTACTTTGATGCATTATCATCCATATGCATATCTGGGTTTTTCATTTTTATAGATCAAATATTTTTTTATGTATGTGGAACTCACTGCTAAAAGATAAGTTAGCAAGAAGAAAAGATATGTTAAAGAAAACAAAATATTACCAACCATTTAAGTCTAACTGGCAAACATCTCAAGCCAATTGAGTTCAGTTTCTGCTTCGAACTTCTCTAGGCTAAAAGGTTCTAGGAAACAAGATAAGAAACCAAAGAAAAAAACAAAAACATAGACATGCATAATCCAACAATCAAATTCCTATAAGTTCATCTCAAATGCTAAGCATGAGTTCAACTTTACTAATAATACTTAAACATTCAAATTCATCAATCCACGGGTCATAGAAAGTTAAAATAATATGATATCAAGTACTTCAACTTCTATCTAAAGCAGATGAATGACAAACAATAAAAAACAAAAGAATGTACCTCTACTTGCAATAATCACACAAGCCAAAAACAAATAATGCCAACAGACAAACCAAAGAATAACCATCTATAGAGATGTAATCTAGGATTAAAACCTCTATTTATAGTAATCCAATCTTAAATGTGATTAATCACAAAAGCCAAAAACAAATAACACCAATAGACAAGCAAAAGAAAAACCATCTATATAGATGTGGAGATCATTTGAATAGTTTCTGCTGATGTACATAAATTGAACTGGTGACAAGTTTAAAATGCTTAATCAGTACCTCAAATCCCAAAAGTAAAAATTAAGCCACAACTCAAATATTTCAACTCAAATAAAGAATAGCTAACTTTGTGGTTGAATTGATTTAATTTTTTTTATAATTTAAGTAATCCAAACAGTAACCAACACTTGAAGATAAAACATTTATAATCAAAATTCAGTTAAAAAATAAAAACATTGAAAGCATTTTTGAATAACAAAAAAATGTAAATATAAATATAAAAAAATGAATTAACAATACACTTATTAATTACCAAACATTTGTTAAATTAGTTACAACAAGCATGTGGGGTTATGATGTTATTTGTCACGTAGTCATATGCATTGATGTCCTATTGAATTGACTCATATAGTCTTTCTGTATTTGCAAACTCAATCTCCCTCCATTATTCCTTTGGTGATGGTGATGTAAGTACCCTTTGGATTATGAAACACTCAACATATGCAGCTTCCCCTTTATCCTAAACATTTATTTAGCTTAGAAAATACAATTTTACTAAGTTTTGGGAGGGCGTTATGGGTTCCTTTGGTTCCCAACCTTTTGGATAACTACTCTAACCACTTTATTTGACTATAAAACAAATCCAAGGGTAGATGAGATATCATCATGCCATTTTGCACCATTATGTTGGCCATATATTTCCCAGTTTGCAAGCCTCTTATCTTGTGTCTCTAATTTATTCCCCTCATACCTCTTAAAACTAGTGTTTCCAATAGTCCTTCTTCCCCTTTTCTATTTTTTCTTTCCCACTTCAGCAAAGGAGTTTGAGGTAGTGTTGATGGTCATTGGTTTGGGTGGATGGACCTACATTCCAGTTTGGATGCAACCCGACAATGGTTTGAGGTTGTAGTTATGGCTAATATGGTGAGATTCATTATAACATAGATATTGCATTAAACTTTCTCTTAAGTTGGAATAGAAACAACACAAGGGGTTCAATCGCAATTGTTGAAAGGAGAAATAAATAGTATTATATATTAAAGGAATATAAACGAAGGAAATTTGTCTACTCATTCTCATTATCACAAGTATTTACATATACAAATGTATTATCACCATTAGATCCAATAACATAGACTTGTCTCTAAACATTGTACACAATATTTGGCCTTTGCACCCTAGTTTGTAATCTTCAACTCTACTCTACTCCTCTTTCTCCTCAAGGGGTTTCATATTTTGTTTTTATATTACACCAACAAACGTAAAATGATTATCCAATAGTGCATTTCCAAATATATATTGCATTTGTTCATGAAATACTTCAAATCAAGGTACCAAAATCATTATAATTTCATAAACAAAGAGATCTTGAAGAGTAATTAGTTTGTGTCTTATATTATTGTTAAAGGTGAGTTAAATTTTTTAAAAATGGTATTGATATTTAACCTACTATGTATTACAAATATAGCTAACAAATTGTTTTAGATATAATGACACACAAAACCCTTATAAAAACTGTTTGTTTGTTGGTTTTACGTTTCAAATATCCTTATGATTTTAAGTGTTGGATAAACATATTCATTTTCCTATTACTCACTTTTTAAAAATTCGTATAGGCATTGAGATTTTTTGAGAGAATCTCTTACTGTTAGTAAATTAGAAAATTTCTTCAACTTCCATTTTCATACAATTGTTGAATTCTACATAGAGAAAAAGAAATATTTAGATTACATGCGGACAAAAAGAAAAAGTGTTTCTGCTAGCAGAATGAATCAAATTGGTTCTTCCCATCTCAAAAGAACAAATTGATTTGCCTAACGGATAAGGCAAACAATTCATGACTGAACATCAACTGTATGAGTCATTTAACCCAGTGCCAAACAACACAAATATTGAAGAAATTTAAACTTCAAACAAACTTGAGTGAATGAGTACTGCAACTAGATTTCAAGAAAACCAAATATACTATGTGGCATACATCCTCCACGAAAATCTGTCTAATCTGGCTATCCAAAGTTCAGAAACAATACAAATTGCGATATCAAGTGTATGAGTCATTTCAACTAGTACCAAACAACACAAATATTGAAGAAATTTAAACTTCAATCAAACTTGAGTGAACGAGTACTGCAACTAGATTTCAAGAAAACCAAATATACTATGTGGCATACATCCTCCACGAAAATCTGTCTAATCTGGCTATGCAAAGTTCAGAAACAATACAAATTTCGATATTATGCTAAATGTCAATCTAAGTTGGACATTCAAAAATCAGGATCTTCAACAGAACCCTCAAACTCGGCAACCTTATCCAAAAGCCAACGATTCTGCGCTTTTAGCTTTTTGATATCCCTGCCAATCTGTTTCTGCTCATTTATGAGAGAAGAGTATTCTTCCTCTAGAATCGAGTAATCACGCCTCAAGGCT
>ML777548.1:207700-223302 GCA_009831015.1 Picea engelmannii
CGGCAACCTTATCCAAAAGCCAACGATTCTGCGCTTTTAGCTTTTTGATATCCCTGCCAATCTGTTTCTGCTCATTTATGAGAGAAGAGTATTCTTCCTCTAGAATCGAGTAATCACGCCTCAAGGCTGGATACTTATCGATCAAGGAATCACGCCTCAGGGCTCGATACTTCTCGGCTGATTTAGTGGGTAGTGAATGTTCTCGAAGACCATTTGATCGAGACGTGGAGCTATCCACTTTCTCCTCAGAATTCTCACTCTTCTGCCTTATTGGAAAATTGATTCCCTCCTGGCTTCTTGCACTTCGATCCTGGCTTCTTGCACTTCGATGCATGATCATCCATATACATATTTGCGTTTTTCATTTTTATAGATCAAATATTTCTGATATATGTGGAGCTCACTGCTAAAAGATAAGTCAACTGGAAGCAGAGATCTGTTAAATCACTCAAAATATAAGGATCCCTTAAACCATTCTAAGAAGTAGTCAAATAAACAATGATTGCTAGAATAATTATGCTAATGTAATTAACAATACATTTCGCTAGTTATCGAGTTGTGTAAATCCGATTCTACACTAAGAGATGAATAATATTTTCATTTTTTGTCTGATGGATAGTCAGAATGTCTTTCGAACTTGTGGTCGAGAAATTGAAAGGGCAGTGTGTCCCTCTCCACGGTGTTTAAGCAGCACATAATTACATTTCAGCGAATTTTAAAATAAAAAATAAAATTCTTGTCAGGGAGTGAGATGTGATTTCATGGGTTAAAGTGGAGTATTGTAATAAATAATAGATGTGCCTTTTTATTGTGACGAAATTCTATATTTAATTTAATATACATTTACTTGCAGTAATCTAGTATTAAAACCTCTATTTGCAATATCCCAATCGCAAATGCGATTTCTGAAAACATCTTAACACTCTAAATCTAAATCACAATCACACAGGGAAAAAACAAATAACACCAACTGACAATCAAAGGAAAAACCATCTACATAGATGTGGAGATCATTTGAACAGTTACCATTGATGTACATAAATTGAACTGGTGACTATTTTAAAATGCTTACTCAATACCCTAAAAGTAAAAATTAAACCACAACTCAAATACCGAGCAGCTAAGGGGATCTTATATAACAATAGTTCACTGAACAACTAGCCAAAACATATTTACGTTTTTAACAACCTTCATGGATTGTAAAAGCAGAGTGCTTACCAGGTAGAATGACGGAGACGAAGTTCAAACAATCTACCTATCTGTCACATCCGGAGATAGAAAAGCTTTGTAAGAAAGGAATTGAAATACTCTATTTATATAGAAAGATATCCACAAAACGGGGTTAGAGGATTATTCAAAAATTAATAATAATAATTTAAGTTAAGTAGGTGGTTGAATTGATTTAATATAGATTTTGTAAACTTTGTTCAGTTAATTATAGAAAATAAAAAATGTAACTTAATACGTGAATAAATTAAATTGTGTAATAATTTAAGTATGTCAAACAGTGACCATAACTTAAAAATAAAATATTTATAACTAAAAATCACTAAAAAAAAATTTAAAATATTTTTAATAACAAAAATATATAATTATAATTATAAAGAAAGCGAATCAATAATACATTTATTAATTACCAAACTTTTGTTAAATACTTTATTTATATAGAAAGATGTTCACAAAACGGGTTACATCATTATTGAAAAATTAATAATAATAATTTAAGCTAAGTTGAATTGATTTAATATGGATTTTGTAAGCTTTGTCCACTTAACCATAAAAGTGTAATTTAATTCATAAATTATTATTTTTTGATAATTTTAATTTTTGTAATAATTTAAGTAAGTCAAATAGTAATCAACATTTAAAGGTAAAATATTTATATTCAAAATTCAGTGAAAAAAATAAAATGTTTAAAACATTTTTCAATAAAAGAAAATATAAAGAAAATTGTAAAGAAAATGAATCAATAATACACTCATTAATTAACAAACATTTGTTAAATTAGTTACAACAATCTTATGGGGTCATGACATTATTTGTCACATCATATCCATTGATGCACTATTGACTTGACTCATATACCGTTTCCTTATTTGCAAACTCAATCTCCCTCACTAACAAAACCTATTTTTGGTGATGTAAGTACCCTATGGATTATGCAATATGGTACATATGCAACTTGCCCTTTATCATAAAAATTTATTTGGCTAAAAAATACAATTTTAGTAAATTTTGGGCGGGGATAAGGGTTCCTCTTTTTCCCAACACCGTATTGACGTTGGACAACTACTCTAACCACTTGATTGGAGTATAAAACAGAACCAAGGGTAGATGAGATATCATCATGCCATTTTGCACCATTATGCTGGCCATGCAAAACTGTGTTTCCAGTGGTCCTTGCTCCTCTTTTCTATTTTCTCTTTCCCACCCGAGAAAAGGAGTTGGAGGTAGTGTTGATAGTCATTGGCCTGAGTGGATGGACATACAGTTGAGTTTCGATGATGCACCCTAATGGTTACAAGTTGTATGATCTGGGTGGATATTGGTGGCGACCTACGTATTCCACTGAAACAAAAAATAGTTTCCACATTTTGAGTTTTTCAGCAATTTTTTGGGTCCCAAACTTCCGGGGCCATTTTGAGGCCCTAAACGATGTCTTTTTGGGTATTTCGGGCCACCCGACTACCATAGGCTCTCGACCAAGCTAGTTAAAAGTTATTCTTCTTCGTTAGAAATTTCAAACGGTGAATTGAGTGTCGGAAACAGAGAACGTATGCAAAATTTATGCCCTGAGGAAGTTGACGTATCAACTACACCCATCGGGTCTCGCAAACCTTTTGGATTTTCATCTTCTGAGGTTAGGGTTTTGGCTTTTACTTATATTAAAAAGTTCTTTGGAGCCTCATTGTCACAATAATCTTCTTACAAATGCAAGTAGCCATCACATCTCTTCTTAGAGATAAGCTGCCACAATTCTAGCGAGTCTTTCACTCTATATCTCTGTACATTTATTTCATTAATATGAATCATGTAAATTACTATATTTCTTTATTTCTCACAATATTTATATGTATTTCAGTTTAATATCTCTTTTTTCATTTCATTCTAAAAAATAATCATGATCAGTGCTATCAGATCAGGCTTCTCTTGATCGATTTTAATTACATGTCCCCAACGAGGTTTGACTATATAAAATTAGGTCTTGATCTTGTCTATCTTGAGGAAAATTACTCTCGCACGCCCAACAAATCCTCCATGGCATAAGAAAAGAAAAATGATAGAGGAGATGATTTTATTAATTTCTTTCTTCAACAAACTCTCACGCAATAGAGGGGCAAAATGATGGAGAATTTTTCCCACATCCTTCAATGTCTGTTGATAACAACATGTGCATCATCATCAAGTGGCCACTTTTAAGGCACCTTGCCTTTGAAGATAAAAGTTAATTTTGATATTTCCATATTTGAAGGACAAATAGATGCGGATGCCCTAGAAAAATGGTTAAATATGCTAGAAGGTTATTTCTCTATTCATAATGTATTCAACATGGAAAAGATACCTTTTCACCCCATAAGGCTCCCCCCCATGTTAAACATTAGTGGGAAATTTAATCGGAGCAAAGTTCCACAAAGGAGTCTAGAATATATGGGTTCGATCCAGTACAAGAGATGGACCACACTATGGAAAGAGAGGGGCCAAGCAGTGTCGCAGTTCACCAATACCTTCCATACCTTGTTCACTAAGCTGGGTATCAAAGACTACGAGAGACATTTAGTTCTTACATACAACATGGATGTACAGAGATACATCCAAACTGAAAGAGATTTTTTGGACATCTCATCACTCGGTGCTGCTTATTGATATATTTTTAAAATCGAACCAAAATTTAAGCACCAGAATAAGAGGGATTTAGGGTCTTCAAATTTTTAACAACAAAGTATGATAAAGACAACCCTAACAAACAACCTCCCAAAAACCAGTCCAAGCCACAGGAAAAGAAGGATAATGAAAATATGAAGAAGGACACCTGAAAATGGTACGATTTCCACTAAATTCTCTGGCACAACACCAATGAATGTCTCTCAAAATAGTCATGGGTAGTCGTGATCAAAGACAAGGAGTTGAACCCTCATTCATAATCTGATTCAAAAAATACTGATAGAATATAGATCAACGATGCATATCCCACTAGTATTGTCGTGACCACAACAATTCTACGAGAATAACCAACAGATCTGTAAGAGAGGGAACACCATTTACATTCACAGATGTAGGTGAAGGGGACCTCATTGCATTTTATTGTTTATAATATAATCCATAATAACCTCATCTCAAAAGAGGTCTTCAAATAGTTAGGATTGTCGAAAACACCATACACATAGCCATACAACATTGGGTGGCTTCACCAATGAAGAGATCTTTGTTTCAACCAACAGTGTCAATTGTCATATGGCATCAAGACCTTCAAGCATGAGGTATTATGTGATGTTTCTTTTATGGATGTATGTGATGTTCTCTTGGACCAACCATATATGTGGAATAGCCATGCTAGGGCCTAAAAATTGAGAAGCGCAAGAATGTGCAGAAAGAAGGTGTCAGTATCACATGACCTGCACCAAAGGAAGAAATGGGGCTTCTGTATAATTTATGGGTTCATTTAGGAGCCTGCAGAGAAAATCTAACGTGACACTTGGAACGATCCAGAGACCGAGAAGTCGTAGAACCCCGAAGGGGAGGGGGTGTTGCATCATACATTTTTGGTACATGGTGTGGTGTTGATATACATAGTTTACGTACATGTTTGTTACATGGTTTACGGTACATGTTGTGGTACAAGCTGATACATGGTATAGGGTTGGTACATTGTATGGTACACGAAAATATCTTGTAATGATATGTTAGTAACATTGGTGCATGCTTGGTAGAGGCATGTGTTGTTCATGTTGAGAATATGGTTTGAAAGGGGGTTGTAGCCTCCTTCCTATTGGGGCCGGAGAATTAGGGAGCTGGAGCTTCCCTCCGGTTGGATCGTTAGAACTATGTGGTTATATCCACTTCTGGTTGTCCAGAGAACCTAGGTGGTTGTATCATCCTTCTTGTTGGAGACATAGAATCAAGGAGTTGTAACTTCCTTTAGGTTGGAGACTCGGACTATGGGGCTGGAGCCTCCTTTAAGTTGTATTTGGAGAATTGGGAAGTTGGTGATTCATATCAATATATTATTCATATATATAATAAATCATTATGTGGTTTTCTCCCATTTTGGTTTCCACGTAAACACTGGTGTATTGTGTTATTGATGTGATGTTGATGTGATGGTGCTTATGTTTACATGCTTATGATATATATATTGGATGCAGTCATAGATGGTAAATTGATGATATATTACTAAACATTGTTGTTAAAGTGAAATAATATACATTGTGGTTAAAATTGGTGTAATTTTTCATTACTTATTCACCCCCCCGGCTCTTAGTAATGCAACAGGACCATTGCACTAGATGACTACGTCGTGGTTTGGTCGATTGTCTAGTGGAATAGATATATTCCACAATGTGCCACATGGGAGGATGCACATGAGATGCTTCAGCAGTTTCCATATTTATTTTGCGAGCTTGATAAATACAGGAGTAACACCCGTATTTATTGTTTTCATTGTTAGATTGTACAAACATCGGGTTGAAGTTTAAAATAATAGGGGGTCTATGTAACATCTAGATTTCATCAACCATATCTTCATAACATTGATTATTCTTTGAGGACACTTGTGTGCAAGTGATCCGGATAAACATGGTACATTATGATTATTTGATTTGTTTTATTTCAATAATTTCAATAGGAAAAACAATGTGCTTGAAGCAATCCCATAACCAAAATGAAACTGCTCCAATCATAAGAAACAATAAATTAAAATAAAAAGGAATTAAATAGCGAATGGTTCGGGGCACTAAGGCATCTAGGGTAGGATTGAACTTACAAACTCTAAAATATGGATCAAGAGATCTCCACAAAATATTACTCAAATAAGTCATATGTTTGTATTCATAAAAGAATTTGGATTATTACAAGTTAGAGGGGACTTATTTTATTACAAATCTTATAATAATACAACTCCAATTACATAGTGGTGAATCATTAATGCATATAACTAACATATTCACTTTTCTTTTCCCTAATTTAGAAATTTCAAGATGGGAAAGAAAATGTATAAGTAATGGTATTTCATAATAACATTCCATTTGTTGACTGTACGTTTTAGACTGACATTTGCTCTTCCACATGGTGGAAATCAAGGTACCAAAATCATTATAATTTCATAAACAAAGAGATCTTGAAGAGTAATTCGTTTGTGTCTTATATTATTGAAATTGATTTAAATTTAAAAAAAATGGTATTGATGCTTAACCTACTATGTATTACAAGTATTGACAACAAATTGTTTGATATATAATTACACACAAAACCCTTATAAAAATTGTGTGTTGGTTTTATGTTTTAGATATCCTTATGATTTTAAGTGTTGGATAAACATATTCATTTTCCTATTACTCACTTTTTAAAATTAGTCTAGGCATTGAGATTTCTTGAGAGAGAATCTCTTGCTGTTAGTAAATTAGAAAATATCTTGAACTTCTGTTTCCATACAATTATTGAATTCTATAGGGAGAAAAGAAAGATTTAAATTACATGCGGACAAAAATAAAAATGTTTCCACTAGTAGAATGAATCAAATTGGTTCTTCCCATCTCAAAGGAACAAATTGATTTGCATAAGAGATAAGGAAAAAAAATCATAACTTGAAAATAAAGAAAGAAAATTATGTTTAAAAAAAATCATAATAATAGTCTCAAACATTTTTCTATAGTTTTTTGGAAACAAAAAATCAACTATATGAGTCATCTAACCCAGCACCAAACAACACAAATATTGAAGAAATTTAAACTTCCAACAAACTTGAATGAACTAGTACTACAACTAGATTTCAAGGAAACCAAATATATTATGTGCCATAAATCCTGCATGAAAATGTGTCTAATCTCGCTATGCAAAGTTTAGAAACAATACAAATTGCGATATTATGCTAAATCTAAATCCATGTTGGACATTAAAAAATCAGGATCTTCAACAACCCTCAAACGTGACAAGCTTATCCAAAATCCAACCTTTCTGCGCTTTTAGCTTTTTGATGTCCCTGCCAATCTGTTTCTGCTCATTTATGAGAGAAGAGTATTCTTCCTCTAGAATCAAGTAATCACGCTTCAAGGCTCGATAATTATCGGCTAATTTAGATAATTTAGTGGGCACTGAATTTTCTTGAAGAACATGTGATTGAGACCTGGAACTATCCACTTTGTCCTCATAATTCTCAATCCTCTGCCTTTTTTTTTATGTTTTTGGCATATTTACTTCCTCCACTCTTTTTTCACTGTGTGCTTGATACTAGGCTAGCAGAGTAGTTTGAGACACCGGTTTCCTTCTTGAGTTCTTGGATTTCATTTCCTTATTGGACAATGGATTCCCTCCTGGCTTCTTGCACTTCGATGCATTATCATCCATATACATATTTGGGTTTTTCATTTTTATAGATCTAATATTTTTGATATATGTGGAGCTCGTCGCTTCTCGCACTTCCATGCATTATCATCCATATACATATTTGGGTTTTTCATTTTTATAGATCAAATATTTCTGATATATGTGCAGCTCACTGCTAAAAGATAAGTCAACGGGAAGCATAGATCTGTTAAAGCACACAAAATATAAGGGTCCCTTAAACTAGTTTTTCCTTATAGTAAACATAAGAACAAGTAGTCAAATAAGCAGTAATTGCTAGGATAATTATGTTAATGTAATTAACAATACATTAACAATGAATACATAAATTTAAGATGAATGTTGTATGTTAAAGATAACCATTGAAATGTAACTTACCAACTTCTTAATCCAATGGAGTTCAATTTCTACCTTGACCTTCTTGAGCTTAAAAGGTTCTAGGAAACAACCTAAAACCCTCAAATTCATCAATCCACATGTCCTGGAAAGTTAACGGAATATGATATCAAGGACTTCAACTTGCAATAATCTAGGATTAAAACCTCTATTTGTAGTAACCCAATCTCAAGAGTGATTTTTGAAAACAACTTAACCCTCTTAATCACAATCACACATTATCACGATCACAAAGGGAAAAAACAAATAACGCCAATGGAAAAGCAAAGGAAAAACCATCTACATAGATGTGGAGATTATTTGAACAATTGTGATTGATGTACATAAATTGAAGAAAAGGAAAAACCATCTACATAGATGTGGAGATCATTTGAACAGTTGTGATTGATGTACATAAATTGAACTCGGGACAATTTTAAAGTACTTACTCAATATCTCAAAACCCAAAAGTAAAAATTAAGCCACAACTCAAATACCTAGCTAGTTAAAAGTCATTCATCTCGATTAGAAATTTCAAATGGTGAATTGAGCTTCCGAAATAGAGAATGTATGCAAAAGTTACGCCCCCGGGAAGTTGACGTATTAACTACTATCGGTCCCGTAAACCTTTTGAAATTTCATCTTCCGTGGTTGGCGTTTTGGATTTTACTTATGTTAAAACAGTCTTTACAACCTCATTCTAACAATCAACTTCTTGCAAATGAAAGTAGCCATCACATATCTTCTTAGAGATAAGCTTCAACCATTCTAGCGAGTCTTTCACTTTGTATTTTTGTAGTCTCTGTAAATTTCTTTCATTAATAGAAACAATGTATTACTGTATTTTTTTTCTCTCTCAATATTTACATGTATCTCATTGTAATATCTATGCTTTTATTTCATTCTAAAAAATAATTAGGATCAGTGGAATTACAGTGGACTTCTCTTGTTTTTAATTGCAAGTCACTGACGAGGTATGCGTAGAGCAAGTTTGGTCTTGAGGTTGTCTCTCTTGAGGACAATCGCTCATGCACGCCCACGAAACCCTCCATGGAGGAAGAAAATAAAAATGGTAGAGAATATGATTCTATTAATTTATTTCTTAAGAAAGCTATCATGTCACAAAGGGGCGAAATGATGGTGAATTTTTCCCACATCCTTCAAAACCTGTCGGTAACAACACGAGCATCTTCATCAAGCGACCACTTTGGAGGCACCTCACCTTTGAAGGTATAAGTTAATTTTGATATTGCCATATTTGAAGGACATATAGATTTGGATGCCCTAGAAAAATGGTTAAGTCTGCTAGAAGGTTATTTCTTTGTTCATAATTTCTTCGACATGGAAAATATACGTTTGCACTCTTTAAGGCTCTCCCCCATGTCAAGAATTGGTGGGAAACTTATTCAGAGCAAAGTTCCACAGAGGTGTCTGGAATATATGGGACTGAACCAGTACATGACATGGACCACACTATGGCAAGAGAGGGGCCAAGCAGTGACGGATTTCACCAATACCTTCCATATCTTGTGCACCAAGTTGGGTATCAAAGACTTCGGGCAAAAAATGGTTCTGAAATACCGCAGGGCTATACACAAATACATCCAAACTAAAAGGGATTTTCTGGACATCTCATCAGTTAGTGTTGCTTATTGATATGTTGTTAAAACCGATAAAATATTTAAGCATGAGAAAAATAGGTATTTAGGGTCTCTCAATCTATAACAACAAAATTATAATAAAGGCGACCCTAACAAATAACCTCTTGAAAACCAGTCCAAGCCATAGGAAAACAAGGGTCATGGAAATATGAAGGACACCTGAAAATGGTGTGATTTCAGCAAAATCCCCTCGCACAACACCAAGACTGTCATGTTACTCTCCAATTTTGACCATATTTTTTCTTATGTTATTCCAGATATACCCCCATTCCATATACCCCCATTCCATATCCAGTATCATTTCTTTCTGGCCTTAACTTGATACATTTCACATCATTTTTCCCGAAATGGAGATATTCAAGGTATTCATATGATTTAAGTTAATTTTAATGTATTTTAATACTTTAAACTGATATTGATACTAACATTGCATGAGTTAGGTACTTGTTTCCTTGAAGCAGATTTATCAGTACCAAGTACCAACTTGCACGATATTGCTAGATTGAAATGCCACTTCCGATTCATATGTTACAGTTCAGATTTCAAATCTTGAATTAATATCGAGAGAACAAAATGTGATGACTCAAAGTGGAATTATAGAACCAGTTTTTACTATGATTATCTCTATTTCATAGTTCACGCTTCTTGACACTTTGTGTCATGAAGTTGTAAACTCAATTTTAACAAACTTTGAATAGAATAGATCATTAAAGATTGCTCTTCATAGGTTTCTATTGAGGATAATTTTCATTGATAGAATAGATTATTGTAGAGAATAGATTTGCACATGAATTGATAGAACATTTTCATCTTTTTCAAAATTTAGATAGAATTTAAATTGCAAGATTAGACATAGAATAGTGATCTCAGTCGAAGAAGATTTTCTGTTTACATTGTTTTAGTTTCCTTCCTCAGAAAGATTTAGATTCAGATTTTTAGGATAAATTGAGACTTTATAGATTCAGATTTTTAGGATAAATCTAGACTATGTTTGTTGAGATTTCACTTGATTAGAATTAGGATAAACTCTAGAATGACTCAATGTTAGTTTATATCCAGTAAAATTTTTAGCATATGACAGATTTTAGTTGTTGAGTTAGTTTCTGTAGACTCTTTTTACATAGGTTGTTCCATTCAATAGACTTAATCTGGAATTTGATTAAAGTAGAAGACAATAGAAAAATGATCATTACATTTATCATAGGATTAATGAGTTCTTAAATTCAATTTATTTCTTCGTGTTTAGATCCACTTTTTCCTTGGAATTCTCACTCTTTTGCCTCTATTTTGATGGTTTGGGCATCTTTACTGTGTGCTTGATACTGGGCTACCAGAGTCGTTTGAGACGGTGGTTTCCTTCCTTGCTGGACTTCATGGCCTTCTTGGACAATGGATTCCTTATTGGCTTGTTGTACTTTGATGCATTATCATCCATATGCATATCAGGGTTTTTCATTTTTATAGATCAAATATTTGTGATGTATGTGGAACTCACTGCTAAAAGATAAGTTAACAAGAAGCAGAGATCTGTTAAAGCACACAAAATATCACCAACCATTTAAGTCTAACCTGCAAACATCTCAAGCCAATTGAGTTCAGTTTATGCTTCGACCTTCTCTACCTTAAAAGGTTCTAGCAAACAAGATAAGTAACCAAAGGGGAAAAAAAACATAGACATGCATAATCCAACAATTAAATTCCTATAAGTTCATCTCAAATGCTAAGCATGAGTTCAACTTTACTAATAATACTTAAACATTCAAATTCATCAATCCACAAGTCCTAGGACGTTAAAGGAATATGACATCAAGTACTTCAACTTCTATATAAAGCAAATGAATGACAAAGAATAAAAAACATAAGAATGTACCTCAACTTGAAATAATCACACAAGCCAAGAACAAATAACGCTAACGGACAAACAAAAGAATAACCATCTATAGAGATGTAATCTAGGATTAAAACCTCTATTTGCAGTAACCCAATCTTAAATGTGATTAATCACAAAAGCCAAAAACAAATAATGCCAACAGACAAGCAAAAGAAAAACCATCTATATAGATGTGGAGATCATTTGAACAGTTTTGACTGATGTACATAAATTGAACTAGGGACAAGTTTAAAATGCTTAATCAGTACCTCAAATCCCAAAAGTAAAAATTAAGCCACAACTAAAATATTTACATATTTTCACAACTCGTTTTTTCACAACTCAAATAAAGAATAGCTAGAGGGATGAGATATAACAAGAGTTCAGTGAACAACTAATGAAAACAAGAGTTTAGTGAATAACTAAGGAAAAGATATTTACATCTTTTCACAACTCAAATATGGAGGAGTTAGAGGGATCATATATAACAAGATTTCAAGCACTCGACCTGTCCAAGGTTTGTAAAAAGAATTTGAAATACTCTATTCATATAGAAAGTAATATTAATAATAATTTAAGCTAACTTTGTGGTTGAATTGATTTAATTTTTTTTATAATTTAAGTCAGTCAAACAGTAACAAACACTTGAAGATAAAACATTTATAATCAAAATTCAGTTAAAAAATAAAAACATTGAAAACATTTTTTAATAACAAAAAATTGTCACATTATTTGTCACATCATATCCATTGACGCAATATTGACTTGACTCATATACCCTTTCCTTATTTGAAAAATCAATCTCCCTCACTAGCATAACCTATTTTTGGTGATGTAAGTACCCTATGGATTATGCAACATGGTACATATGCAACTTGCCCTTTATCATAAAAATTTGTTTGGCTAAAAAATACAATTTTAGTAAATTTTGGGCGGGGCTAAGGGTTCCTCTTTTTGCCAACACGGTATTGACTGTGGATAACTACTCTAACCACTTGATTGGAGTATTAAATAGAACCGAGGGTAGATGAGATATCATCGTGCCATTTTGCACCATTATGTTGGCCATGCAAAACTGTGTTTCCAATAGTCCTTGCTCCTCTTTTCTATTTTCTCTTTGCCACCCGAGAAAAGGAGTTGGAGGTAGTGTTGATCGTCATTGGCCTGAGTGGATGGACATACAGTCGAGTTTCGATGACGCACCCTAATGGTTACAAGTTGTATGATCTAGGTGGATACCGGTGGCAACCTACCTATTCCACTATCACGAAAAATAGTTTCCACCTTGGGAGTTTTTCAACAATTTTTTGGGTCCCAAACTTTCGGGGTCGTTTTGAGGCCCTAAAAGATGTCTTTTTGGGTATTTGGGGCCACCCGAATGCCATAGGCTCTCGGCCAAGCTAGTTAAAAATCATTCTTCTCGGTTAGAAATTTCAAACGGTGAATTGAGTGTCAGAAACAGAGAACGTATGAAAAATTTACGCCCCTAGGAAGTTGACATATCAACTACCCCCATCGGGTCTCACAAATCTTTTGGCTTTTCATCTTCCGAAGTTAGGGTTTTGGATTTTACTTATATTGAAAAGGCCTTTGGAGCCTCATTGTAACAATCATCTTCTTGCAAATGCAAGTAGCCATCACATCTCTTCTCAGAGATAAGCTGCTACAATTCTAGGGAGTCTTTCACTCTATATCTTTGTACATTTATTTCATTAATAGAAATCATGTATTACTATATTTCCTTATTTCTCACAATATTTATATGTATTTCAGTGTAATATCTCTTCTTTTATTTCGTTCTAAAAAATAATGAGGATCAGTGCTATCAGAGTAGGATTCTCTTGGTCGATTTTAATTGCATGTCCCCAACGAGGTTTGAGTATAGCAAGTTGGGTCTTGATATTGTCTATCTTGAGGAAAATCACTCTCGCATGCCCAACAAACCCTCCATGGCATAAGAAAATAAAAATGATAGGGTAGATGATTTTATTAATTTCTTTCTTTAGCAAATTCTCATGCAACAGAGGGGAAAAATGATGGAGAATTTTTCCCACATCCTTCAATGTCTGTCAATAACAACATGTGCATCATCATCAAGTGGCCACTTTTAAGGCACCTCGCCTTTGAAGATATAAGTTAATTTTGATATTTCCATATTTGAAGGACAAATAAATTTGGATGCCCTAGAAAAATGCTTAAATATGCTAGAAGGTTATTTCTCTATTCATAATGTATTCGACATGGAAAAGATACGTTCGCACTCCTTAACGCTCCCCCCCATGTTAAACATTGGTGGGAAACTTAATCAGAGCAAAGTTCCACAAAGGAGTCTAGAATATATCGGTTCCAGCTAGTACATGAGATGGACCACACTATGGAAAGAGAGGGGCCGAGCAGTGTCGCAGTTCACCAATACCTTCCATACCTTGTGCACCAAGCTGGGTATCAATGACTACGAGTGACATTTAGTTCTGACATACCGCATGGTTGTACAGAGATACTTCCAAACAAAAAGAGATTTTTTTGACATCTCATCACTCGATGCTGCTTATTGATATGTTGTTAAAATCGAACAAAAATTTAAGCACCAGAATAAGAGGGATTTAGGGTCTTCGAATCCGTAACAACAAAGTATGATAAAGACAACCCTAACAAACAACCTCCCAAAAACCATTCCAAGCCACAGGAAAAGAAGGATAATGAAAATATGAAGAAGGACAGCCGAAAATGGTGCGATTTCCACTAAATTCCCTGGCACAACACCAATGAATGTCTCTCAAAATAGTCATTGGTAGTCAAGATCCAAGACAAGGAGTTGAACCCTCATTCATAATCTGATTCAAAAAATACTAATAGAATATAGATCAACGATGCATATCCCACTAGTATTGTCGCGACCACAGCAATTCTACGAGAAGAACCAATAGATCCATAAGAGAGAGAACACCTTTTACATTCACATATGTAGGTGAAGGGAAAATCGTTGCATTTTATTGTTTATAATAGAAGCCAGAAGAACCTCATCTCAATAGAGGTCTTCAAACAGTTAGCAGTGTCGAAAACACCATACCCATAGCCATACAACATTGGGTGGCTTCGCCAATGAAGAGATCTTTGTTTCAACCAGCAATGTCAGTTGTCATATGGAATCAAGCCCTTCAAGCATGAGTTATTATGTGATGTTTCTCTGATGGATGTCTACGATGTTCTCTTGGACCAACCATATATGTGAAAGAGGCATGCTAGAGCCTGAAAATTGAGAAGTGCAAGAATGTGCAGAAAGAAGGTGTGAGTATCACATGACCTACACCAAAGGAAGAAAAGGGGCTTCTGTATAATCTATGGGTTCATTTAGGAGCCCACAGAGTCAATCTGACGCGACACTTGGAACAATATAGAGACCGGGAAGTCGCAGAACCTCGAAGGGGAGGGGGTGTTGCATCATACATTTTTGGTATATGGTATGGTGTTGATATACATAGTTTATGTACATGTTTGGTACATAGTTTATGGTACATGTGGTACATGGTATGGTACACGAAAATATCTTGTAATGATATGTTGGTAACATTGGTGCATGATTGGTAGAGGCATGTGTTATTCATGTTGAGCATATGGTTTGAAAGGGGGTTGTAGCCTCTTTCCTATTGGGGCGGGAGATTTAGGGAGTTGGAGCTTCCTTCTGGTTGGATTGTTAGAACTATTTGGTTATATCCACTTCTGGTTGTCTAGAGAACCTAGGTGGTTGTATCATCCTTCTTGTTGGAGCCATAGAATCAAGCAGTTGTAACTTCCTTTAGGTTAGAGACTCGGAATATGGGGTTGGAGCCTCCTTCAAGTGGTATTTGGAGAATTGGGAAGTTGGTGATTCATATGAATCTATTATTCATATATATAATAAATCATTATGTATTTTTCTCCCATTTTGGTTTCCACGTAAACACTGGTGTATTGTGTTATTGATGTGTTTTTGATGTGATGGTGCTTATGTTTACATGATTATGATATATATATTTGATGCATTCATAGATGGTAAATTGATGATATATTACTAAACAGTGTTGTTAAAGTTAAAGAATATACATTGTGGTTAAAAGTAGTGTAATTTTTCATTACTTATTCACCCCCCCCCCCCCCCC
>ML777548.1:223328-237885 GCA_009831015.1 Picea engelmannii
AAGAGGATTATTGCACTAGACAACTACGATGTGGTTTGGTCGATTGTCTAGTGGGATAGTTATATTCCACAATGTGCCACATGGGAGGATGCACATGCGATGCTTCAACAGTTTCCATATTTATTTTGCAAGCTTGATAAATGCAGGAGTAGCACCCGTATTTATTGTTTTCATTGTTAGATTGTACAAACATTGGGTTGAAGTTTAAAACAATAGGGGGTGTATGTAACATCTAGATTTCATCGACCATATCTTCATAACATTTATTATTCTTTGAAGACACTTGCGTGCGAGTGATCCGGATAAAAATGGTACATTATGATTATTTGATTTGTTTTATTTCAATAATTTCAATAGGAAAAACAATGTGCTTGAAGCAATCCCATACCCAAAATGAAACTACTCCAATAATAAGAAACAATAAATTAAAATAAAAAAGAATTAAATAGCGAAATGATTAGGAGCACTAAGGCATCTAGGGTAGGATTGAACTTACAAACTCTAAAATATGGATAAAGAGATCTCCATGAAATATTACTCAAATAAGTCATATGTTTGTATTAATAAAAGAATTTGGATTATTAGAAGTGAGAGGGGACTTATTTTATTACAAACCTTATAATAATAAAACTCCAATTACATATTGGTGAATCATTAATTCATATAACTAACATATTCACTTTTCTTTTCCCTAATTTAGAAATTTCAAGATGGGAAAGAAAATGTATAAGTAATGGTATTTCATAATAACATTCCATTTGTTGATTGTACGTTTTAGAATGACATTTGTTCTTCCACATGGTGGAAATCAAGGTACCAAAATCATTATAATTTCATAAACAAAGAGATCTTGAAGAGTAATTAGTTTGTGTCTTATATTATTGAAATTGAATTAAATTTTAAAAAAATGGTATTGATGCTTAACCTACTATGTATTACAAATATTGACAACAAATTGTCTGATATATAATTACACACAAAACCCTTATATTGACAACAAATTGTCTGATATATAATTACACACAAAACCCTTATAAAAATTGTGTGTTGATTTTATGTTTCAGATATCCTTATGATTTTAAGTGTTGGATAAACATATTCATTTTCCTATTACTCAATTTTTAAAAATTATTCTAGGCATTGAGATTTCTTGAGAGAGAATCTCTTGCTGTTAGTACATTAGCAAATATCTTGAACTTTCGTTTCCATACAATTATTGAATTCTACAGGGAGAAAAGAAAGATTCAGATTACATGTGGACAAAAATAAAAATGTTTCCACTAGTAGAATGACTCAAATTGGTTCTTCCCATCTCAAAGGAACTAATTGATTTGCATAATAGATAAGGAAAAAAAAAATCATAACTTTAAAATAAAGAAAGAAAATTATGTTTAAAAAAATCATTATAATAGTCTCAAACATTTTGCCATATCTTTTTGGAAACAAAACATCAACTATATGAGTCATCTAACCCAGCACCAAACAACACAAATATTGAAGAAATTTAAACTTCAAACAAACCTGAATGAACTAGTACTACAATTAGATTTCAAGAAAACCAAATATACTATGTGCCATAAATACTGCACAAAAATCTGTCTAATCTGGCTATGCAAAGTTCATAAACAATACAAATTGTGATATTATGCTAAATCTAAATCCATGCTGGACATTAAAAAATCAGGATCTGCAACAACCCTCAAACGCGACAAGCTTATCCAAAATCCAGCCTTTCTACGCTTTTAGTTTTTTGATGTCCCTACCAATCTGTTTATGCTCATATATGAGAGAAGAGTAGTCTTCCTCTAGAATCAAGTAATCATGCCTCAAGGCTCGATACTTATCAGCTAATTTAGATAATTTAGTGGGCACTGAATTTTCTCGAAGACCATCTGATTGAGACGTGGAACTATCCACTTTCTCCTCATAATTCTCACTCCTCTGCCTCTGTTTTGATGTTTTGGGCATCTTTACTGCCTCCACTCCTACTTCACTGTGTGCTTGATACTAGGCTAGCAGAGTAGTTTGAGACAGTGGTTTCCTTCCTGAGTTCTTGGATTTCATTGCCTTATTGGACAATGGATTCCCTCCTAGCTTCTTGCACTTCGATGCATTATCATCCATATACATATTTGGATGTTTCATTTTTATAGATCTAATATTTTTGATATATGTGGAGATGGTCCCTTCTTGCGCTTCGATGCATTATCATCCATATACATATTTTGGTTTTTCATTTTTATAGATCAAATATTTTTGATATATGTGCAGCTCACTGCTAAAAGATAAGCCAGTGGGAAGCAGAGATCTGTTAAAGCACACAAAATATAAGGACCCCTTAAACCAGTTTTTCCTTATAGTAAACATGAGAAGAAGTAGTCAAATAAACAATAATTGCTAGAATAGTTATGTTAATGTAATTAACAATACATTAACATTGAATACATAAATTTAAGATGAATGTTGTATGTTAAACATAACCATTTAAAAATAACTTTCCAACCTCTTAATCCAATGGAATTCAATTTCTTCCTTGACCTTCTCTAGCTTAAAAGGTTCTAGGATACAACCTAAAACCCTTAAATTCATCAATCCACATGTCGTGAAAAGTTAAAGGAATATGATGTCAAGGACTTCAACTTGCAGTAATCTAGCATTAAAACCTATATTTGTAGTAACCCAATATCAAGAGCGATTTCTGAAAACAACTTAACCCTCTTAATCACAATCACACATTATCACGATCACAAAGGGAGAAAACAAATAACGGCAACGGACAAGCAAAGGAAAAACCATCTACATAGATGTGGAGATTATTTGAACAATTGTGATTGATGTACATAAATTGAAGCAAAGGAAAAACCATCTACATAGATGTGGAGATCATTTGAACAGTTATGATTAATGTACATAAATTGAGTTGGGGACAATTTTAAAATACTTACTCAATATCTCAAAACCCAAAAGTAGAAAATAAGCCACAACTCAAATACCTAGCTAGTTAAGAGTCGTTCTTCTTGATTAGAAATTTCAAATGGTGAATTGATCTTCTGAAACAGAGAATGTATGCAAAAGTTACACCCTCGGGAAGTTGACGTATCAACTACTGCCACCGGTCCCGCAAACCTTTTGGATTTTCGTCTTCCGTGGTTGGGGTTTTGGATTTTACTTATGTTAAAATGGTCTTTACAGCCTCATTCTAACAATCATCTTATTGCAAATGAAAGTAGCCATCACATCTCTTCTTAGAGCTAAGCTTCAACCATTCTAGCGAGTCATTCACTTTGTATTTTTGTAATTTCTGTAAATTTCTTTCATTAATAGAAACAATGTATTACTCTATTTTTTTTCTCTCTCAATATTTACATGTATCTCATTGTAATATCTATTCTTTTATTTTGTTCTAAAAAATAATTAGGATCAATGGAATTACAGTCGACTTCTGTTGTTTTTAATTGCAAGTCCCTGACGAGGTATGCGTATAGCAAGTTTGGTCTTGAGGTTGTCTCTCTTGAGGACAATTGCTCACGCACGTCCAAGAAACCCTCCATGGAGGAAGAAAATAAAAATCATAGAGCATATGATTCTATTAATTTATTTCTTAAGAAAGCTCTCATGTCACAAAGGGGCGAAATGATGGCGAATTTTTCCCACATCCTTCAAAGCCTGTCGGTAACAACATGAGCATCTTCATCAAGTGACCACTTTGGAGGCACCTCACCTTTCAAGATATAAGTTAATTTTGATATTCCCATATTTGAAGGACATATATATTTGGATGCCCTAGAAAAATGGTTAAGTCTGCTAGAAGGTTATTTCTCTGTTCATAATTTCTTCGACATGGAAAATATACGTTCGCACTCTTTAAGGTTCTCCCCCATGTCAAACATTGGTGGGAAACTTATTCGGAGCAAAGTTCCACAGAGGTGTCTGGAATATATGGGGCCAAGCCAGTACATGACATGGACCACACTATGGCAAAAGAGGGGCCAAGCAGTGACGAATTTCACCAATACCTTCCATACCTTGTGCACCAAGCTAGGTATCAAAGACTTCGAGCAAAATTTGGCTATGAAATACCACAGGGTTGTACACAAATACATCCAAACTAAAAGGGACTTTCTGGACATCTCATCAGTCATTGTTGCTTATTGATATGTTGTTAAAATCAATAAAATATTTAAGCATGAGAAAAATAGGTATTTAGGGTCTCAAATCCATAACAACAAAATTATGATAAAGACGACCCAAACAAAAAACCTCTTGAAAACCAGTCCAAGCCACAGGAAAATAAGGGTCATGGAAATATGAAGGACACCTAAAAATGGTGTGATTTCGAAAAAATCCCCTCGCACAACACTAATGAATGTCGTGTTAGTCTCCAATTTTGACCATATTTTTGCCTATGTTATTCCAGATATACCCCCATTCCATATCTAGTATCATTCTTTTCTGGACTTACCTTGATACATTTCACATCGTTTTGCCCTAAATCTAGCTATTCAAGTTATTCATATGATTTAAGTTATTTTTAATGTATTTTATACTTTAAACTGATATATATACTAACATTGCATGAGTTAGGTACTTGTTTCCTTGAAGCAGATTTATCAGTACCAAGTACCGGCTTGCACGATATTGCTAGATTGGAATGCCACTCTTCAGATTTCAAATCTTGAATTAATCTTGAGAGAACACAATGTGATGACCCAAAGCGGAATTATAGAACCAGTTTTTCCTCTGATTATCTCTATTTCATAGTTCACACTTCTTGACACTTCATGTCATGAAGCTATGAACTCAATTTTAACGAACTTTGAGTCATTTTCAGATCTAAGATTCACTCAATTAATGTACCTATGTCTAAGTCTATTTTTGTATTCATGATTGTATATGTAGGGAGGATATATATAAACTTGGTTGCTCTCTATGTCAGAAATCATTGAAGAAACCATGTTTTGTGATATTGCTGATAATACAATTCTTGAACTGTGTGTTATATTATCTTTTCTGTAAATGAATAGAGTTAATTTTTGAATTATGGAGCATGAGGAATGATATAGTTGCGCATTAAGTGATCTGATTTAGCTCTGGTTTTGTTTTAAAGCGATTGCACCTTTTGGTTGGGCCCGCCAACAGGTTCAATTCGCTTGCCCTTTCTCTATATTATAGTTATTTCGTTTCCAATTTTAAAATCTGTGTGTTAGTTTTTAATTTGAAATTGTTTTGTTAATTTCTCACTTGAATCATTTTTGTTTAGTTCATTTTTAGTTTGGAATTATTCCTTAGATCATTGAATATTGGAATCATTTTTTTGCCATTTGTATAATTCGATGAACAATCCAATTACTAATTTAACTCTTTTAATTTAGTTTAGATTTACTCTCTTTTCAAGTTTTAGTTTAATTATGATTTGAAGTTAGTTTAAACTCAAACTTACTCTATTTTTAGGGTAGTTCAATTGTGTTTTTGTTTGAGGAAGCTTCCAATATCTGTAGGGTAAAGAAGGACATTGATTAGTTTCAATTTTATTAGATTTATTTTGATTTAGAATAGATATAGAGAAATATTGGCTTAGAAGCAATGATTTAATTTGATTAAGTACTTAGAATAGATCATTAAATATTGCCCTTCATAGGTTTCTATTGAGGATAATTTTCGTTGATAGAATATATTATTGTAGACAATAGATTTGCACATGCATTGATAGAACATTTTCATTTTTTTCAAAATTTAGATAGAATTTAAATTGCAAGATTAGACATAGCATAGTGATCTCAGTCGAAGAAGATTTTATCTTTACATTGTTTCAGTTTCCTTTCTCAGAAAGATTTAGATTCATATTTTTAGGATAAATTTAGACTCTGTTTGTTGATATTTCGCTTGATTAGAAATAGGATAAACTCTAGAATGATTCAATGTTAGTTTCTATCCAGTAAAACTTTTAGCATGTGACAGATTTTAGTTGTTGAATTAGTTTATGTAGACTTGTTTTACATAGGTTGTTCCATTCAATAGACTTAATCTGGAATTTGATTAAAGTAGAAGACAATAGAAAAATGATCATTACATTTATCATAGGATTAATGAGTTCTTAAATTCGATTTATTTCTTAGTGTTTAGTTCCACTTTTTCCTTGGAATTCTCACTCTTCTGCCTCTGTTTTGATATTTTGGGCATCTTTACTGTGTCCACTCTGGCTTCATTGTGTGCTTGATACTGGGCTACCCGAGTCGTTTGAGATAGTGGTTTCCTTCCTTGTTGGACTTCATGGCCTTCTTGGACCATGGATTCCTTATTGGCTTCTTATACTTTGATGCATTATCATCCATATGCATATCTAGGTTTTTCATTTTTATAGATCAAATATTTGTGATGTATGTGGAACTCACTGCTAAAAGACAAGTCAGCAAGAAGCAGAGATTTGTTAAAGCACACAAAATATCACCAACCATTTAAGTCTAACTTGCAAACATCTCAAGCCAATTGAGTTCAGTTTCTTCTTCGACCTTCTCTAGCTTAAAAGGTTCTAGGAAACAAAATAAGAAACCAAAGAAAAAAAAAAAACATAGACATGCATAATCCAACAATCAAATTCCTATAAGTTCATCTCAAATGCTAAGCATGAGGTCAACTTTACTAACAATACTTAAACATTCAAATTCATCAATCCACAAGTCCTAGGAAGTTAAAGGAATATGACATCAAGTACTTCAACTTCTATCTAAAAAAGATTAATGACAAACAATAAAAAACAGAAGAATGTACCTCGACTTGCAATAATCACACAAGCTAGAAACAAATAACGCCAACGGAAAAACCAAAGAATAACCCTATAGAGATGTAATCTAGGATTAAAACCTCTTTTTGCAGTAACCCAATATTAAATGCAATTAATCACCAAAGCCAAAATCAAATAACGCCAACAGACAAGCAACAGAAAAACCATCTATATAGATGTGGAGATCATTTGAACAGTTTCAACTAATGTACATAAATTGCGCTGGAGACAAGTTTAAAATTCTTAATCAGTACCTCAAATCCCAAAAGTAAAAATTAATCCACAACTTAAATATTTATGTATTTTCACAACTTGTTTTTTCACAACTCAAATAAAGAATAGCTAGAGGAATGAGATATCACAAGAGTTTAGTGAACAACTAACGAAAACAAGAGTTTAGTGAATAACTAAGGAAAAGATATTTACATTTTTACACAACTCAAATACAGAGGAGTTACAGGGATCATATATAACAAAAGTTCAATGAACAACTAACTAAAACATATTTACGTTTGTTAACCAGTTTCATGGATTGTAAAAGCAAAGTGCCCGACTAAGTTCAAACACTCGACCTGTCCAAGGTTTGTAACAAAGAATTTGAAATACTCTATTTATATAGAAGGTTGTCCACAAAACGGGGTTACAAGATTATTGAAAAATTAATAATAATAATTTAAGCTAACTTTGTGGTTGAATTGATTTAATTTTTTTTATAATTTAAGTAAGTCACACAGTAACCAACACTTGAAGATAAAACATTTATAATCAAAATTCAATTAAAAAATAAAAACATTGAAAACATTTTTTAATAACAAAAAAATGTAAATATAAATATAAAAAAAATGAATTAACAATACACTTTCTAATTACCAAACATTTGTTAAATTAGTTACAACAAGCATGTGGGGTTATGATGTTATTTGTCACGTAGTCATATGCATTAATGTCATATTAACTTGACTCATATAGTCTTTCCCTATTTGCAAACTCAATCTCCCTCCATTATTCCTTTGGTGATGGTGATGTAAGTACCCTTTAGATTAGGCAACACTCAACATATGCAGCTTCCCCTTTATCCTACAAATTTATTTATCTTAAAAAATACAATTTTACTAAATTTTGGGTGGGGGTT
Organism: Picea engelmannii; assembly: GCA_009831015.1. NCBI lineage: Eukaryota > Viridiplantae > Streptophyta > Pinopsida > Pinales > Pinaceae > Picea > Picea engelmannii. The sequence continues at coordinate 231,242 of ML777548.1, forward strand.
ATGGGTTCCTTTCGTTCCCAACCCTTTGGATAACTACTCTAACCACTTGATTTGAGTATAAAAAAAATCCAAGGGTAGATGAGATATCATCATGCCATTTTGCACCAATATGTTGGCCATATATTTCCCAGTTTCCAAGCCTCTTATCTTGTGTCTCTAATTTATCCCCTTCATACCTCTTAAAACTAGTGTTTCCAATAGTCCTTCCTCCCTTTTTCTATTTTTTCTTTCCCACTTCAGCAAAGGAGTTTGAGGTAGTGTTTATGGTCATTGGTTTGGGTGGATGGACCTACAATCCAGTTTTGATGCAACCCGACAATGGTTAGAGGTTGTAGTTACGGCTAATAGGTTGAGATTCATTATAACATAGATATTGCATTAAACTTTCTCTTAAATTTGAATAGAAACAACACAAGGGGTTCAATCACAATTGTTGAAAGGAGAAATAAATAGTATTATATATTAAAGGAATATAAACGGAGGAAATTTGTCTACTCGTTCTCATTATCACAAGTATTTACATATACAAATGTATTATCAACATTAGATCCAATAACATAGACTTGTCTCTAAACATTGTACACAATATTTGGCCTTTGCACCCGAGTTTGTAATCTTCAACTCTACTCTACTCCTCTTTCTCCTTTTTATTCCTCCTTGTTCTCTTCGACGTCTCTACCCATTCATTATTGCTTCATGAATACCACCTCAAGGGGTTTCATATTGTGTTTTTATATACACCAACAAACCTAAAATGATTATCCAATAGTACATTTCCAAATATATATTTCATTTGTTCATGAAATACTTCAAATCAAGGTACCAAAATCATTATAATTTCATAAACAAAGAGATCTTGAAGAGTAATTAATTTGTGTCTTATATTATTGAAGGTGAGTTAAATTTTTTTTGTTCATGAAATACTTCAAATCAAGGTACCAAAATCATTATAATTTCATAAACAAAGAGATCTTGAAGAGTAATTAATTTGTGTCTTATATTATTGAAGGTGAGTTAAATTTTTTAAAAATGGTATTGATGCTTAACCTACTATGTATTACAAATATAGCCAACAAATTTTTTTAGATATAATGACACACAAAACCCTTATAAAAACGGTTTGTTTGTTGGTTTTATGTTTCAAATATCCTTATTATTTTTAGTGTTGGATAAAGATATTCATTTTCATATTACTCACCTTTTAAAAATTCGTCTAGGCATTGAGATTTCTTCAGAGAATCTCTTGTTGTTAGTAAATTAGAAAATTTCTTCAACTTCCATTTTCATACAATTATTGAATTCTACATAGAGAAAAAGAAAGATTTAGATTACATGCCGACAAAAAGAAAAAGTGTTTCTACTAGCAGAATGAATCAAATTGGTTCTTCCCATCTCAAAAGAACAAATTGGTTTGCTTAACGGATAAGGCAAAAAATTCATGACTGAACATCAACTGTAGGAGTCATTTAACCCAGTACCAAAAAACACAAATTTGGAAGAAATTTATACTTCAAACAAACTTGAGTGAACGAGTACTGCAACTAGATTTCAAGAAAACTAAATATACTATGTGGCATACATCCTCCACAAAAATCTGTCTAATCTGGCTATGCAAAGTTCAGAAACAATACAAATTGCGATATCAACTATATGAGTCATTTAACCCAGTACCAAACAACACAAATATTGAAGAAATTTAAACTTCAAACAAACTTGAGTGAACGAGTACTATACTATGTGGCATACATCCTCCACGAAAATCTATCTAATCTCGCTATGCAAAGTTCAGAAACAATAAAAATTGCGATATTATGCTAAATGTCAATCTAAGTTGGACATTCAAAAATTAGGATCTTCAACAGAACCCTCAAACTCGGCAACCTTATCCAAAAGCCAACGTTTCTGCGCTTTTAGCTTTTTGATATTCCTGCCAATCTGTTTCTGCTCATTTATGAGAGAAGAGTATTCTTCCTCTAGAATCGAGTAATCACGCCTCAAGGCTCAATACTTATCGATCAAGGAATCATGCCTCAGGGATCGATACTTCTCGGCTAATTTAGTGGGCAGTGAATGTTCTCGAAGACCATCTGATTGAGACCTGGAGCTATCCACTTTCTCCTCAGAATTCTCACTCTTTTGCCTCTGTTTTGATGTTTTTGGGATCTTTACTGCCTCCACTCCTGCTTCCAGAGGCGGATTAGTTTGAGACAGTGCTTCCAGAGACGGATTAGTTTGAGACAGTGGTTTCCTTCCTGACTTCTTGGACTTCGTTGCCTTATTGGAAAATTGATTCCCTCCTGGTTTCTTGCACTTCCATGCATTATCATCCATACACATATCTGCTTTTTTCATTTTTATATATCAAATATTTCTGATATATCTGGAGCTCACTGCTAAAAGATAAGTCAGAAATATATCTGGAGCTCACTGCTAAAAGATAAGTCAACTGGAAGCAGAGATCTGTTAAATCACTCAAAATATAAGGATCCCTTAAACCATTCTAAGAAGTAGTCATATAAACAATGATTGCTAGAATAATTATGCTAATGTAATTAACAATACATTTCGCTGGCCCGTTATCCAGTTCTGTAAATCGGATTCTACACTAAGAGATGAATAATATGTTCATTTTTTGTCCGATGGATAGTCATAATGTCTTTCTAACTTTAGGTCGAGAAACTGAAACGGCGGTGTGTGCCTCTCCAGGGTGTTTAAGCAGCACATAATTACATTTCAGCGAATTTTAAAATAAAAAATAAAATTATTGTAATGGAGTGAGATGTGATTTCATGGGTGAAAGTGGAGTATTGTAATAAATAATAGATGTGCCTTTTTATTGTGCTGAAATTTTATATTTAATTTAATATACATTTACTTGCAATAATCTAGTATTAAAACCTCTATTTGCAGTATCCCAATAGCAAATGTGATTTCTGAAAACAATTTAACCCTCTTAATCACAATTACACCTCTTAATCACCTCTTAATCACAATCACACAGGTAAAAAACAAATAACACCAACTGACAAGCAAAGGATCATACATAACTCAAATACCGAGTAACTAAAGGGATCATATATAACAATAGTTCACTGAACAACTAACCGAAACATATTTACATTTTTAACAACCTTCATGGATTGTAAAAGCTATGATGTAAATAAAATGTCAGTCTGCCCTGAACTTCATCAAAGGCCAAAACCTTCGTAAAGGTAAAATATTTATAATCAAAATTCAGTGAAAAATATAAAACATTTAAAACATTTTTTAATAAAAGAAAATATAAAGAAAATTGTAAAGAAAATGAATCAATAATACACTCATTAATTACCAAACATTTGTTAAATTAGTACAACAATCTTATGGGGTCATGAGATTATTTTTCACATCATATCCATTGATGCACTATTGAATTGACTCATATACCCTTTCCTTATTTGCAAACTCAATCTCCCTCACTAACAAAACCTATTTTTGGTGATGTAAGTACCCTATGGATTATGCAACATGGTACATATGCAACTTGCCCTTTATCATAAAAATTTATTTGGCTAAAAAATACAATTTTAGTAAATTTTGGGTGGGGCTAAGGGTTCCTCTTTTTCCCAACACCGTATTGACTATGGATAACTAATCTAACAACTTGATTGGAGTATAAAACAGAACCAAGGGTAGATGAGATATCATCATTCCATTTTGCACCATTATGTTGGCCATGCAAAACCAACAGTCCTTGCTCCTCTTTTCTATTTTCTCTTTCCCACCCGAGAAAAAGAGTTGGAGGTAGTGTTGATCGTCATTGGCCTGAGTGGATGGACATACAGTCGAGTTTCGATGACACACCCTAATGGTTACAAGTTGTATGATCCGGGTGGATATCGGTGGCAACCTACCTATTCCACTAACATGAAAAATAGTTTCCACCTTTGGAGTTATTCAGCAACTTTTTGGGTCCCAAACTTCCGGGGCCGTTTTGAGGCCCTAAATGATGTCTTTTTGGGTATTTGGGGCCACCTGACTGCCATACGCTCTCGCTCAAGCTAGTTAAAAGTCATTCTTCTCAGTTAGAAATTTCAAACGTTGAATTGAGTGTCGAAAACAATATGAAAAATTTATGCCCCCATGAAGTTGACGTATCAACTACCCCCATCGGGTCTCGCAAACCTTTTGGCTTTTCTTCTTCTGAGGTTAGGGTTTTGGCTTTTGCTTATATTAAAAAGGCCTTTGGAGCCTCATTGTCACAATCATCTTCTTGCAAATGCAAGTAGCCATCACATCTCTTCTCAGAGATAAGTTGCCACAATTCTAACGAGTCTTTCACTCTATATCTCTATACATTTATTTCATCAATAGAAATCATGTATTACTATATTTCTTTATTTATCACAATATTTATATGTCTTTCAGTGTAATATCTCTTCTTTCTTTTCGTTATAAAAAATAATCAGGATCAGTGCTATCATAGTAGGCTTCTCTTGATCGATTTTAATTGCATGTCCCCAACGAGGTTTGAGTATAGCAAGTCGGGTCTTGATCTTGTCTATCTTGAGGAAAATTACTCTGGCATGCCCAACAAACCCTCCATGGCATAAGAAAATAAAAATGATAGAGCAGATGATTTTATTAATTTCTTTCTTCAGCAAACTCTCATGCAACAGAGGGGCGAAATGATGGAGAATTTTTCCCACATCCTTCAATGTCTGTCGATAAAAACATGTGCATCATCATCAAGTGGCCACTTTTAAGGCACCTCGCCTTTGAAGATATATGTTAATTTTGATATTTCCATATTTGAAGTACAAATAGATGTGGATGCCCTAGAAAAATGGTTAAATCTACTAGAAGGTTATTTCTCTATTCATAATGTATTCGACATGGAAAAGATACCTTTGCACTCCTTAAGGCTCCCCCACATGTTAAACATTGGTGTGAAACTTAATCGGAGCAAAGTTCCACAGAGGAGTCTGGAATATATGAGTTCGAGCCAATACATGAGATGGACCACACTATGGAAAGAGAGGGGCCAAGCAGTGTCGCAGTTCACAATTACCTTCCATACCTTGTGCACCAATCTGGGTATCAAATACTACGAGTGACATTTAGTTCTGACATACCTCATGGCTGTACATAGATACATTCAAACTGAAAGAGATTTTTTGGACATCTCATCACTCGGTTCTGCTTATTGATATGTTGTTAAAATCAAACAAAAATTTAAGCACCAGAATAAGAGGGATTTAGGGTCTTCAAATCCATAACATCAAAGTATGATAAAGACAACCCTAACAAACAACCTCCCAAAAACCAGTTCAAGCCACAGGAAAAGAAGGATAATAAAAATATGAAGAAGGACACCCGAAAATGGTGTGATTTCCACTAAATTCCCTGGCACAACACCAATGAATGTCTCTCAAAATAGTCATTAGTAGTCGAGATCGAAGACAAGGAGTTGAACCCTCATTCATAATATGATTCAAAAAATATTGATAGAATATAGATCAACGATGCATATCCCACTAGTATTGTCGCGAGCACAAAAATTATATGAGAAGAACCAATAGATCCGTAAGAGGGGAAACACCTTTTACATTCACAGATTTAGGTGAAGGGGACCTCGTTGCATTCATTTTTTATAATAGAAGCCAGAAGAACCTCGTCTCAATAGAGGTCTTCAAATAGTTAGGATTGTCGAAAACACCATACTCATAGCCATACAACATTGGGAGGCTTCACCAATGAAGAGATCTTTGTTTCAACTAGTAGTGTCAATTGTCATATGGCATCAATCCCTTCAAGCATGAGGTATTATGTGATGTTTCCCTGATGGATGTCTGTGATGTTCTCTTGGACCAACCATATATGTGGAAGAGCCATGCTAGAGCTTGAAAATTGAGAACCGAAACAATGTGCAAAAAGAAGGTGTGAGCATCACATGACCTGCACCAAAGGAAGAAAAGGGGATTTTGTATAATTTCTCTGTTCATTTAGGAGCCTGTGGAGTCAATCTGACGCGACACTTGGAACGATCCAGAGACCAAAAAGTCGCAGAACCCCGAAGGGGAGGGGGTGTTGCATCATACATTTTTGGTACATGGTATGGTGTTGATATACATAGTTTATGTACATGTTTGGTACACGGTTTATGGTACATGTTGTGGTACAAGATGATGCATGGTATAGGGTTGGTACATGGTATGGTACACGAAAATATCTTGTAATGATATGTTGGTAACATTGGTGCATGCTTGGTAGAGGCATGTGTTGATGATGTTGAGCATATCGTTTGAAAGGGGGTTGTAGACTCCTTCTTGTTGGGGCCGGAGAATTAATGAGTTGGAACTTCCTTCTGGTTGGATCGTTAGAGCTATGTGGTTATATCCACTTCTAGTTGTCCATAGAACCTAGTTGGTTGTATCGTACTTATTGTTGGAGCCATAGAATCAAGGAGTTGTAACTTCCTTTATGTTGGAGACTCGGAATATGGGGTTGGAGCCTCCTTCGAGTTGTATTTGGAGAATTGGGAAGTTGGTGATTCATATGAATCTATTATTCATATATATAAGAAATCATTATGTGGTTTTCTCCCATTTTGGTTTCCACGTAAACACTGGTGTATTGTGTTATTGATGTGATGTTGATGTGAT
>ML777548.1:237935-259557 GCA_009831015.1 Picea engelmannii
TCTTAGTAGTGAAACAAGACCATTGCACTAGAAAACTACGACGTGGTTTGGTTGATTGTCTAGTGGGATAGTTATATTCCACAATGTGCCACATGGGAGGATGCACGTGAGATGCCTCGGTAGTTTCCATATTTATTTTGCGAGCTTGATAAATACAGGAGTAACACCCGTATTTATTGTTTTCATTGTTAGATTGTACAAACATTATATTGAAGTTTAAAACAATAGGGGGTGCATGTAACATCTAGATTTCATCGACCATATCTTCATAACATTGATTATTCTTTGAGGACACTTTAGTGCGAGTGATCCGGATAAACATGGTACATTATGATTATTTGATTTGTTTTATGAGTTTATGTTATGATTGAGTACTGAAATTTTGATATATTATTAATATTGATGTATAACATTGACAAGTATTATGATGAGGTTTCGTGAGTGTGCAGTAAACATGACATGATGAGTATGTTTATGGCATCAACATAATTCCTTGGAATCTAGATTGAGTGAGGGAGTGGAATATTGACTTTGATTATGAGTACTTGTTTTTATTACACATGTTTTTACTACGCACGTATTATGATGATTCATTGGATGCATGAATGTTGATTCTTGCTACTAAAACTCACATATGAAGTAAAGGGGTCATACACAAATATCATATAAATGAGGGATGGGTGTGGTAGCTTCCATGTCACATCCTATTATCCCCAGAACTGAAGGTTAACAAAGGCCTTATTCATGATAGGTTCATACGTACAACTTACAAACTAAGTCAATTTGCAAGTGGCGCCCTTGGAGAATATAGGTGCTTCTTCAATGGCAGGTTGCATGAATAAATTAATGATCTAATAAAAATATATCATGCCTTAGAGAATAAAACAAATATGTAGAACTGATAGAAAAGAGAATATAAATTTATACAAATTTAAAAACTGGAAATATAATAATATCTAAGTCCAATTATTATGCCTAAGTAAATTTTATAGAGATAAGTCTAAGGGAGTTTAGACTAAATAAAATTAAACTAAATATAACCTAGAAAAATGAGAATAAAAATTGACACAATGATTTTCTTCTGTATGAAATATCATCTCCTTTCCCCCTTCCTTTATTTCCACTATTCCATTATCATAATTTTAGACCCTTTACAACCCTTGATTCTTCATCATTTATTACCCTTTCCATACACCCAATGATTTGATCAAAGTTGTTGGCCCTTGACCAAGTTTTGAAGGATCTTGACCAAGTTTTACCTATTTTAGGACTTAGACAGCCTGTCGAAGGAGGAGCACAAGATGAAGTAGAGATCACATAATATAGGCCCCTTTTTGGGTCCTTTTTGGACTTTTGGGATGATGTAATGGGAATGAGATATCGACCCATGGGTTCACCGATGTTTAGGCTTATCTTGTAAAGTATAAATGGAAGTCAAGGTAGTGTAAGAAGTAGAAACCGATAGGTTGATGAACTAAGTGCTAGATCTATGTGATTGAAGGATTGTAAGTGCTTTGTGCCTATGTGGGACTTGCAGAGCTAAGTGCAGGTCATTTTAATAAGTTGTGGAATATTGTGTTCTTAGATCTACTCGAGCAAGGAGGATATAGCAAACTGCACAGATCTCCTATCGTAGGCAGAGTAGGGTTTTGACTGCTATTTGATTATAACCAATTGACTCAAGACAATAAAGAAGAAGAGTTGGTAGACGTAGCCCTAGGGTGAGGGTGAAACACTTAAACATTGTGTTGTTATTCTTTGTGCCTTGTCTTGATGTGTTTATGTCTTCTATTGCTAAGTTTTTTGGTAGAGATAAATAAATCTTCTTATGATTTGTGCTAATGATGTGTAAGATTGTAATATCAGACCTAAATGAATGTGCTTAGTGCTTGATATTCTTGATCTACCTATATGTTTATGATTAGTGATTACATACATAATATCTGAGTGAATGATGCGATGCTTTATTCTATCTGTGTAGTAGAATAATGGTTGAATATTGATGAACTGTCGGTGCTAAGTGTGTTGTTGAGTATTATAATCAGATATCTGTGTCTCTTCTAAGGTTACAAACATCTCATTCCTTCAACCACTCCTTTCTTTACCTCAGATGAGACCTCATCTTCTTCACATGTGTTGCTGAAAGGGTCGGTAGTTAGGGTTTTATTGGTGCATTGTTGTAGCGTTGAACCCTAGGTATGCCCCTGTGCCAACAAATGGTTCCATTGTCGGGACCTGAAACTATGATTGCTAGGAACTGAGGAAAAAGAAACTTTGTGAAAATATCCATCCTAAAACTATGAAATATCTGTGCGTACATCTGTTGCTCTAGTGCACAGTACTCTACTTATTTTAAGAAGCTTTGTGCTGAAGAAAAGAAGTTTGATCGAAATAAAAGAGGTAAGATGTGTAAGCTTTGTGCTCTAATAAAGGTAAAAATAGTGAAAAGTTTTAGATATGAAAGCTTTGTTCCTAGATATAGAAGTAAGATTAGTGGAAATTTTTGTTCCTAGAGTATGTATCTAGGTATTATTAATAGATTTTGTCCTAGCTTGAAAACTAGGGCACTAATAGATGAAACAAGGTTTGATATGAATAGATCTTATAAGAATAGTGAAAGATTTGTTATACCTATGCATAGAAAGGATGTTTGGACTAACAAATGAATGAAAGATCCTAGAAAGAACTTGTTGCGGGTTAGATCCTATGATCTTGGCATGCAATACAGTAGGGGTTGGGGATAATTTAAAAGAAAGAGAGGATTAACCCTCTGTTATAGTTGCAAAAGACCAAGACATCTTGCTAAAGAATGCCTTGGCAGGATATCTAGTTGTGTTTGTTGCAAAGCTATGGACCACGAAGTGTCAGATTTCCCTAGAATGATTGCTAATCTTGAAGGAATAAATCTAAGTCGAGAAAACCCCAAGGTAGATCCAGAAACTAAGGTTATGGAAGAACCCCAGAAAGAATTAGAGAAATTATTTCTAAAGATGAAAGAAACCCTAAATGATCGGAGGCATGTCAGCTTATCAAAAATATTCAAAGAAAATGAATGGATTGAAGCACGAATAGGAGACTACGACATTTACTGTGTTCTAAATGAGGAAACACATGTGAATATCATGACAAAAAGAACTTGGAAACTTTTAAGAAATACTTCTATGACTCATTCCCTGGGAGGAATAGGGTTATTTAGAGGAAAGAAAGTAAACTTGTGTGGGAGGCTCACTTAGATACCTATGAATGAAAATGGTACTTCGACATAAGAATATTTTGAGATTATTAAACTTACTGAGGACAATGCCCCATTTACCATGTTACTAGGAAAACCTTAGATTGAAGAGATCAGGCTAGAAGGCAAGAAGAAGAAGAAGTTTTGGAACAAAAGAAACAAGAGTTAAGAGATTGCATGACTAGAAGGATTGCACACTTGATTGAAGAACAAGAGAACAGATCGAAGCTATTTAACATCACAGACCTGGATGTCAAAGTTGTAAGAACATTAGAGGACCCAAAAAATATTGAAGAACCCACCCCAGATAAAGAAGATGTATTACCCCTGAATCCCAGGAGAGAATCTCAACAACGCGAAGTGACTCTCTCCAAATAATATAAGAATCAAAATGGAAGAAGGAATATCGAGACGACACTCACTGGAAAGAAGGATAGAAAACTAAGTAATAAGAGAGCTAAGATTGAAAAGTTATAGAAGGTTTCAGAGAGAACTATGGAAAAGGAAGATTTGTAGAATTGGAGCTTTGTTGGGAAATCAAAACAACGACACATGGCACTTCACCATGGTGAAGAAATATAGTCGTTGGGGACATTATAACCATTCGACCGATGCCCCAAATAGATAGAAATGCATTTAAGGTTCGCCACTAGAACATTGGACTGTTCCATAAGAGACAAAACAAAGTCAATGAAGGCCTCATACCCGTTGCAAGCGAACCATTATCGAGTTACCTATTTATCCTGTTGTGCCATGAACCAAGAACACTTTTGCTAACTGAGAATTTCATCCCACATACTAAGTGAATATTGCACAGTGATCATCACCTTGTTGTTATCTCTTACATTGCAGTGTATGAGTTAATCTTGAACCTGATCTAATTAATCCCGAGCACGTATGTCCGATGAGATCACCAGAGTTGAAGAATCAGTGACATAAGTACTCCTCAACTTGATGACTGAAAGAGTCATTTCAGAGAGAGGATTATATATAGGTGTACAGGCTTCATCCACGATAACAATTTAAGCATCCTCATCAACTATTCGAGCCGGACCATCCTGACCATCCAATGAAAAGTGAACCAAGCACAAGGATGATCTTGGGAATGCTAAATTGATCTCGAGTATATTACCTACCTATATTCCACCTCTGAGAGGCACAGTGAATCGGGATAGTGCACCTAGATACTTTGATTATACCTTGGTTATGACGTACCTCTTGAAGGAGATACACATAGTTTGAGCATACCAAGATAAGATTGCGGCATTGAAGTTTAGTGAATTCCACCTCAGCGCACGAAAGGTTTATAACATGCTTGCTCCACATAAGTACCTGAATATAAAAAAAGGAAAGAATTTGAAGATCGTCCCTGAGTCATGGACCCATAACCTCGTGCAGTCCACCCTGCTCAATGTCATGAAGATTCCTCACTTCGGACGACACTAGGAGGTGAATGCATGTGTCAAGCTACTATTGTCTTGTTACCATGGTGGTTATTTGTGGCGAAACCATTGGATAATAGTTGATCCAATGTTAATCAATTGGATCACAGGGTTTAGTATGCAACGCCCTGGTCCATGATATTTTTACCCTAGAAGAACCATGGATCGTGCTCTACCACAAAAGATCAAGGATACATATGAGGATGTCGAGAAGGGAACGCGAGGCTACAAGGTAGCTTCTATTTAGAGTGGTTCATTGTGCCTCTCCTATCAATTGATTGCAGGGAAGTTAGTACGGAAGAACCGACCCATGCAAGTCACTGGTTTTGTAGTCAACCTCCCAAGGAAGTGCACATAAGGAATTTAGATGAGATGGGCGAAGTACCTGGTGAACCAATTAGAACTCGACTGCAAAGAGGCCCAGGATCAAGGGTACAAATTTCATTTTAGCTGGATATTGATCCTGATCACTTTTATTGCCCGGGGGATGCTAGAAGGTGAGACCATCTTAGACATCGAGCCCTTTGAGCCACTGACCCCGAGGTTCAATAAATTGTGGTACTCGAGTGAGATAAATAAGAAATGGAAATCAAATGTTTTGTTCCATACATATTACAACCAGTTGAAGACATCCATCTAGTATGAACCTTGTATGACTCCGAAAACTTTACACAGGTTCTGGCCTTTGATGAAGTTCAGCGCAGAATGACATTTTATTTACATCATAGTGCGCACTGACGAGCACAAGCAACAACTCCAATCCTACTATAATCTAATGGAGGAGGACTTGGAGGATATCACCAAGGACTGGACAATGGACCTCCTTGTTCTAGTATATCCTGCGGAGATATCTGACCTCGACATCCCAGAAACTACACAAGATACACCCGGACCAAGAAAGACAAAGAAGAATGAAGAAATACATGATTTAAGTAGTGCCTCAGTGAAGACTGCTTCCATATGACCAGAGCAAGGAGGTGATGGCGAAGAGATAGATGGCACAGAAGCTAAACAAAATAAAGGTGAGGTAACTTTGATGAGAGATGAGGAGGACCCCTCGAAGAAAAGGAAGATTTCCCCCCAGAATCCTTCTTCCTAAAAGAAACCAAAACCTATTGTGATCAAGATGTAGAAGATACTCACTCCAAATGATTTTGATTTCATCGTAGAAGAACTAAATGATGCCACAAAGGAGATAGTAGAGAAGAAAGACGATAAGCAAGAGGAGATATACATTCAAATTAAGGATGGTATCCAAGGGGTGCAGCAGGCACTACATTTCAGTCGCACAGTTTCCACTACACCTCTTCCATTGGGAACACCAAAACTGGGATATAAGACAGCTCAAATCCACTCGCTCGCTCATAGAGTCGAAGCTCACCTTCGACAAGTGTAAGAGGAAGCAAAGAAAGCCACTCAGGCTTTGACACAAGTACATGGAGTCCTTGTAGAGAAACATAGTGTTGTAGAACGGGAAAATCTTGCCCTCCAAGCGAAGTTTGATGAAGAAAAATCCCAGCAACAACAAGAAAAGAAACATTTGCTCACAAAGAAAATGGAAGTGAAGGAAATTTTCAACAGATAACTTCGCTCTGTGATAGTTATAGAAGTAAAGGTTGAAGAGTGAGTTCCATAACAAGTAGTGCAACTTGAAGAAGTGATTCAACAGATTAAACAACGCATAGCAGATTTGGAGCTACCCGCAGTACCCAAGACTCCTCAAGATATAAGAGATCAAAGGGAAAAAACCACTAGGAGTGCAATTGACAGATTGAAATTCATTGCCCTGGAATGGAACCAGTTGAGTAACCGCAATGCCCAAACATATGAGAACCTCACCCAAAATCCAGAGTTGCGGGAATTAGAGTCGCATCTTCAAGAAGTGAAGAAACACACAAACATACTATAGGCACAGCTGAAAGAACTATCAATCGTAGAAAGAATGAACTGGTCTCAAGAGAAATGCATTGCCCAACAACAGATCCATACGATTCAAAGCATAGTTATGGAAGTAACTCAACAAATCAAACTAGTACAAGATAAGGCATGCCAATTGTTCATAGAGGTTGAAAGTCGAGGAGCCAAACTAGATAATGTTGTTAATGTAGGATAAGAGCACCTAGAAGGGCCTGTGAATGACGTAGTAATCCAGGAGTTCATCGAACAAGAGGGTGTAGCACAGCAACAGGTCGATGCAACTTGAGGCTTTGGAAGCAGAATTGATCAGACCAGAGTGACTTTGGACGAGTCATAGGTGAGTGTTGGGGGCATGTTGGCCCTTGACCAATTTTTGAGGGATCTTAACCAAGTTTTACCTATTTTGGGACTTCAACAGCCTGTCGAAGGAGGAGCGCAAGATAAAGCAAAGATCAAGGGATCTCGACCTCTTTTTGGGTCATTTTTGGGTTTTTCGGATTATATAATGTGAATGGGATGTCATCCCATGGGTTCACCCATGTTTAGGCCTATCTTGTAAAGTATAAATAGAAGTCTAAGCAATGTAAGAAGTAGAGATGGCTAGGTTGATGAGCTTAGTGCTAGATCTATGTGATTGAAGGATTGTAAGTGCTATGTGCTTGTGCGAGACTTCCAGAGCTAAGTGTAAGTCATTGTAAGAACTTGTGGAAGACTATGTCGTTAGATCTACTTGGGGAAGGAGGATCTAGCGAACTACGCAAATCTCCTTTCCTAGGTAGAGTAGGGTTTTGATGGCTTTGTGCTTGTAACTGATTGAATGAAGACAATAAAGAATAAGAGTTGGTGGATATAGCCCCAGGGTGGGGGTGAACCATGTAAACACTATTTTGTTCTACTTTGTGCCTTGTCTTGATGTGTTTATGTCTTCAACTGCTAAGTTCTTTGGTAGAGATAGATAAATCTTCTTATGCTTTGTGCTAATGATGTGTAAAAATGTTAGATCTGACCAAAATGAATGTGATTAGTGCTTGATCTACTAGATCTACCTCTTTGTTTATGATAAGTTCTTACATACATCAGATCTGAGTGAATGATGTGATGTCCTATTTTATTCGTGCAGTAGAATAGTGGTTGAATATTGATGAATTGTCGGTGATAAGTGCTCTGTCAAGTATTATAATCACATATCTGTTTCCCATCTAAGGTTGTGGACATATAAGTTTTGCAACTACCCCTGCCTCTACCTCGAGTGAGACTTCATCTTCTTTGCAAGTGTTGCCGAAAGGGCTGATAGTTAGGGTTTTGTTGGTATGATGTTGTAGCATTGAACCCTCAATCTACCCCTATGCAAACAATAGGTATAATGAAAAATGCTCAATATTTGATGTTAATTGTACTCCTCGGTCAACTATTCAAGTCATCATCATACAAAGAGTCATAATTTCACGAACAAAATGTGGACATTGTTCACAAATAATGAGATACTTTGTTGCTCTCATGGTGGTTATGTGAGGATATTATTATATCAACCTCATAGCTAATGGGAATTTTTTTGTTTCCATGATCGTTATGTCATGATCCCATTATTAGTGTAGCACGTTTTGAATTAGATGTTTTATTTTATTCTTTCTTTAGGTGTTTTTTTTCATTTTCCATATGATCTTGTGAAGGTAATATTGCACAATTTAGGAGTTGTATATTTATAGTTTTTGGTATGTGGATGCATTACATTGCCAATTATATATCTATAAAATGCACACAAACCTAGATCACCATTTGAAAGAAAAAACTTGTTGATCAAACTATTGTGTCACATGGGATCACTAAACTCAGCAAGAATAGAGTTGGGACAACTCATTTTTGGTAGACTGAATATATATATCTTTCAAATTTGTTTCTAGGCTATATTCTCTTATGAACATAATTTACAACCCAACTAGAATAATGTTATTTAGATAGGGTATATTCTCTTATGAAAATGCTTCCTTCTTTAATAATGTTGTTATGAAAATGTAACGGCCCTTCGTTATGTCTAAGAAAATTCGAAGCATGCAAAGTAAAAAAATAAAGTTCTTTAAGAAATTAACATCAACACATGATCATGGCAGTGCCTATTAAACAACATCACAAGTAAAGCAGTGTCATCTACTCATCATGAAAATCTCTAATGATGCATTCAATGCATCAATGAAGGATAGAGACACATAACATAAATAGCATAGTAGATTAGCACATCATAATAGCTTGAAGCAATTTACAACTACATTTAATCAGATAATGAATATAAAATGACTATGTGCCCATCCTACCATGCAAGGTTAGAACCTCGAGGACACATAAGCAGCGCTCAATCCGAGGTTCCAATTCATTTTAAGCATTTAAGGTCTCAGGGTTGGCGATTGTTGTGAGGAACAAGGAGGTGTGTACATCCCACTAACCCAATCAATCCAAACTAACTATGTCAAATCAACAACATCAACGATAATCAATTTGATCAATCCAATTCACAATATGCAATGGGACGTCATAATGAATTTTCATTTCGTGCAAGAAGACTAATATCTAAAACTATCATTCATGACATGAAATTCCATTTAGGCGAGAAGTCCTATATCTAAACATCATACATTAACAAATTTGATGGCAAAAGTAATAGTTGTTAAATCAACATACATCAAAAAAAATTAATGACCCAAGGTAATAGTTATTAAGTCCATCATACATTAACAAATTTAATGATGCAAGTAATAATTTTTAATTAAATTAGGGTGCATACCCAAAGTCAATCAATCCTAATAATCATTAAATCAAGGATAACTAAAACAAGTAAATAACTAAAACAATCATTATTTACATTAGATTTCATGGTGCACTAGAAATCTAACCACTTGAGTAACCATGCAATCGATGCGCGCAATCAATCATTAACATAATCATTCCTTGACAGTTAATATTCAATGTGCAAGATTAAGATCCATGCTATTAATTATCCAAAAGAAAGGTAACATTAGATGAAGCATTAAAAAAATCATTTTGTATAGCTATATGGACTCTTAATTAAATAAAGAGTAATTGAGTGAAGGAATGTCAAGATGGTGTAAAACGGTGAAAGTAATAACCAAGGTGAGGTAATACCAAGGTGAATGTAATAACACTCAGAGAAGGGTACGCACCAATAAAAACGCACTGATGAAGGTAAGACGCAGCAGTAAAGTCAATGAGGTGGTAGAGGAAATTTCGCTGAGAAATGGAGCCAACTCGTTGTGTATTAAGGGTAAAATCGTGGAGCCTTTGGAGACCAACAATAGTGTAAGAGGATGAAAACTCGTTGTGTAAGACAAGGAAACCGCTGGGCTAATTTAGAATGCATGACGATGCAAATTCGCTGTGTAAATAAGGGATCGTTGGGCGAATTGAAGAACGAAATTGCTGAGTAAAATACAAAATAATCACAGAGCATGACGATGCAAATTTGATGTGTAAATCAAGGAATCGCTGGGAGAATTTAAGAATGAGTTTGCTGAGTAAAAATAAAAAATGATGGCAGAGGCCAACTGTCGAAAGCTGAGGAAAAGGGAACACGGTCCAAAAAGAAATTAAAAACGCAAAGGTGCACTGAATTCCCTCCAGATCAATTTCGGGGATTAAAATAGGAGAGAGAACAATCAACGCGGAGGCTACTGAATAATTAGACATCCAATCGGCTTTCACACCTCTCCAATTTATACTTCACTATCGTCAATAGATGCACGGACCCAAGAGAATAACGTCTATTTGTCTCGTGCAATTAAGAACACTATTTTTAGAAGTGGCTATAATGACTAAATTATTTAATTTTCAGCTTAGAGGGATTCTTATTAGATGTGCCATCTGAGGAAATCAATTCGCAGAGGTTAACGAGAGAGAAAATGCCCAGGAGAGATTACCTTTGTTGGGCAGAGAATTGTTCACAGTGGTTGTGGACGCATGGGAAAACATCTAAAAAAAGCGCAGAGACGAATGTTCAATCGCAGAGGAAGAAGGAAATTCGTTGGTGGGTAAACAAAACGTGGTTAAAATGCTTGGGGCGTCATTCAGCCCAACGCAGATGTTGAATGAGCAATCACAGAGGACAACTTTACTGCAGAATAAGAAAAAACGTGGGTAGGGATTAGAAGAATTTTTAAATTGGTTAGAGATCAATTGGCTGGAAGCCGCCTCATTAGAAAATTTTCAATTTGGAAAAAAAAACGTGGTGTGGATCGGATAGTACAAATTCAGGTTCAAATTAAATGGTAGTGATCAAACATTCTAGATGTAGACATTCAAACTCAAATTTTCATAGAAAAAATGGTGGTGAAATTATTAGGAATCCTCCTCTAGCATTTCTAAAAGCATCTAGGAGATTATATCTTGATCTTAAGATATCATACATTTACTCAAGGTAAAAATCGAAAACTAAAGTATACAGAATAATCCAAATTCATTGACAAGTTCAATAAAAAGTATCATAACCAAAAGCGAGAAATCGATATCCCACGCTTGTGTTTCATCCTTCTCCCCGTTTGCTAATCATGAAGACCTCACTCGTACCTCCCAGCCAACACTAAGGTGACTTTCTTCCCCCTTATCCCCCTGAGCCACAAAGAGGTCACGCACAAACACAATAAGAAAACTCTAGCTCCCAACTCACCTCGCCTTTGAATAATTTTGGTATTTGTCCAACCCTTGGAGTCAATACTCCATCAAGAGACCTTGTGAGAGACTAAGGGCCTCTAAGGAATAAGGACCCTGCCTTATTGTGTTCCCCTTACAATCTTCGTGAGCGACTATATCAGTCTGCCCTCATGACATCGTGGATCTCTCGAACTAGGTAATTGTTAACCTATAGTTTGAGCCACAATGATAGTGCTAGTAGGTTCTGGCAGGGCTATGCCACACCTCTTCATCAATATATGGTTGTTGTGCATGGCCCCTTTACTCCTTATGTGAGTCTGATTAGAAAGAAATCATTATACTCCATTCATCAACTAAACATTGTCAACAATCCATAAACAACATCATAATATACCCGATCATATGTCACATACCCATAAATACAAATATCCAAACCATATATAGTCCACTCCCTGACTCGATCATGAGTCCAAGGAGTTCCGTTGATGCCATCGACATCCTCAATATGTCGAGTCTCTTGCACACTTAGGAGAAAACCTTCAATAACACTTGTCCATACATAGATATCAAATAACATAGCATTATAATACAACAACATCATCATTAGAATCCATAAGAGAAATAAACAACCATATACAAAACCAGATCACTTGCATGCACGTGTCTTCAAAGAATAAGTAAAATCAAGTGCACGCAATAGAAGGATGTTACAAAGACCCCTTCTTGGTTTAAAATTCATCTAGGAGTTTCACAATATATGTGGAGTAAATAAACTATTTGACAAGATACAAATGTCTAACTATCAAACAAAAATGAAAATTGTTGGCGCATATCATATGCGTCCTCCTAGGTAGTCAAGTGTGGACTATAATTGTCCCACTAGACCTTGACCTCATCAATTGTTCAACAGCATAGTTTTCGAATGCGATAGTCCAAAATGTAGATTGGATATGTCGTGATTGCACCCTTGTCCAACACCTGCAAGGAACCCATGTCAATCACATATGTAAGATCACTAACATAATGTCTCAAGAAAGATGGATGAAAAACATTATGCATATGCCTCAAAGAATGAGGAAAGGATAGTCGATAGGCCACAGACCCTTTCTTTTCCACAACTTCAAAAGGTCCCACAACGTAGAAGAGAGTTTATCGATCTCTTGCGTTTCAACCCACAAGAAGACTCCATCACCAAATTCATAACTACGGTCAATGCAATGCGCATCGACATAACTCTTATGTCGATCGTGTTCTTCTTTGATCATTTGTCTTATCATTTGCATTTGTTCTTCCATTTATTGGCTTGATTTGGGTCCTACCAAGACCCTATCCTCAAGTCGGTACCATCTCAAAGGTGTCTGACATGGTCGCCCATAAAGAAAATCAAATGTTGTCATCTTAATGGTGTTTTAATAGTTGTTGTATGAAAAATCTACCAGTGGAAAGAAATCCCCCCAATTCTTATATTGGTCCATCACATACATACACAACTTATATTCCAATATTTGGTTCTTTCTTTTTGTCTACCCATCTGTCTCCGGGCGATATACAATACTAAAGTTCAGTTGGGTTCCCAAGGCCTCTTGGAAACTAGTCCAAAATCATCCTGTAAACATCGATCCTCAATTGGATATGATCCTCTAAGTCACACCATCCAATATCACTATACCACCGATAAAAACATCTAGCTATGGCTGGCACCTGATACGCCGTACGCACAGGGATAAAATGTGCACTCTTCATCAGAGTGTCAACTACCACGAAAATTGAGTTCTTCCTCCTTGCTGCCAACGACAATCCCACAATGAATTCCATCGAAATGACCTCCCATTTCGGTTATGGAATAACGTATGTCTATAGTAATCCTGTCGGATGTCTATGTTCAACCTTCACTTGTTGACATTCTAGACATCTCTCCATGTTGTTGACTATGCCTGCCTTCATTCCTTTCTAGAAGAATAAGGGTTTCAGGTTTGCTCTCATCTTTTTGACCCCTGAATGAGCCATGTAAACTACTCTATGAGCTTCGTTTAAGATCAAACTTCTCAACTTGTCATTAGGCGGTACGTAAATCTGGTTATTAAGCCTCATTAATATATTGTTGTACAAATTAGATCCCACAAATTTTGGTACCAACATGGTGCCTTGCCCGATATTTTCATTAATCTCTTTATACCAGTCATCATTGTGTTCTATAGTTAGAATATTTTCACTAAGATTTGTCTGAAGAGGTTTCACCAAAAATATGCATGGTCTTTGACTCAACACATCTGGCACTATGTTCATTGTTCCCTTTATATAGGTAATCTAAAAATCGTACTCGCTAAGCAGTTCTTACCAACACCTTTGTCATGCGTTCAAGTCACTTTGCGTAAGAATTTGTTGCAAACCATAGTGGTCCATTTTTAGTTCAATTTTTTGTCGAATTAGGTAGTGTCTCCACACTCTCAAGTAATACACAATGTCCAAATATTCCAAATATTTTGTCTCTTAGTTCCCCTCATGCTTTCTTAGTTTCGTAGAGATGTAAGCGATCACTCGACTGTCTTGTATCAAGACTCCGCCTAAGCCTTCCTTGGATGCGTCTATGCATACCAACAATTCATCGTCCATGTCAGGGAATTTTAGTATGGACATTGTCATCAAAAAATCCTTGATCCTTCGAAATGATTTTGCACATCTCTCGGTCCATAAAAACTTCTTGTTTTTCTTTTGCAATTCCGTAATCAGATTTGTTATCTTCAAAAAACCTCCGATGAACCATCGATAATATTCTGCTAAACCCATGAATCCACGTACTTTGGGTACGTTCGTCGATG
The DNA here is from genome assembly GCA_009831015.1 of Picea engelmannii. Taxonomy (NCBI): domain Eukaryota; kingdom Viridiplantae; phylum Streptophyta; class Pinopsida; order Pinales; family Pinaceae; genus Picea; species Picea engelmannii. The sequence goes on from ML777548.1 coordinate 252,002, forward strand.
CAGGCTGTTATATAATAGCCTCTACATTTGTTGGATCGATAGTGATACCTTATCGTGAGATAACATTACCTAAATAGTGAATCATCGACTGATAGAAAGAGAATTTCGATAGTTTCCCGTATAATTTGTTCTCTCGTAAACATTGTAGTACAAAGCGCAAATGTTCTTCACGTTCTTCCATTGCCCGAGAATATATCAGAATATTTTAATGAATAATTGAACAAACTTGTCCAAGTATTCGCAGAACACCCCATTCATCAAGCTCATGAATACCCCTTCGATGTTTGTTAGTCAAAATGATAAAATGGTAAACACGTAATGTCCAAACCTCATCTTGAATGCGGTCTTAGGAATGTCTTCCTCATTGATCGATAATTGGTGGTATCCTAATCTCAAGTCGATCTTCAAAAACATTGTCACACCTTTCATTTGATCAAGCAAATAACCTATTCTTGGCAAGGGATACTAGTTCTTGATCGTTACCTTGTTTAGTTGGCGGTAGTCAATGCAGAGTCTCCATGACCCATCCTTGTTCTGTATGAAAATAACACGTGCACCCCAAGGTTACACACTTAGACATATAAATCCTAGTTCCAACAACTCTTTCAGTTTCGTTTTCAACTCGTGTAACTCAGGGGTCGACATCCAATAAGGTGTCCTTGCTATCATTTCAATTCCAAGCTTTAAGTCAATGGTAAATTCCAGCTCTCCTTCGGGAGGAAAACCTAGTATCTCTTTTGGGAACACGTCCACAAAATCTCATACTACCAGAAATTTTTCTAATCCTTCTACCACGCCCTTGTTGTTCAGTGCTAGGATTGCATATAGCTTGCATTCCTTGTGCATGCTCTCCTATAGCTGCAGGGAAGAGATGAACCTTAGAGAAACTCCATAGTTTCTTCTTATAATTAACTGTTTCATCTTACAACTCACTATTGCTTCATTCGATTCCAACCAGTCCATATCGACTACGATATCATAATATTCTAAGATCATGATGTAGAGGTTGGCCTTCATTTCAAAATATCTCAGGTTCAAGTTACAGTTCGTAAACTTTCCTCTAACCTTTTGCTTGGCTCTCTAAGCCATTTCCACATAGCTAAATTTGTCTTGTTTGACTTCCTTTACCTTAATTATTTTTAGTGTTGCACCTAAAATAAAGATCTTTGTAGCACTTGGATCTATCAAAATACTAAATTTCTAGTTAGTGATGGTACCTGATGTCTCAAGCACAACAGACTCATGCTCGTCATGACAGTTATTCACCACTGCATGAATCTGATGGGCCTTTCCCAAATCTCCTACTATAGTGTGTCTGAATGACCCAACTACTGTGGCACTCTCAAATGTACAGTCACACTGGTAATGAGGCTCACCACATGTCCAACATTCAATCTTCGGTCCAATACTCATGGTCCCCAAGGTAGAAGCTAATGGCCCACCAACGTGAAACTCTGGTCTGTTCTGCTAAACAGACTTGAATTATTGCTCTTGCAAATGATGTTGTTGTTGCTATTCTTGTCCTCTGTAGGGTTTCCACTACTTAGGCATTGGTCATTGTGGTGTCGTGAACGTGGATCCTATCGAATTTCCTTGATACCCAGATGGATTTCTATATGGGGTCTGATGTTGTTTCATACCATGTCACCTGTCATGTCAGTCTCATAGGGATCCTACTCTGACCCCTACTGAACAGCTTTTCCTCAACTATGAGGGCTTTCTGGATTGCATCATGCAACATCTAAGGCATTAGTATCCTCACTTTTGCACGAATGTTTATGTTAAGGACGAACACAAACTTTTTTACGTTAAGCTTCTTCATGTTCATATGTGGAGCATACCTAAACAACTCCATGAAATGAGCCTCATACTCGGGCACCAAGAGACCACCCTATCATAAGGTGTTGAACTCATTGAGATGGCACTCAATGAATTCCTCATAAAAATACCTGTCTTAGAATCACTCATCGAATAGTTCCTATGACACGTCTTCGACGACCATGTTCAATTGTGGTAGGTGCGTTTTCCACCATAGAAGGGAGCTCTGCTTCAGCTAAAAGACCACCATGCAAACCTTCATGTTGGAGGTGTAGTCACGAAGTGCGAAGCACATCACCATGTTCTCCAACCATGCCTTGGTGGCTACGTCATCTATGGCACCCAAGAACTCAGGAAATTTTACCTTCTCGAGTTCTCAATGAATGCTACCACTATCGGCTCGGATGCCCTGTCAACCCTCAAGGGGGTACATGAGCACTATTCTCATCTCTACCCAGATGAATAATCAAGGCCTATGAGATCCTCTGAAAGGACCTCATCAACCCAACCACATCCCCCACATCAACCTATTCATGTCCAATGACTTGTTCTTCTCCTGGGGGTTTAGACCCCTCTCGCATGGATGCTACTGGAGGTGTTGTGCCTCCTCCCCTAGCACCATGTCATGTTCCTCCGCAACATCCTCTAACCATGATTACCTACATGGACACAATTCAATTTATTTAGTGACAAATTATTAATCAAGTGTTTATACAGTGGAAGGTGTAATGATCCCAAGTCGTGGGGTTGAACCCGGTCTGATAACATATGTAATGACCCTCTGTTATGCCTAAGAAAATTCAAAGCATACAAGGTAAAAAAAAAATTGCATTAGAAAATTAACATCAACACATTTTCATGGAAGTTCTTATTCAACAACATCATAAGTAAAGAGGTACCATCTACTCATCATGGAAATCTCTAATGATGCATTCAATGCATCAATGATGGATAGCGACACATAACATAAATAGCATAGCAGATCATCACATCATAATATCTTGAAGTAATTAACAACATTCAATAAGATAATGAATATAAAATGATTACCCACCCATACTACCCTGCAAGGTGAGGGCCTCCATGACACATAAGCAACTCTCGGGCCTAGGTTCCAATTGATTTTAACCATGTAAGGTCTTAGGGCTAGCGATTATTCTAAGGAACAAGGAGGTGTCTACATGCCACTAACCCAATCAATCCAAACAAACTTTTCTAAATCAACAACATCAACGATAAAAAATTTCATCAATCCATTCCATAATATGAAATCATCCGTTATAATAAATTTTCATTTCGCACAATAAGACTAATATCTAAAACCATCATTCATAACATGAAATTTCATTTGCGCAAGAAGTCATATATCTAAACATCATACATTAACAAATTTGATGGTGCAAGTAATAGTTTTTAAATCAACATACATCATCAAATTTAATGGCCCAAGGTAATATTTATTAAGTCCATCAAACATTACCAAATTTAATGGAGCATGTAATAATTGTTAATTAAATTACACGACAGATGAAAGTTCAATCAATCCTAATCCTCATTAATCAAGCCACAATGTAGTCCACATAAATTTCAACTTCTATTCCATGGCACGTGAGAATTATAATATCAATAATAATCATTCCTTACAATAAATTTTCATTGTGCAAGAAGTAAATAACTAAAACAATCATTCTTTACATTGAATTTCATGGTGCATTAGAAATATAACCACTTGATTAACTATGTGTAACATTAATCGGTGGATGCAATCAATCATTAGCATAATCATTCATTCACAGTAAATATTCAATGCGCAAGATTAAGACCAATGCTATTCAATTATCCAAAATAAAGGTAACATTAGATGAAGCATTAAAAAAAAATTGTATAGCGATATGGACTCTTAATTAATTAAAAATAATTGAGTGAAGGCATGTCATGTTGGGGTAAAAGGGTGAAATTAATAACCAAGGTGAGGTAATACCAAGGTGTATGTAAGAACACCGCTCTTAATTAAATAAAAAAAATTGAGTGAAGGCATGTCATTTTGGGGTAAAAGGGTGAAATTAATAACCAAGGTGAGGTAATACCAAGGTGTATGTAACAACACCGACTAAAGGGTAGGCAACAATAAAAACACAATGATGAAGGTGAGACGCAGTAAAGTCGTTGAGGTGGTAGAGGGAATTTCCTTGAGAAATGCAACTAATATTTTGTGCTAATGTTTATTAAGTCCATCATACATTAACAAATTTAATGGCCCAAGTAATAATTATTAATTAAATTAAGGCATAGATGAAAATTCAATCAATCCTAATCATCATTTAACCAATTTGTAGTGGAGTCCACATAAAACAAGAAGTAAATAACTAAAACAATCATTCTTTACATTGGATTTAATGGTGCACTAGAAATCTAACCACTTGAGTAACCATGTGTAACATTAATCGATTCGAGGAATCAATCATTAACATAATCATTCTAAATATTCAATGAGCAAGATTAAGATCAATGCTATTCAATATTCCAAAAGAAAGGTAACATTAGATGAAGCATTAAAAAAACTTGTTGTATAGTGATATGGACTCTTAATTAAATAAAGAATAATTGAGTGAAGGCAGGTGAAACTGAGGGAAAAGGGTGAAAGTAATAACCAAGGTGAGGTAATACCAAGGTGTATGTAACAACAACGAGTGAAGGGTACGCAGCAATAAAAATGCAGTGATGAAGGTGAGACGCAAGAGTAAAGTCGTTGAGGTGGTAGAGGGAATTTAGCTGAGCAATGCAGCTAATATTTTGCCGTAATATTTATTAATTCCATCATACATTAACAAATTTAATGGGGCAAGTAATAATTGTTAATTAAATTAGGGCACACATGAAAAGTCAATCAATCCTAATCATCATTTAATCAAGTTGTTGTGTAGTTCACATAAAATTCAACTTTTATTCCATGGCACATCAGAAGTATAATATCGATAATAATCATTTCTTAGAATAAATTTTCATTGCGCAAGAATTAAATAACTAAAGGAATCATTATTTACATTGGATTTCATGGTGAACAAGAAATCTAGCCACTTGAGTAACGATGCATAACATTAATCGGTGCATGCAATCAATTAGTAACGTAATCATTCCTTGACGGTAAATATTCAATGCCAAGGATTAAGATCAATGTTATTCAATTATCCAAAAAATTGTATAGCGATATGGACTCTTAATTAAATAAAGAATAATTGAGTGAAGGCATGCCAAAATGGGGTAAAAGTGTGAATGTAATAACCAAGGTGATGTAATACCAAGGTGTATGTAACAACACCGAGTGAAGGGTACGCAGCAATAAAAACAGAGTGATGAAGGTCAGACGCGGCGGTAAAGTCGTTGAGGTGGTAGAGGGAATTTCGTTGAGAAGTCCATTGCGCAAGTAATAATTGTTAATTAAATTAGGGCGTAGAGTAAAAGTCAATCAATCTTGATCATCATTTAATCAAGCCACAGTGTAGTCCACATAAAATTCAACTTTTATTCCATGGCACACGAAAAGTATAATATCAATAATAGTCATTCCTTACAATAAATTTTCATTGCACAAGAAGTAAATAACTAAAACAAGCATTCTTTACATTGGATTTCATGGTGCACTAGATATCTAACCACTTCAGTAACCATTCGTAACATTAATCAGTGTGCGCAATCAATCATTAACATAATCATTCCTTGACAGTAAATATTCAATGCTCAAGATTAAGATCAATGCTATTAAATTATCCAAAAGAAAGGTAACATTAGATGAAGCATTAAAAAAGGCTTTTTGTATAGAGATATGGACTCTTAATTAAATAAAGAGTAACTGAGTGAAGGGTAAAAGGGTGAAAGTAATAACCAAGGTGAGGTAATACCAAGCTGAATGTAATAACACTGAGTGAAGGGTACGCTGCAATCAAAAAACAGTGATGAAGGTAAGACGCAACAGTAAAGTCACTGGGGTGGTAGAGGCAATTTTCTGAGCAATGGAGCCAACTTGCGATGTATTAAGGGTAAAATCGTCGAGCCTGTGGAGACCAAAAACAGTGCAAGAGGATGCAAACTCGTTGTGTAAGACAAGGAAACCGTTGGGCGAATTTGCTGAGTTAAAAACAAAAATGAACGCAATGCATGAGGATGCAATTTCATTGTGTAAATCAGGGATCGCTGGGCAAATTTAATAACGAAATTGCTAAGTAAAATACAAAATAATCGCAGATCATGAGGATGCAAATTCGTTGTGTAAAGAAAGGAATCACTGGGCTAATTTAAGAAGGAATTTGTTGAGTAAAAGTACAAAATAATTGCAGAGTCCAACTATCTAAAGATGAGGAGAAGGGAAAACGGTCCAAAAAGAAATTAAAAATGCAGAGGTGCATCGAATTCTTTCAAGAACAATTTCGGGGTTGCAACTTCAGTGTGAAAATTAAAATAGGACAGAGAACAATCAACGCGGCGGCTACTGAATAATTGGACATCCAATCTCCTTTCACACCTCTCGAATTTCCACTTCGCTATCGTGAATAGATGCACGAAACCTAGAGAATAACGTCTATCTATCTCGTGCCATTAAGAACACTATTTTTAGAAGTGGCTATGCTGACTAAAGCATTTAATTCGCAGCTTAAAGGGATTCTTATTAGATCGACCATCTGATGAAATCAATTTGCAGAGGTTAAGAGGAGAACAAACACCCATGAGAGATTACCTTTTCTGGGCAGATAATTATTCACAGTGGTTGTGGATGCATGAGAAAAACATTTAAAAAAAAACACAGAGAATAATGTGCAATCGCAGAGGAAGAGGTAAACGCAAAGGTTGAATGAGAAGTGGGAGAGGAAAACGCAAAAACATGGGTAAGGATTAGAAGAATTTTTAAATCAGTTCCATATCAATTGGATGGCAGCGACCTCATTAGAAAAATTTAGATTTGGAAAAAAAAACATGGTGTGGATTGGATAGTACAAATTCGGGTTCAAATTAAATGGCAGTGATCAAACATTCTAGATGAGTTAGATAATAATGACGCGTTGGGGGTAGCTGGAGGAGGTTGAGATATTCCCTCAACCTCTCCCACAATAAGTGGATCAGTTGGATCTCACTCCAACTATTTATGTATGCATTGTTTCTGAGTTTATGTGTGCAATAATACAATCTGTTCTATGTATGAGCTTAATTCTTTCAATCTTCAACTTGGTATCAGAGCGATAGGCTGAGTCCTGATTTGTCTAGGGTTTCTATTTGTCTGGAGTCTCACCGGAGAGATCTTGCGCCCAGGGGAACCGTTGTTGTTATAGAGAGTCGTGGCTTGCTGTGGAGATTAGAGCCGAGAAGTTAGAGTCGTGAAGATCGCTGCCGAACTCTGCTGCATGGAAAGAAGCCATCTACCTGCGTTCCAATTCATCCAACGTGCCGTCTGCCTGCCATTTGTGCAAAAGTAATCAATTGCGTGTCAGAGAGATAACAGACAACTAGTGCGTGAAGAGAAGGGAGCCGCCAGAAAGCTGAATCGCTAAAGAGAAGGGAGCCGCCAGAAAGCTGAATCGCTAAGTGAAATTACCGTGAGAAAGTTGAAATTACGTTGCTGCTGGGTCGCCAAGCCTGCAATCACCAGGGATCTATAGATTCACAGCATATAACCTATAAGCTGTCATTTGCAGAGGTATTCATTTTTTATTTAAATCTGTGTTGATATGGAAAATATTGCATTGGAA